>JAWNLW010000429.1:685000-1056715 GCA_035042075.1 Drosophila macrospina | reverse complement strand
GTTATTGTTGTTGCTTTGTAAATGAGCATTTGACGTTGACGTTTTGACTGCTGCTGCTGCTGCTGCTGGTGCTGGTGCTGGTGCTGTTATTGTTGTTCCTGCAGCTGCTGCTGCGTCTGCGAGTCGACTGCAACTACAGTCAGTCAGTTGGGTGTTATTGTTGTTGTTTCTGCAGTCCATTGACTTTTTCAGTTTGCTCAGTTTCTTTTGCGGCTGTTATTGTTGTTGTAGCTGCTGTTGTTGTTGTTACTCTTGATGGCGCTATGCGCAGTTGTCACAGTTGCTGGTTGCTGTTGTTACTGTTGTTGTTATTGGTGTTTGTTATTGTTATTGTTGTTGCTTTTGCTGTTGCTGTTATTATTATTGCCATTATTGTATAGATTTTTTTCTCACTTTTGCCATGTTTACTTGTATTTTATTCATACGCCCGTTTTGTTTATTAACGATATAACTCTCAATCTGTGAACACACACACACACACACATTGAAATTTACTTGGAGATGTAAATGCAGGCATACACACACACATATATGCACATTTATTACATACGTACATCACAATATGGCCTCTGTCTGGCGCTGTGGGAGTTTTTTTTCTATATATTTTAACTCTGTAAAAATGGTTAAATAAGTATGCCAACAGCAGCTGTCAACTTGCCTAGGTTATTATAATTTTTTATATTATTCCAATAATTGGTTTATGCACTAAACATATATCCGTTATTTCCCCAATATTTCTGCAACTTAAAGTTAGAGAGCTAACAACTTTTATAGGGTATTATCCAGCTGTAGTCGAAATTCCATTATAATCAACTGTCAAATCCAACTGTTATTTGTGCAAACAAGGAGTATCTCCGACTCAAGCACATATCGTATTGACGTCTATAGTTGTTTATATTGTTGTTGCATTTTAATTAAGATAACTTCACTTTATGACAGTCATACACAACACAGCACAACACAACACAACACAACACAGCACAGCACAACACAGCACAACACACATGCATATTTATGCATGCATATCAGTTGATGTCCAAAGTTCATTGTGGGCAGTTTATAAATAAATTGAAGTTAAGGAGAGGGCGTGAATTGTTTGAGAACTCATTGGAGCAGCTACATATAATGGGCGAATACTTTAGAGCTATTATAATGTAAGCACGTAACTGTAAATAGTTGAACATGGTTTCTTACCAACTGATATCCAAATGAAGCTCGAATAGATCCAAATGGAAATGGAATCCATATTTGGGTTAAAACTCATTTTCTTCATACTTAACAGGATATTAGCTGCCAATCAAATTATACTACATGTATGTAAATTGGAAGAGAAGAATTTAAGATGCAAGTGAATTCAGATTATTTAAAGATGCAGATGCATTAAGGAATAAATAGGAAAGTCGGCATGGAACTATGAGAATTATTTATGATTATGATAGACGGAAGTTTAGGAAGTATAGAATTCACAATTTGTAAGTTTTTGTTTTGGTTGCAGCTACGGAATATTGGGTAATGACTTTCTGAACTTGGATACAAGTATAGGCAGCTCCTTCATTACTCACCGTCTCTTTATCTTTCTCTCTCTCTCTGTGTCTCTCCTCCCTCGCTCCCTCTTTGTCTTGCTCTCCTCTCACTTGCCCTCTGCCTTTGTCTTTGCAACAACTTTAATTGACTTTAATTAAATGCAAGTCGTAAAGTCAAATGTGTGGCACGCCGCACAGTCGCATTGTGAGACCCGGGCTTTACAATTTAATTAAAGCGAATGCGAATCATAAATATTGTAATACCAGCGCAGTTGTAAAAGCCAAGCACTGAGCGTGCAAACTTAGGCAATTGTCAAATAACGAGGCCGGCCACTGACTTTGCCACCAACTTCAGTTCCCACTTCAACTCCCCTCTCCAACTTCAACTGTTCAAGCCGATGCTGTCATAGACACTCCAGACACTCCTCCTCCATAGCCTTGAGTAGATGCCAAAACTCTACAAATCTGGTCGACCAGACACAATATAGATGTCAGTTGTGGCCAGTGAAGTAAAATAACTAAAAATGTTTCCTTTCTCCAAAATGCTTCAGATTTGTATAATTTGTATATCTGAAAGCATTTCCAGTCTCTTATCTACATTATTTGTTATTTGTTATTATCAATGGATAATGTTGATGTTATATCATTGATAATCCTAGGTGCTATTCATTGAGAAGAAGTTTCAAGTAAGACAATTTATTTCAAATTCAAATTGCAAATTTTTAAATGAAAACTTATACGCTCTTTTCCCATTTTTCTCCGTTTATTTCATTTCCATTTTCAGGCAACAAATGTGAATATTTTAATAGCCTAAAGAAATGTAAAAATGTGAGATAATGTACATAGACTTAGAAGTGAGTGAAGAGTGAAGAGAGATTTTACAATAATTTAATTAATTGAAAATGTTTTATTGCATAATTGTAATGCAATTGAAACGCATAAGCACGGGCAATGCCGGCTTGAATCAACTTGTATATGCACTTATATTTGAGGCAACACTTGTCTTCGTTTTAAGCCGCAAACTGGTCCAAGCGAAGGTCGCTTGTAGTGCTCTCTGTTTTGGGTTTGGCTTTGAGTTTGAGTTTTGGGTTCGGTTGGGTTGTTTTAGAATTGATTGCGAGTCTGGGTCAACAACAACAACAACAGCAACAATAACAAGAAGAACAACACACAACTGTGACAACATTAACAACAACAATAACATGCCTCTTAATTAGCTGCTTATTTTTCTGACACTTTGTCGAGTTGTTGTCTCATTAGAGGCGACGGAAGTTTTGAGTTTTAAGCGGGTGGCCAAGCAACCAAACAACAACTGCAGCTAAAAACCGGTTGATATTTGCTGTTGTTGTTGTTGCTGTGGCTGCAAGCCAAAAAACTTGATATGTGTTGTCTATTAGCTCGCCTAAGTTGGTTGATAATGCGATAGAACGTTTAGCATCATTTTTGGCGAGTGTTCCACTTTGAAATCTTAATCTTGAGTTAACTTTTAATTATTCAACTTAATCTTAAATAAGTGATGGTTAGTAAGAATGGAGTTGGAGTGAATGAATAATATTATTGAAGTATAACTTTTTATTGTTCAAATATAAATATGTGTACATATGTGCTTTCAATCACCTTCAATCAAAAAATATTTCTTTTTATTCGAGTACAATTTCTGTTTTACATTTAAACTTACTGCAATTTAAAGTCAGAATTGACTATTCCAAAAAGTCAATAACTTATAACGATGAAAATAATTCATAGATTTGGGCAGACAAGTATGTCAATCACCATCAATCTCAATGATATCTT
The DNA here is from genome assembly GCA_035042075.1 of Drosophila macrospina. Taxonomy (NCBI): domain Eukaryota; kingdom Metazoa; phylum Arthropoda; class Insecta; order Diptera; family Drosophilidae; genus Drosophila; species Drosophila macrospina. The sequence continues at coordinate 1,053,398 of JAWNLW010000429.1, read as the reverse complement.
CAATCGATACAGACAAGTAGTTAACAATCATTTATAACTAAATGGATGTCACTTAAAATTCAAAATATGATTATTTTCACAAGCCAGAAACTTAAAAGATTAATAAATCCAGTTAGTTGTAGACATGTACAAGTTCTTCAATCACTATCAATCTTAATGTTAGCTTAAATAAATGCTAGAACTCTATTTCGTATCTAAACTTTTTACATTGATTTTAAAGTTCAGTCTTATTTTAAGAACAAACACAGCTAAATATGAGTTTAGAACTGCTTTAATTATCAACATTGTTGAATCAATCATCATTAATCTTAATGATATCTGTAAGCAATAAACATTTACACTTACAACAAGTTGTAAATGAATTCTTTAGTTTTACTTAGAGTCGTTTAGCTACTTGCTTCCGCTTCCCGCTTCCACTTCCCGCTTCCTCTTACTTCGCCTATGGCAATTCATTCGCATTTTATTGACAATTTCAATTGTAGCCACATTTTGCACAGTGGATTTTGATGGAAAACTGCAATTTTCCAAAGCTTCTTTTTGCAACAACACTGCCTCCATGCAGACTCATAGTTGTGTGGCATTTCGATGAGCCCAGCGATTGCATTTGTCATGCATTATGCAGTGGCTATTAAAAACCATAAAGCAACCACAACACACACACACACCTCGTAAATGTATGTGTGTGTGTGTGTGTTGCATATATTCACTTGATCCAGCGGCCAAGTTGCAGTCTTTTGGCTGTCACGTAGGTCATAGAGCCAGGCCCCAGCCCCCCCTCTGCAACCGTTTCTCCCTCTGCCCCAATATGTGTCTGCACCTAGCCTGGTTTTGTCTTCTGTCCCAGAAGTGCTTAACAACTAGCATAAACAACAACAACAAGAGCACTAACAACTGCAATGACAATCGTTTTACAGCTAAACCACAATGCAGACAGACAACGCACCCGCGCTTTTAGGAGTTGTCAATCCGCCCTCTGCTACCTTCCGTGGATCACAGCCACGCCTCCCCTTCACCTCGGCGCTCACAGCAACTTTGCTGTTTCAATGAGCGCAGGAGGGGAGGCGGGTGTGTGCGTGCGGTGCGGGGGAGTGGGGGAGTTACCAATTAAAATGCGCGACATCACATGTGCGCGAGCATTTATTATAAATTTTTCGTTGGAATTGACTGAAAAATAGTTGGTAAAAAACAACAAAAACAACAAGAAGGAAAAAAAGAAACTGAAAGAATAAAAGCGCATAAAGCACAAGATAGATAACGCACAGGGGGCGGGAGGAGATGGAAGGCGTTTGTAGAGTTGCCAACGTTGTCTGGTTCGTTGCCTGTCCCGCATCTATGCATAGTGCATGTTACAATGTTGTTAATATGACGCTTAGTAGTTGTCGCACACACACACATATACACACACACACACACACACACACACACATAGACACACTCACTTTACAAAATATGCATTGACAATGTTTTTCAAATTGACGACGCATTACAAGAGAGTGAGAAAGAGAGGGTGAAGGGAAAGAGATGGAGACAGAGGATGAGAGGAGAGAGAGGAGGAGAGAGAGAGATAGAGCGAGAGAGAGAGAGAGAGAGAGAGAGAGAGAGAGAGAGAGGGGGAAAAGAGAGTGAGAGAGAAGAGAGAGAGAGCGAATAAAAAGAACAAAAAGTGAGAGTGACAGAGACAAAGGGAAACAGAAACAGAGTGAGAAGTAGGTAAGAAAGAGAAGAAAGGGACAGAGAGAGAAAGATATATATATATATATATATATATATATACATATATAAAGATAGAAATAGAGAGAGAAAAGAGAAGTGTGCGTATTTGTGGCAGGTTTAAGGTGCTGAGGGATGTGCCAAAAGAGGAGATCAGTGTAGGGAAAGGGAAAGGAGAGAGCGAGAGAGAGAGAGAGAGAGAGAGACAAGTGTGGCATTGTGAAATTATTGGCATGCGAACGATGCTGCAACGTTTATTAAATTTTTGAAGTGCCACAACAGGGCGAGAAATTGCCAGGGGAGACAGAAGCGCCAGTGTTTGGGGATATCAAGAGTTGCTCATGGGGATGAACCTAGAAAAAGTGAGGACAAATGGGGGCAGGGGTAGGGGCAGGGGCCAGGCTAGGCGTGCGTTTGCCATGCAAGCTGCAAATTGCTATGAATGTCTGTGTGTATGTAAAATTTTATGTTGTATTAATTTTACAACTTGCATTTTGTAACTTGCAATACTATGAGTATCAAATGCATGCTTCTCTTTTTTTTTCGCATGCCGGATGAGATACGGGCCAAAAAGGGGGGTGGTTGGGGGCAGAGGTTTCAGCCAATGTGGCAGGCTATCATTTACACGTTGCAGGCATGACGAGAGCTCGGAATTCGATAACAAAATGCTGTTATTTAACAACTTTTATTGAATTTACTGCATAAGTGAGCTTTAAATATTGTTGTGAGATCATTTGCCGAACATGAATACGTTTATCGATAGCACTTTGCAAAGCGGTTATCGATTACGAATGCTATTTTAGTGGATTCTGTGTTATATTTTTCAATTTATTAATTATTTTCATTTGTTTAATTTCAAAGATTTTCATATATTGATAGTTTATCGATTTCTATGCTATTCCTGAATTAATCGCTTGTAGTTTATTTATGTTTTCACATAATAATTCTCATAATACATAACACTTTATTCCATTTCAAGGTTTTATATTCAAATTACATTTACTTTTAAAATTAATAGTTTCGTTTTTACTTTGAAATTGAATGCAGAATTTGCTTTTGCTGCTTAGTTTAAAGTCTTAAAGAAATTAAAAATAATAAAAGTTCATAAATATGAACTAACTTAATGGCAATCGAATAACTCTTTACCACTACACCGTTTATTTATTTATTTTTCTTTCTGCTATTACAATTTTTTATATTATTAAAAATGTTAATTTATTGGTAATTGAATAGGCAACAAATGTGAATTTCTTAATAATTAACAATAATGCTGTAAAACGGAGAAAAACTTAAATAATTTTCATAGTGAAGAACGGGCATAAAGTTTCTCTCTCCAATCATCATCAAATTTACTATGATTATTATTATATTAGGAATAGTTTGAGGTATTATTATCATAATATCACTACTAAATCCTAAATCAGGGCTTCTATTTAAGTACAATATTGCTAAGATTGGAAAACTAGATGCAGTTTTCTATCGTTTTTTATTTAACCAAAAGTTTTTAAATCGATTATTTTGCCGTCTCATGGACATTGACTGGAGACTAGAGAGACCATAGGGAACTCAATCCCTGCCGATTGACGTACACACACTCATACACACATACTCATACACACACACATACACATACATATACATACATATATGTGGAGTTGATAATACATAAATACATTGTCTAATATTTGTTGAAGCTCTGGGTAGAGCTTGAAGCAGCTTAACTGTCGTCTGGAGGGGTCTCAAATTTCCATGCTTTTGCGACTTCTGTAGCAACATGCAACATGCAACATGCCGCACTTCATTGCAACTAAACAAGTCTGCTAACTATTTGAGTGAGTTTTCATGCGTCGTTGCCGGCGCCATTCATATGCTTATTTAGTTTACTTTCTCCACATGTGAGTGTGCGGGTGTGTGTGTGTGTGTGTGTTATGTGTGTTGTTCATCTGTGTGTGCATTAGCGAGTTGTTCCTGCCACGCAAAAACGTAAAGCTAAGCAAACCAAAGAGCAAACAGAAGACAATGCTGTCTGAAATAGGAACTGCACTTATCCAGCTGACTATAGCATGTACATATCTCTATCTCTATCTATATCTCTATCTCATGTGTGTGTAACTCCATATTAAGTTGAGCCACAATACACAGATATAGTATATGTACTTCCCCCCCCCCCTGTCCTCGTACTTACAGTTATTACACATAAGTATCTGTATCTGTATCTGTATCTGTAAGTTACATATTGCTAAGCGGCTTATGATTTGAAAGCTTCAAAGTGCTGTCACAGGCTAATGAGTTCATTCAACTTGCTAACAAATAATAATAACCAAATAGATATGTCAGTGTCGTCAGATTTCTTTGCCTTGGTGTCAAACTTCACAGTAGTATTATGCGCGTCGTTGTTGCCAAATGTCATGGGCAGCAAGACTGCGACAATATTATGTCAAGTGCATCGTTCCCAAAACTTCATTGATGTCACCTCAGTTTTTATGTCATACATTGTTGACATACTTCATGGCACTTTGAACTGACAGTGTTGTTAAATTTTCAAGACTAAACTTGTTGTTGAATTCCTTAAATTTATTACTTTGTATTTTAGGCAAATCTTAAAAGAGTTTGATTTTGTGAGATTAGAATGCTTTGTTGCACAGTTGACAAACCTGACTGCAGTGTTGCCAAATTTCAGTGCCATTTTTAATAGCAGTGCAATCAAATGTCACACCTCAAGTTGCACACATTGTTAGAAACATCTTAATTATTTACGATTACTCAAGTGTGTGAATCGATTTGATGTAATTTGCTGAAAAGAGCACTTAACTAACCCGACACTCGATAAAATATGCTTTTCCCTGACTAAAGAGAACTGTTGGCAAATTCGCAAGCAATTTACCATGTCATTGTTGCCAATTTTCAGAACTTAATTTGCTAAAATTGTTGAGAAACTTGAATGGAGATGCTTTGCATGCCACCACCATATGTGTGGGGTTTGTGCACATTTGTTAGTCACACAACTAGTTGAGTGCTGTCCAGATGCTCTCAAGATTCCTTTGTGAATGGCGCTGTTGCCAAACTTCAATTAGAAACAATTTGCTGCAAAGTGCACTTACGACAAGGAGATGTGGAAACGCTGCCCTGAAGTGCACATTTTGTCAAATCAAAAACGGAATTTGAATTTCAATCAACTTAAATTTAATCAAAATTTGTAAAATAAAGTGTAGAGACAAATACACACACACACACACACACACACAGAGAGAGAGAGAGAAAGAGAGAGTCACACACGTATTTGTACACTCAGAGGCAGGACATACGCACAGTTATTTGAGAGGCACTCGATGAGTTGAACCAAAACTCTCAACTTCAATTCCAATTTCATGGACAGCTGCCAGTTGTCGTCCTTATCGTTCTAGTCGCCATCTCCATCGTCATCGTCTTCGTAATCAGCACAAAATTTGAATATAATTCTCATGAATGCCCCAAGAGTTGTGCTATGGGTTGGTCTTGGATTCTTGCTCTTGGCTCTTGGCTGTTGGGTTTTGGGTTTTGGGTCTTGGGTCTTGGGCGCACCCCTTCGACCACAGACTTGGTTTCCAGCAAAGGGCAGACGCAACAGAATGGGTATACTGCTTGCACTCAAGGATGCTAGAGTTGAAGCTGAAGCTGCAGGCTTTTAGCCACAAAAATTTCATAGCAAAGAAAGTCGACAAAATGCATTGAATGAATGTTGTTGTTGCTGTTGTTGTTGTTGCTGTTGTTGTTGCAATCATGGTTTAGTTTAGTTGTTGTAACCTGCATATACTACAACTTCAACCACTCGACAAGCCATCAGGCAGTCGGAGTTGTAGTTGTAAATGGAAGTCTGTTTTAGTTCAGACAATTTTTCGGTCGTTTCGGGCCAAAATGGCAAACCGCACAAAAGATGAAAGACTTTGTTCGCTTTGATGATTGAAGTGAAGCAGCCAGCATTCCTCAGCAAAGTGAACTCCCAATTTTAGCCCATTGCCACATCGAATGTCAAGTTTTTATTTTATTTTATTTTATTTTTTTTTGTGTCAATTTTGTGGCACATTCAATTTACTACAAAAGTTGGCCCTGCACTTTAGCCATAATTGTTGCCCAGGGGTCCGGTCTCAGCCCGTTTGAAAACCCTTAACTCAACCTCATACAGTATGTGATACTCCCAACTGGGCAGCTGTTCATTAAACATTGCGCACACGTAATGCCAATTGACGCCCCAGATTCGCGCACCTGTTGTTCCACGTCTTGCCCCGAATTGCTCACACACACACACACACACATTCACACACATTCACACACATACTTATAGAGACAGACTAGTTGTAGTTCCCCGTTTACTGGATAACATTCGGTCATTCGCATTGATTTCGCTTTTGCCCCCTTTGGTTTCCCAATTCGCTGTTGAGGCACGTATCCAGTTCAAGCGACTGCTGATAGCTATAAATTAGACCTGCACTGGACTTATAGAGCTCTAATAGATCTACGCATATGGAGTCATTGTAAAATGTTCTAAAAGATACATAACCATTTGAAAAAGTTTCGTTTACTTTTAATTATACTTAAAAGTTCAATAAAATATCATTTGTGAATGGAATGCAATTATAATTCAAATGGATAAGAATTAATTTAAAAAATGTATAATTGTTAACATGCAATAAACTGACATATCGACTATCAAAAATAATTACAAAGATAAAAGATTTTCTTATTAAATTATTATATAATTTATCTTGTAGGTGTTATGTGGATGGAATAATTGAAAATAACACGCAAAACTTTTAGGAATATCTTTTTATATATATATATTTATATCAGATTGTTAGTTTATAGTAGTATCACCCAGTCTGGCAACTCTACTTAATCGTCTTATAAGGTACATTAATTACTTTTAATTTATCAAAAGAAATTGCAAAACTTTTAAAAATATCTAAGAATTGTTAAAATATAAATAGATGTATGTAAATATATTAAACTTGTTATACTTTGCCGCAGTCTGGCAACTTTTCCATGTTGTGGTTTACACGATGAAGTTATCGTATTGTGTTTTTGTTTGTGTAGAGTAAATGTTGAGAAAGTGTAAACATTTTATGCCGAAACTTTGTGAAATCGCTGCATCGTGTAAACCATAATCAAAGCATCTTTCAAGCTGAAAAACCACACCACTAAAGAGTGTGGAATAATCAGGCGAGAAAGTGCTCAACATAGTTTTGCACATTTCTCTTCTCAATTTCCTTGTGCATATCAAAATCAAGAGCTTTCCGAAGCAACGCTGCAGAAAGGAAAAGGAAACGAACATTTTTTTATTGAAACTATATATATATATATATATAGATATATATGTATTTTTTTTTGATTTTCTCCTTCTTCTTGTTGCAGCTGCTCGCCCAAGATGTCTGACGAATGTGTGGCGGCGGCGGAGCAGCGTCGTCGTTCAGCTTCATCATCGCCATCGCCATCGGCGAGTGCCTCAGCCTCTACATCGGGTCGGGCCACGCCCGTTGCAACACTGGGTGTGGGTGCCACACAGACGCTCTACTACACACATGCACACAACTACTTTCTGCGGCCGCAAGATGGCGCCAGTTACCTGCACACATTCCCAGCGGCTGCCGCTCAACATGCCTCACACTATTACCAGCAGCAGCATCAGCATCATCATCAGTTTCAACTGCAACATCAACATTCACACCAGCATCAGCAGTTGCAGCAGCCGCCTTCATTGCCGATACATCTGCCCGGTCGTCTATCTGGCTCTGGTTCCGGTTCCGGCTCTGGTTCGGCGTCTGGTTCCGGATCGGGGGCACAATCGCTGCATGCCTCGCCGTTACTCGCGAAGCGTGCCACATCATTCAGCGGCCAAATGCCGTTGACACGTGCCGCCCAATTGCATGAGGCCCGCCTGGTGGCCGCCTCAACTCCAAATAGTCCACGTCTAATGCCTCGGCGCGTGCCACGCCCACCACCCATACCAGCCAAGCCGTCAAAGGAGTTGCACAATCCAGAGAAAGCCACAGCAGCTGTAGCTTCACAAACGCAATCGCAGTCGCAATCGCAGTCGCAGTCGCCTCTCAATCCCGTCTTGGCCGCCTTGGATGCCCCCGATGCACCGTGGCCACATTTCTCGATGCTCACCGAGCACCTCGACGTGCATCAGCTGAACAACTATGGCCAGGCACTGCCAGAGGTGAGTCTACAACTTCATCGGGCTATAGATAGTTTAAGATAATGATTTCTTTGCTGACAGATCAACTGGCAGGAGCGTTGCCTGGAACTGCAATTGGAGCTGCATCGTTCCAAGAATCAGGCAGGTCGTATACGCGATATGCTGCGCGATAAGGTGAGTCAGTAGCTGATGCTTAATCGGAACTTGAACCTTTACCATTGAATTGACTCCCCACATCTTAAGCCGGTTCGCTTTATTCAGCGAAATCAAGCTCTTTGTATCTTTTATATTTATGTGCTTAACTCTAAAGTATCTAACATAAGGGTGAGAGCAGAGTACGCTCCTATTGATCGGAGTCTCAACTCTCCCATTGCGTTAAAGGAAGTGGAACCAGTTTGTTTTTGTGCCTAAGATGTGAAGTCAACCTGATTCCCACTTTGAATGGACTTATTGCCGTCATTTGCTTCAAAAAAAGCCAACAGTTCACAAGCGATTTTCAAGACAAGTTCTTTAAAAGTTTTTTTTTTGCGTAGTTCATAAAATGAACCACTAAGAAACGCCTTGTGAACGCAAATTTGAATCGGTTCATGCTGAAACTTTATGAGATACTAAAATTATTTAAGAACTATATGAATTATTTAAGAACGTACGCAAGCCGTGATGAAGCTGTTTTAGGTTTGGTGAACCAGTTCGGTTCAGCTGATAAGGGAACCAATGGGACATGTTGTGGTTTTCTACTGTCTGGATGACGCTTTGGGACTTGTTGATTAGCGTAAATGAGTTAATAAGTGAGAATAAAGATGAGAAAAAAATACAACAAACTGACGCACAGACACATTAATTACACACACTATACACACACACATACACACACATACACACACATTCACACACATAGAGAGAAAGAGAGAGACTAATGTACATCTTGTGCTTAATGATGATTTATGGGGCCCATGGTTAAAACATTTTTGCGACGGCCCCCTTACAATTATCCGACCAAAAAGTATTCTATTTGCGACGAGACAGCACCCGGAAGTGCTATACCCGCAGTCCGCCCCCTTCTTCGTCTCTTCACGGCAACTTACGGTTAATTTGTAGCGGAAATAGTGCACATGTCTGTTGACATTCTCTATGAGTCCAAAATAATCACATATTTCTCTCTCTGTGTGTGTGTGAGTGTGTGTGTGTGTGCGTGTGTTTGTGTGAGTCCTTTTATGATTAGGCTAATTAAGTCATTAGGCATTTGGCCAAAACATCATCAGTCCTCAAATCCACTCGCTCCACCCTCTTCCCTACCCCTCACCAGGTCTGCTTCTTGTCATTCGCTAATGCCAGAAGCTTCGTTGGCCCACGGCATTGTCATTAGGCTTATTGGCAGCGCCATCTAGCGGCATATTAATGCAAAAAACTATATGAATTATTAAAATGTGACACTATTGAGAGAACACAACACACACACATACTTGCATGCATGCATGCACGTGTGTGTGTGTGTGTGTGTGTTCGAGTATTGCTTTCATCTCACTCACTTCACACGCTACACATTGTATAGTCATGAGTCATGACATAAATTAATTACACTTCAATGATTTTTGCTGCATGAATAATGCATGAGTTGCGACGCCACAGCGAAACCTAGTTGTCCTGCACATCCTGATCTCCTCTGCGCCAGTCGCACTGCATCATAATCATCAAATAATTTGTTAAATATGCGCACAGAATGTAATTCAAAATTTGATAGTTTGCAATTTCTAATTATTTGTTTGAATTTCTCTTGATTATCTATCAATTTTTGCTAGTTCAGTTATAAGAGCTTTGTGCTCTGAAATATTTATTTAAATTATTTATTAAAATTATTTATTTATAGAAATATTTATTTAAATTAGTTGCTGAGATCGACGCGTTCTAGCGACTCGGCTATTGATACTGATCAAGAATACCCTATAGAGGCTATAACAAATTCCACAATGTTCATGGAATATTCTGCTACATTCGGCAACGATTCTATCTCAACAAAGAAATCTTTTTACTTAACAAAGTAAAATAATTAATTTAAAAGAGCTTGACAACTTAAGCTATAATTAAATTGAAGTGCATTTTATCCACAGAACTTACTTCATTAACATTTTTTGGCTTTTAACCATGAAATATGAGTCTTTAAACTTACATTTGTCATATGAAGTGTTCGGCTTACAGACCAAGCAGTGATTGTACATCAGCATCGTGCGCTGCTCACTGCTCATGGGATTGCCTAGTAGGGCCAGTTCAGTTGGTAGCATTGCCTCATCGGCATCGAGTGCAACAGTTGAAACAGGCAGCCCAATATTTGTGGATAGCCCATAATGATCTCTTGCGGCTGCACAGTTGTAAGAACTTCATGATGTTGGTCGAGATTTGAGCGTCAAGGGAATTCTCTTTGATGCGTTCAGTGCAAGTGCTCGACGAGTGGCGCAAGTACCTCAGTAAAATTAATATTTGTGCAGGATGTTTTTTAATTTTTTAGACTCTGAACTAAAAGTTCACAGTCTATTAGGTTTGCGGAAGCGAAATGTGCGTAACAGGCAGAAGGAGGCGTGGCAGACCCTATAAAGTATATATATTCTTGATCAGCATCAACAGCCGAGACGATATAGCCATGTCCGTCTGTCCGACTGTCCGTCTGTCCGTCTGTCCGTCTGTATGAACACCTAGATCTCAGAGACTATAAGAGCTAGAGTAACCAAATTTGGTGACAACATGTGTATTGTTTGCAGGCAGATCAAGTTTGTTTTAGATTTTTGCCACGCTCCCTTCCGCCCCGCAAATCGAAAAAAACGTATTACTGAAGCTACCGACTTTAGATTTAATTCAGATTTGGCACATATGGAGGATGTCCTATTTCGGACGTTTTCTGAAAATTTCAGCACGATCGGTTCATAAACATAGAAGATATTAAGGAATGAATGATCAGCAGGTTCATGGCACCTCTGCGGCCAAAATTGCTTTAGTTAGAACAACAACAACAAGAAACGCCGCAAAGGCGCGAGTTCGAATCCCACTGCTGACAATTCCAAAATACATTTTTTAATAACTATAAATTAATTACTTTTATTTTATATATACATATAATATTAATTTTGCCATATTTGTCAGAAAATGTTGAGAATTCAAGAGAAAGCAATAACCAAATTTCGTTAGAAATTCGTATATATATATATATATGACAAATGCAAAAACTCTTGCTGTAGTTCAGAGTCTCCCACAGTCGTACCCCGACTGTAGCTTCCTGACTTGTTTTTTTTTAACTTTTACTTGGTCCATATTATATTAATTTTTTTTTAAATAAGTAGTTGGTATTGAAATTAGATTAACAATATATTTGATGAATTATGAAATGTTTAAATAATGAAAAATTTAGTAGAAAATTTTCTTCAACGAAAGTTGATATTTGTGCAAAACAAAGGTAAGGCGAAAAAATTCATGGAACTAAATAATACGGAAATATAAAACAACTTATATTGGAAAATTAATAAGATATTGAATCTCCCTTTCGTTGGGCAACCAATTGTAATCGTCGGTCATCGAATTCGCTTAGTTTTGAAGAGTGCTTAATTCAATGGCTGCCCACTTCTTTACAATTGCTTCCCTTAAGTCCTTTAAGGAATCAAATTGCCTTCCACCTTCAAAAATTTGTGCAGTAAGGATGCTCTAGAGATCCTTAATTGGATTCAAGTGTGGACTTATTGCTGACCCCTCCAATAAGGCAATATTTTTAGACTCCAGAAATGACTTCGTATATCTTGATGCATGTATAGCAGCATTATCCTGTTGAAAAATCCAGTTTTCACCATGGAGCTCTTCTGCAAATGATATAAGTTCACTTTCAAGGACATCATTATGCATTTGAGAATCAATCCGTCCTGATACAAAGCAAATATGAGTCTTTCCAAATGAGCTAAAAGCTGCCCATACCATGAGAGAGCCACCTCCATGGTTCCTCTTATAGCAAGTCTGCCAAGGCTGCCTTGGGTCACGCCAATTCTTATGATTTCCACCTGGACCGTCCAAATTAAACTTCTTCTCATCGCTAAAGATGACTTTTGGAATTCGCTGTCCCAAAACTTGTACCTCTCATAAAAGGCAAGTCGGGCCTTCTTATGCCGGGGTAAAAGTTTTGTCGTACGCACTTTGGCATCATATTTGAGCTGGAAATCCTGTCGGCAATCTATTGCACCCTCTGCCTAGTTATTGGCAACATTTATTCAATCTTGATATGACCGCAGCTCATTGTTTTTATCGTTGTAAGTGCCCGAATGTGTCGCTCAATATTTGGAACTACTCCTTTTCTGTTATTTTGAACATATTTTGAGTTTCAATTTGCTTCTTCTCTTAGATCGCATATAATAAAATGTTCAAAAACTGTCTCGCAAATCATTACCAAATAAAGTTAAATTAGCTCAAAAATATACGTTCTAATAATTTAATCACTTTTTGCGCACAGATCGTTGACGAGTCGGACTCAAAATGTAAATGAAAAATGTTGCACAAATATCAACTTTCTATTGAAAGTCTCTTTAAACCTATCGGGACTATAGATTAAAAGCTGATAAGAAATAAACACATGGAAGAACAACACAAGGCATAAGCAATAAAACAGGCATACTCAAAACAATAATATAGTTATTAGAAAAACTGTACCAGCAAAAACAAACTTTGCACAAATATCAATTTTACTGAGGTATCTGCATTAGCATCAGCTATCTACATCAGCAGCGCATCATCGTTGTCCAGTTCGCTGAGTGTTGCATGTAGTACGAGTTCAATGGAACTCAATGAGGCGCCACTGTGCCTGGCCAGCAATATGTCTAGCGCGTAGATGCGACAGCACACAACCTCGATCTGTAGCATCTCTGACTGTATACCGGCATCGTTGAGCCAATTTCATAACTTAATGTTCAATATATCGAAAGCAACAACGCTGGTTGCTGCAATTCGTCTAGCCCACAGAAGAGCAGCTCAATGCTAGGCAACTATTTTGTATTGCCCTGAGAGCGCGAATCTTCTTGAGCAGATTGTTGAGAACAAGCGAACGCAGAGCAGCATTGCCATGAGTGAGCTTCGCTCAAGAGTTCTGGCACTTTGGCATCACCAATGTGCAGTTGCAGGTGCTCGAGGCAGCCAAGTCCAGCACAAGCTCTTTGGCCTCATCCTCGATCAGAGCACAATGAAATGGGGCAGCGCTGATTGTTTGTTGATTTTCATGTAGATGTTGATGAGTATCTTCTGCCGTTTGCTCACCAGCTCCAGTTGATGCAAATTGGGTTGCCGCCATTCCTCCTGCATAGAAATGTTTAACTATTTTGACAATTGAATAAAAATTGATCAAAGATAAATTAAGAAAGCATTGCATGATTGAAGATGAACACACAAATGACTTTTTACCTAAAGTTTTGGAGCATTGCGAATGTGATTTCTTTTGGAGAGATAAACATAAAGATAAGATACTCGATTAAAGAGCTTTTCAGCTTTTAGTTTTGCAATTAATATTTATTAAAATTTGCACAATTCTTCTAGCAGAACAATAGCAATGTTTCTTAGTCTCTATGTTTTTCTTCTGCTCGCTCAAGAAGACGAATAACCTGCAATGACCTCTTCAAAAGTTGCTCATTTCAGTATGTGTATGTGTGTGTGTGTGTGTGTGGGTGTGTGTGTGTGTGTGTGTGTGTGTGTGTTCAGCACCTATTGCTATGCAATGCAAACTTTGCTAGCCATTGTTGATTTTTTGCCATATTCATTCCGAATGGGCTGAGTTGAATGAATGCATTCGTTTCGTTTGCTTTGCGCATTGCCGCGTGACGTTTTTAATGAATGAAAATGAATGAAAAAATTGAATGGGAAAAATGGGAAAACTGCTAACTGGGAAAACTGAAAACTGAAAATTCGTTTACAGGGGAAAAGCAGAACGGAACTGAATCTACTTTTGCTGCTGCACTCAGTTTCAATATTTAATTGGCTGCAAATTTTTGTGCAAAGCAGGCCAAGACGAAAAAAAAAATTGCATATGAATGCAGAGCAAAAATATCAACAAAAACAGCATAGAAAGAAAGGCATCCGACTAGCTAGTTACCCTGTAAAGAAATATTTACAAATAACATTAAAAAAAATGCAGATTTTTTAAAATTTGTTAAACTAGAAGTTACTAGAAGTTGTGCAGCAAAGGTTTTATGAATTTACAGGGTATCTCAATTTCGCAATTTGTTTTGCAATTTTCTTTCTTAGAATTTCAGGCATCATTTCTACTCAGATAATGCCTCAAATTATACTCTTGTTTCTCAGTTTGTGCTACCCTTAGTGCCTATCTTGAGTTTTACAGGGTATCGAAATATCAGAACGGGGCCAAGCTGCACCGAAAAATATAACAACTCAATGACTAAAAGTATGCAATGAATATTTTATTTGTGTTTTATGCATTTGCCATTTGCAATTTTGCAATTTTGCCATTTGCCGTTTGCTGTTTGCTGTTTGCCGTTCGCCTTTTGTCACCCCCTCCCCTGCACCCACGCTCCAACTCGCATCCCCGCCTACCTTTTTTATGAGTGCTTCTAGTTTTGTTGTTTGTTGCCTTTTAACTTGCAACTTTTTGCAGCAGCAGCCGCTCAAGTGCAACACATTTTTTGTCATCATAAATTTTAAATTAGTTGCATTAAACTTGAGTCAGCTACGCCCAGAGTTGCCATCTCTCCTCTCTCTTATTCTCTGTTCCCATCTCTCCTTTATCTATACACGCAATTATTATTATTTAACAAATTTTGTCAGAGATGAAAGAACAAACGGGATAACCATTTTCGAGTGCTCGTTAAATGCAAATTTTCCACTTAACAGAAAAATGTTATGCTATTCTGATTGTAGTTTTCCTTTTGTACCCTATAAAAATTGATGAAAGAAATGTGCGTACATTCCAGAAATATTTCATTCAATTCAACAGGGAATGCAGCAACATGAGTAGGATATCGTAGCTCTGATTACAGGCTGATTGCCAATGATAACATTGCTTACTCTGTTTAATGGGTATCTGTTGGTCAAGCTGACTTCTTTTGCAATCTGTTTTCATCAGTTAAAGTTATCGTTGAATCACTTGAGTGCTCAGCGCAGTATATCTGCCAGCAGAGCACACTTTGTAATAAATACAGGACATCTACTAGTCGATTACACCTATTTACTCATTGTTCTGCTTTTGTTGTGGATCAGTGTTCATAATGTCAAAGTTAAAAGTGGTTTGGCAGCAGCAAAAACGTAACAACAGCAATCAAAAGAGGCGTTAAGCTAAAACCACAAAATCGGCTGGCTACTGAATGTTTTGGCAACAATGTGAAGGACGTGAAATTATGGCCAAGCATATTGCAACATTCTTGTACGACAATAAAATTCAAGTTTATTACCAAGCAGCCAGGCAAGCAACCAAACCAAACGAAACGAAACCAAAGCAAACCTGAACCCAAGCCAAGCCAGGACAAGCCAAAGAGCTGGCCAAGCCGAAAAGAATACCGAATGCATAAAGTTTCATGGAGCGCAGTGCCCAATATAGTCTCAAATGGCCGCCACGTTGCCAAACTTCACTTTTAACCTTAAGTGGACTGAAAAATCTGAAAAATTCACACAAATTTAAAATGTATCTATATTTGATGATTGAAAATTGAAAGCAAATCAAAGCTTATGCTCTTGAAAACTTGCAATCATTGTGCACGTCTATTTTAATTGTTTTATTTATTTCAAAATGCATCTTAATCAAAGTTAAATTTCAGTTATACAACTTTGTTGTCAAACTTCACTAACAAACAATTTCATTTAAAGTTTCCATTGCTGCAACGTTGCCAAACTTCTTTGAAAATGAAGTTTTTTATACTCAAAAGATTTGTTAAGTAGAGAACATCTGCAAATTGTCATGCTTGTTAAAGTTGAAGTATTCTGGCGATTGTTGTTTGCAACGGCTCTCTGGTGCTAAAACAACATTGTGGATGTTGCTGCTGTGCCAGCGACACTTGAAACTCAAGTGGCATTGGTCGTCCTTCAATTTCTGCGCACATTGTTATGAAAATTTTGTTTGTCAATTGGCAATGGTTTCATCTATTTCCAGCTTCTGTCTCGCTCTATTCATTGCTCGCTCCATCTCGCTCACACAGCTGGCAATAGGTTGAGCTTTATGTGACCGCCATGGCCATAAATGGGCCTCATAAATCTGCAATGCCAACGGCCCAGTTGCTAGTGATTGCACATTGGACACAGTCAAACAGCAGAGCACCAAAAGTGGCCACATTAGTGCCATAAGCTATAAGCCATAAGCAATGCGACGTCTATATTTGTGTCTGTGCCTGTGTGTGTCTGAATGTGTATGTGTGTGTGAGTGTGTGACACGTTAACGCGTCGAAAGCTGCGCTTAGAGGCATCAGCATCGCCATCGCCATCGCCATCGTCATCGTCATCGGCATCAACCGCCATTTCAATTTCCCCATTGGTCCGAAAACCCAAAAAAGCGCGAAATGGTGACAAAAGTTTGCGTCCATCGTCGTGACGATTAAAACGGGATATAGCTAAAATGCCTGACATGCATTAACGTGTAAATGTTGCTTTTATCATTGCTGATTGATCTCTAGATACCCTCTGACAATCCACCAATGGGTGCGCATACAAAGTTTCTTTCTCTCTCACTTGTCTGGGCAATAGGAAAAATCATATTATTGTCCCATATTATGTAAACTATCATTGAAAGTATTGTTGAGTCTTGAAAGTTGCATGTAGATGAGTCTATGTTATGATTATAAAAGTGTTGGACTATCGATAGAATATATTCTCACTCTATTGTGAAGTATTGTTGTATCTTAGTCTCGATTAACATGGAATAGGAATATATTGTCTGGGTAATAAGAAAAATCATATTATTGTCCCATATTATGTAAACTATCATTGAAAGTATTGTTGAGTCTTGAAAGTTGCATGTAGATGAGTCTATGTTATGATTATAAAAGTGTTGGACTATCGATAGAATATATTCTCACTCTATTGTGAAGTATTGTTGTATCTTAGTCTCGATTAACATGGAATAGGAATATATTGTCTGGGTAATAAGAAAAATCATATTATTGTCCCATATTATGTAAGCTATCATTGAAAGTATTGTTGAGTCTTGAAAGTTGCATGTAGATGAGTCTATGTTATGGTTATAAAAGTGTTGGACTATCGATAGAATATATTCTCACTCTATTGTTGTATCTTAGTCTCGATTAACATGGAATAGGAATATATTGTCTGGGTAGTAGGGTGGTAGGAAAAATCATATTATTGTCACAAAATATGTAAACTATCATTGAAAGTATTGTTGAGTCTTGAAAGTTGCATGTAGATGAGTCTATGTTATGGTTATAAAAGTGTTGGACTATCGATAGAATATATTCTCACTCTATTGTGAAGTATTGTTGTATCTTAGTCTCGATTAACATGGAATAGGAATATATTGTCTAGGTAGTAGGGTAGTAGGAAAAATCATATTATTGTCACAAAATATGTAAACTATCTCTGAAAGTATTGTTGAGCATTGAAAGTTGCATGTGTTGGACTATCGATAGAATATATTCTCTCTCTACTGTGAAGTATTGTTGTACCTTAAACTCGATTAATATTGTATTGGAAAATAAATAACATCACTTTATAAATTCCAACTTGCTTTTAAAGTAACGTGATGTTATATGAAAGATCGACAATATAAATATATTTATTAACATCATATTATCGTCATACTGTCGACATACTATCGTCATACTAAGAACATACTATTGCCAAACTATAGACATATTCTCCATATATTAATGCCATACTATCTCTATTAAGAGTAATCTCTCACCGTATTGTGATGATACTATCTTCATACTTATTCACTTTATACTATTGCCTTGCTCTCGTTGTACTACCTACATACAATCGCCATACTCTCGTCGTACTATCATCATACTATCGCCATACTATCTCCATACCAAGGGAATATTATCGCCATTCTTTTGGTATACTCTATCCATACTATCACCATACTAAGGGTATACTATCGCTATATTCTTCTTATACTATTGTTATACTATCATCATACTAACGTCTTAATATCGCCCAACTATCACCATTCTCCCGACTTACTATCGACATTCAATCGTCGTACTATCGCATTACTATCACCATACTAACGTAGTACTAATGTCATACTACCGCCCTATTCTCTATTATACTCTTATCTTACTATCGTCATACTATCATCATACTATCGCCATACTATCTCCATACCAACGGAATATTATCGCCATTATTTTGGTATACTCTCTCCATACTATCACCATAGTAAGGATATACTATCGCTATATTCTCGTTATACTATCACCATGTTATCACCATACTATCATCATACTATCGTCTTAATATCGCCAAACTATCACCATACTCCCGACATACTATCGTCATTCAATCGTCGTACTATCGCATTACTATCGCCATATTCTCTGTTATACTCTTGTCTTACTATCATCATACTATCAACATACTAATGGCATACTATAGCCAAGCTCTTGTCATACTATCGGCAAGTTATTGCCATACTATAATAATCTAGTTAAAAGAAAAGTTAGCTTTGAGAAGCTTAAATCTATAATTTTAAAACCTATTCCAAAAGACTTAATGTTACATTAGGATAAAAGTCTGAAATACCCTTTGCACATAATTCCGTCGTACGGGGTATACGAGCAATGACAACAGAAACGATAGCCACGTTGCCACGTTGGCAACAGACGCATCTGTTGCAGCTGTCAGTAGTGTCATTCGGATCCGTTTGGTCCGTTGCAAGTAGGTAACGCCTGTGTGCAACAATGCCGCATCCGACAGCATGAGATAGGCGCCTAAAAGCGTGCATTGCACTTATGCCCATTGCGCTGATTTCACACACACACGCACACATACACACGCACACACAGTCATACAATCGCATAAGCACACAGTTCGCGTCTGACATGGAACGTTCACTTTGCATGTTCTATTATCACAGAGCAGAAGGCGTTGCCTTTGTTTATGGCCACCATGCGATGGGAAATTGAAAATGTGGCCGTGTTTGAGTCGCTGTTGAGTCGGAAACAAGTTTCCTGTGCTCCTTGTTTGTTACAATTTAGTGCAAACATGCCGATAATGCAATGTGCGTTGTTATTGATGGATCATCGAACTGCCGCGCTTGGTTAGCTTGTTCTTTTCTGAAATCGTAGCTAAATGTTTGACGAATTGAATCAAGCAATGATATGAGATTTCAAGATATTAACTGCCAGATCTTCCAGCTGAGCTTTGTACGATATCATAAGAAATGATAAAGAATTGAGGTAACTAAATATATATATTTGTTGTTAGATATTTTCACTCCCAGTAAAACATATGAAAACTCAAACAAAGCTACATTTGTAAATATATATATTTCTGACCGAAAGTTCGAAGAAAACAGAGCCCAATTAACTAAGATTTTCAAGCATATGAATAATTAAAGCCTAACAACGGGTGTAAGCAATCAAGTTTTCAAAGCACATTTAACCTGTTAGTCTGCCAAAGTGAAAATACGAATATCTAATGCATTTTTCTAGTGTATTTTTAGACTCTGAACTAAAAGTTCACAGTCTATTAGGTTTGACGAAAGCAAAATGTGCGTAACAGGCAGAAGGAGGCGTGGCAGACCCTATAAAGTATATATATTCTTGAAAAGCATCAACAGCCGAGACGATATAGCCATGTCCGTCTGTCCGTCTGTATGAACACCTAGATCTCAGAGACTATAAGAGCTAGAGTAACCAAATTTGGTGACAACACGTGTATAGTTTGCACGCAGATCAAGTTTGTTTTAGATTTTTGCCACGCCCCCTTCCGCCCCCGCAAATCGAAAAAACGTATTATTGAAGCTACCGACTTCAGACGGACGTTTTCTGAAAATTTCAGCACGATCGGATCATAAACATAGAAGATATTAAGGAATGAATGATCACCAGATTCATGGCAGTTGTGAGTTCGAATCCCACTGCTGACAATTCCAAATTACATTTTTTAATAATTATTAATTAATTACTTTTATTTTATATATACATATATTATTAATTTTGCCCTATTTGTCAGAAAATGTTAAGAATTTAAAAGAAAGCAATAACCAAATTTCGTTAGAAATTCGTATACATATATGTATATATATGACAAATGCAAAAACTCGTGCTGTAGTTCAGAGTCTCCCACAGTCGTACCCCGACTGTAGCTGCCTGACTTGTTATTATCAGGTTTAGGTATTTTATCTCAATTTTTAGACTATGAACTAAAAGTTCACAGTCTATTAGGTTTGACGAAGGCGAAATGTGCGTAACAGGCAGAAGGAGGCGTGGCAGACCCTATAAAGTATATATATTCTTGATCAGCATCAACAGCCGAGACGATATAGCCATGTCCGTCTGACCGTCTGTCCGCTCTGTATGAACACCTAGATCTCAGAGACTATAAGAGCTAGAGTAACCAAATTTGGTGACAACACGTGTATTGCTTGCAGGCAGATCAAGTTTGTTTTAGATTTTTGCCACGCCCCCTTCCGCCCCCGCAAATCGAAAAAAACGTATAACTGAAGCTACCGACTTTAGATTTAATTCAGATTTGGCACATATGGAGAATGTCCTTTTCCGGACGTTTTCTGAAGATTTCAGCACGATCGGATCATAAACTTAGAAGATATTAAGGAATGAATGATCACCAGATTCATGGCAGCTGTGCGGCCAAAATTGCTTTAGCTAGAACAACAACAACCAGAAACGCCGCAAAGGCGCGAGTTCGAATCCCACTGCTGACAATTCCAAATGACATTTTTTAATAATTATAAATTAATTACTCTTATTTTATATATACATATATTATTAATTTTGCCTTATTTGTCAGAAAATGTTAAGAATTTAAAAGAAAGCAATAACCAAATTTCGTTAGAAATTCGTATACATATATGTATATATATGACAAATGCATAAACTCGTGCTGTATATGTATTGACGTTGCTGACTGCGCAGTATGTAAGGCGGTGGCTCAAGCTGTAGGACGTACGATTTGCGTGTAAGAGTTCTGCGGTTCGAATCTCGGTGCATCATCCCAAACAAAATTTTAATGTTTTTAAAATTTTATAAAAGCAATATATATGCACAAGACGCGTTTTTAACCACCAATTGATTTGTCAGCATAGTTTTCATAAGCATCTCAGTAAAAACAGACGCGCGCTGTACAGTTACAGTTATACGTGTATACACAGCAACGCGCAAAAAAAGTAACGGTTGTTTGTTTTCCCTTTCGCTCTTGCGCGTTCACTCACTATTGCTGCTCTCTTCCAAGAACGAACGATAATGAGTTGAACATTGCTTAAGCTTATTTGGCTTTAAATTAGTTTTATATTTGCTTTATTTTTTTTGCTTTCCCCGATTAGTTCATAGTCTACCACAGACGTTGTACGACTGTAGCTGCCTGACTTGTTATAAATGTGTTCGTCATTCTTAAGATATGTGCATTTGTTTGTCTACACATTTGTTATAAAATGTACAATTTTACTAAGGAAAATATGTGTAAAAATAAAGGAAAATCTCTACAAACGTAAGGTTGTCATAAGTTTCAAGCTTTCGAAGCGCATTCAAACATCGTAGCTTATTCAAAACAAATGTTTTGCTCATTAAACTCAAATCTTCGTTTAATTTCACTCGCTTTAAGCAATTATATTTTAGATTAATTCTAAATACTTTACTAACATTTACTGACTTAGAAGACACTTTGAAATGACGCCATTCCATGAGATTGTTGAGCAGTTTTCAGTAGAATCTCACACAGCGTTGATGAGGTGCCTAGAAGTCTTAGCGAGTGGCCAAAAAGGTCTCGAATAGAAGGTCATCAAACGACACTTTCGGCCAGAAGCTTTAATTAAAAATGTTAGGCAGCTTCGTGTCTGGGCATAAATTGCGCATCGCTGCTATCGTCGTTGTCGATGTGCTCAAAAGGAGCCCAAAATTTTGCTCAACTATTTGAGCAATTAGATAAGGGACGAACTTTTCATGCCAGCCAGAGAATTTTGCGTATAATTAATTAGTATCCCAAAATGCATTGCATACTTTTGTGCGCAACGGGTTAAGCTGCCGCCTTCGCCATTCGCCATTCGCCTTCTCTCCCCCATTCAGCAGGAAGTTTCCCCTTGCTCGCTCTGCTCACTGGCTGACATATTCTCATGTCCATTCAAGCGTGTGTGTGAGAAGTGTGTGTTGATATGCGGTTTTTGTTTATGACAACTTTTAAATATGCACATGCAAACACACAGACAGGCACACACACACAACACCAATACACACACACCAGCACACACATGGCATGGAGCAACATGTGCTGCCTACTTTTTGGCGTCGCCTGTCTGGCAACTTGCGAGCTGGGCCAACAACATTGGCAGCAGCAACTAACTGCCAAGCGACTGTGGCCTGCAAAATTAATGGCCATCAGTCGCATAATAAATGAAGCGATGTCTTTGTTGCTCTTGCTTCAAATGCCACGCCCACTAGCTTTTGAAGAGGGGCGTACATTTTCAACAAGACAAAAAGTTCTAAAGTTTTCTGTCTAAGGCCTCTTTGGACAGAGACACAGTGGGAGGCAGAGAGACAGAGAGAGAGGGAGAGAGAGACAGAGAAACAGATTCGCGTGTGGCCTTCGCAGTGACAAGGGTAAAGAGTTGGGGGTAATGGATGTATGTATTTGTGTGTGTGTGTGCGTGTGTCTCGTTGTCTTCTTCACAGAGACAACGACAACTCATTTTGTGTATGCAGTGCACACATGTTGGCCACGCTCGTTTATTCATTTGAATTATTCCCAAAAGCGCATTTAATTTTAATTATGCGTGACAATGCCTCATACAAAATGCTTTTGGACCAATACCCCTCTTCTCATTGCCCCCTCCCCATTCCCCCATCAAGCCTTCTCGCAACTAAGCCCCCTCTGAAACCTTTCTCGCATTGTCCTCTTTGGGCGCAGGCATTATGCGCTCCCATTGCTGGCAAGATTAAAGACTAGTCAGTTGACATCGTCGACTACTTTCGCTGAGATTGCACTCATCCAACTAAATAGAAGTACCAGCAGCAGGTCCTTTGTGTGCCAGTCAGTTTTTAATCTACTTTTAATACCCTTACCCTCCGAGAGAGGGTATTAAAATGCTTTCACGAAGTGTGCAACACAAGGGGGCGACACTTTTGACTTTTATGAAGTTTTCAACAACACAACCAGCTGTCTTATAGTAACTGTGATGAACAGTGATGTAACATAATGTTTTCCTAACTTAATATACTTGCTTATAGTTTTATTATTGGAAGCAAATCTTATACCTGCCAAATGTAGCCACAACTTGACACTTGCTTGGTTATATAATGAAGCCAGCAGGCACTTTAAAGTCTGCTTTGCATATTTACTTGTCATTTGAAATGAAATGTAATTCTGATAAAAGTACGGTGAATATATAGCACATCTCAACATCGCAACAACAGCAACAACAATAGCAATGACAACAACAATAAGATGAACTGCAAACAATACGAATAACTAGGCCAACAAAAGCGTCACAATAAAATGGCAAACTACTAAAACAAAAGCAACGACTTGTGGAAGACAACAAATAAACATTACGGAAACGTTTATGGTTGCATGCCGAAGATGTGATACCCTTTAAAAAGTGACTCTTTAGAAGTGAAGGGACGTAAGAAACTACTTCGATATATTTTCATTAATTTAGTAAAAATAGCTAGAAAAACAAAGGAGATCTTCATTAAAAAATTCCATTATTTTTTTAATTTAATTCACTTTTATCGGAATATAAGCTAATTGTATATAAAATATAAGAAATATATCAAATATAAACAAAAATTTGCGAAACGAAACCTTAATAAAAAATAATAATAAATATGCAATTATAACTTATAACTATGGGAAACTTATAACTATGTAAAATGGAATGATATAAATATGATTAATATATATATATACATATAAATATCTTAAGTTGCAAATAAAGTGAAATATATATGTGGATCTACATGTAGATAATGATACATAGTTCTGTTTTAGTTTAGTTTTGGATAGAAGACAGATTAATATAGATAGAGTTGAATACATATTTATTTATTTATGATTTACAGATCTATAGTTTTATTTTATTTGACCCTAATCATCCTTTGAACCCTTTTTTTTTTTGTTTTGTTACAAAGTTTAAGAAATCATATAAATATTTCAAGACTACAATATTTGTCGTCGGTTATTTTTGTCTCTCGTTCGTTTTGCTGTTTTCTTGCTTTGCATTTTTATTCCTTTTATCTTATCCATTTTTGTTTCTTTTTTTTTGCTCCAGCTTTATTCTGAGTTAAACTGAAAGTGAGTTGATTTGTGGCTGAGGAAGGCCTCCAGCGGGAAAGGTTGGAGGGGGGTAGAGCAAATGCTTGACTTGTGGCTGCTTCTGTTGGCGACAGCATTTGAATGTGGGACAGCAACTGAGGCTGAAATATCTTGAAGGAGCAACGCAAAATGATGCTACAATGCTACAATGGCAATGAGAATGTTTTATTTTAAATGCTATAGATAAATTGGCTATCGATAGTTATGATATCGGTGGAGCAATTGGTTATCTATTAATATTAGCGATAAATCAAATCTGTGGGAAGCTGCGTAGGTTGAATAACTTTCGGTCTTTGGGCAGCAGTTATCGATAGTAGTTGTAATGACTATCGATAATATCTTCATGTCTTAAAATGTATATTTACTCCAATTGCTAAGATGATCGAATACTTGTGTTTGTGGTAATATGTCCCACTGTACTCTGGCCTTCCGTTTGTTGTAAGCTTTTAGGCGCATGGCTTAAACAAGTTACATGCGTTGTGGGCATATTTCAAATGCCTGACCGAAAAAAAATAAAGCTAATAAATATAAAAGGGCAAAGAGACTGCGGTCGCTTTTAAGTGTGTGTGTGTGTGTGCTTAACAGGTTGTGGGCGGAGGGCAAGGAGAATGCAGCGAGAGAGAGAGAGAGAGAGAGAGAGGCATAAGAAAGAAACAGAGAGTTGGTAGCTTAGTTTTGCAGCAGCTGAAACGGAATTCGTTGCCTACATTTTGGTGTGGTCGCCGAGCATAAAACATGATTATGAGCGGGCTAACAGGCTGGCTGGCTGGCAGGCTGACTGGCCAAGAGCCGTAAAACTTCTGGCTGCAATTAAAGCCGCGAATTCCATTTGGGCCGCTGCTTGAATCCGCACTGCAAAACCGCAGTAAAGTTGTGTGTTAAGCGGCTTTTGGCTGCGTATTTAAGCCGTTTATGTTGTTATGTGTAGCTGCGAAATACACACGACTCAACACTAGCAACAACAACAACAATAGCTACACTCACACACACACACCCATAACGACACTTCATACCAATGGCGAGTCGTATGTCAGCTGCAACAGAAACGTATGTTGTTGTGTGGAGTTGTTAACGGGATACTCAAAGTAATGCCGAAAAATTATATTAAGCGGATTGCCCCGACGACACTCCGAGAGCAAAGAAAGCAGGAGACATGCAAGGGGCGAGAGAGGAAGAGTCAGAGAGAGAGTGAGAGAGAAGGGGAGAGAAAGTCCAGTGTCGCCTGAAATTTATGAAAACTATGCGAAGGGAAAACCAAGCAACAAATACACAAGCCAAACACCAAACACCAATAATACTTATGACCAATGTGCACACACTCCCTTCACTCCCTTCACACACACACACACACTCCCATGGTGTGACAGGAAAGTGGAGGGAATTGTGATTCTTGTGTAGGTAGTTTCAATGTTTCGCTAGGCACTAGGATGTATATTTATGGCAATGGGATTAAAAAGGATATTAGCCAGTTGTCGTTTGAACAAGTGTGGGCAATAGCACTAACAGATGCCACACTGAGTTGACAGGCGACAAAAATATTCCTTACGTTATCGTAAGGTAAAAGAAACTGTATTCATATACTTATATTAGTATACACATAACAGGAGATGACACTGTTAAGAGACTCTCAAAGTGACTCTCTGAACTGATAAAAGTTCAACGGAAATTCTCAATGTTAAGTTACTCTACAAATATTAACAGTTACTGAAACGTGCTCAAATTACAATCTATCTTACAATGTTAAGTCACTTGGTTAGTGTACACTGAACTGTAATTGGACTAAGAGAAACTCTCGCTGTTAAGCGACTATTAATATAATTTAATATATTCAATGTTTATATTTTGTGCAAACAGTTATACATTTAACAGCAGCTCACGCTGTTAAGTGACTCTCAGCAATAAGTAAAATTATCTGAAAATATTTTGCATTTCGTGTTCCCTTTACAATGTAAAATCACTGAAAAAGTCATTTAAACATTTGAAAACTTAGCAGCAGCTCTCACTGTTAACAATAAGCGATTAACAGCTTCTGTTAAAAGTCTGTTTTTTTTTTTTTTATTTAATTCTCTCATTCTTTGTCCACTTTGAACTTTGAGACAAGCCGAATAGCAAATGTTATTCATGCTAATGTATTCATGAATAATGTCAAAACAATACACAACACATATTGTTGTTTGACTAAAGTTTTAATAAACCAAAAACTATGCATATTTGTTTAATACAAATATTCAAAATTAAATTGTAATGAATGCTTTTGAATGTGTTGTATTATTGAAGTGATTAAATTGAATGCTTTTGCAAATTTGATTAAAGTTCACAGACAATCAAATTGATGTGCTAAAATATTTAGTGAATGTTTTGTGAAGGCGATATGTAAATTTGTGTGCTGTATTGTGCCTGTGACACGTGTGTGTGTGTGTGGGTGTATTTGTATTTGTATTTATTCGTAGTTTTACATAAATTCATAGAGTTGGCCGGTTGTTGGGCGCTTTAAGCGTTGGCTTAATTGCTCAACAAGTTGGCGTCGTGTGGCGTTTGTCGCAGCCAGCCAAAAAAAAAGGAAGAGAATAAAGGAAAAAGAAATGAATAAGAAAATAAAATATACTCGTTTACTTGTATATGAATACAACATGCCACATACGTAGCGTGGGGTAGCATTCAATTTAAGCAATTTTTCGCATTGTGGGGCAGGCCACCTGCCAGGCAAAGTGACATGTGGCATGGCACTGCGAGAGTCTATGTGTGTGTGTGTGTGTGTGTGTGTGTGTGTGTGTGTATTTGACAACATCTAATGCCTGGCTGTTGACAGCTGTGGCAGAGCTCACAGCGTACATAGCTAGAATGGCAGCAGGTGCGGATTTCGAGGCACAATTAAAATGGTCGACATGACTTAAGTCCTCCGTCCTCCGTCCTCCGTCCTCCATCCTCCATTGTCACATGGCACACGCTAATTGGCCGCATTTCGGCTAGAAAAGGTCAGCTACAAAATCAATATCAATCCGCTGTTAAGCTGCCCAATTTCGCATGACACATTATCCTCATCATCAGCATCCATATACATCAACATCAACATCAACATCAACATCAACATCAACAAATCCACCTACATCTACACATCTACTTGCGCACATCCATATCCGCCATCATTCCCAGACTCATTCGTCCTCAACTTGATTCGCATCCTTATACCATTAGCGTTGTCGTGCGCTGCGTTTAATTTAAAATTCAAATGCAAACATGTTTTTGGCAAACAGGTCGAACAGCCAGCAAAGTCATTAAAATTCGCAGGCGGCCAAAACAAATGGCCGCGTTGCGTTACGTCTTTAAGGCTAACTAAATTTGGCTTTAATACAAACACTCACACACACACACACACACACACACGCAATCATCTCCGAAAGTATGCTACACGCATACCCTCTCATCACGGGTTGTGTTGTGTGTGGGTGTGTGGGTGGGTGGGGGGTTAAAATCAGCAGGCAAGCCGAAACACGAGCTCGTCTCTCGCCTCGCTTCCATGTTCACGCCACATATGGGACACAAAAATATCCTTTGCTCTTCTGTCGAAAGGGAAATATTGGGAAATCACATTTTGCCGATGCTTTCCCAAACAGTTCGTTGGCTTGTTCTTGTTTGCAGCTTCGCAAGCGAATCTGTGTAAATATTTTCATGGCCTTTAAACATGTATTTCTAAATCGCACTGATGATTGATTACGGGTGATTGAAGACAGGTAACTGATATTTGGTGATTGATGATAGTTGGTTGACTAAAGATTGACTCATTATGATTGATTCTTGGTGATTGATGACTGGTATTTGATGACTAATAACAATTGATCAGTGATTGGTGATTGATAATTGGTGATTGATGATTGATGAATGGTGATTGTTGACTGGTGGTAGATGATCGGTAATTGATGACTGGTTACTGATGACCGATGATTGATGACTAGTGATTGATGATTGGTGATTGATGACTGGTGATTGATGGCTGATGATGGTTAACTAATGACTGATGACTAATGATTGATGATGAGTGATTGATGATGAGTGATTGATGATTGTTGATTGATAACTAGTGACTGATAGCTGCTGACCGATGACTAATGATTGATGATCGATGATAGATGATTAGTGACTGATGTCTGGTGACCGATGACTAATGATTGATGATCAATGATTGATGACTAGTGATTGATGATTGTTGATTAATGGCTGGTGATTGATTTCAGTTGATTGATGGCTGGTGATTGATAGCTGGTGATGAATGACGAATGATTTATGACTAGTGATTGATGATTAGTGATTTATGGCTGATGATTGATGACTGGTGATTGATGGCTGGTAATTGATGATTAATGGTTATAGACTGGGGATTGATTACCGGTGTTTAATGGCTGGTGATTGATGACTGATGACAAATGGCTGGTGATTGATGACTTTAGTTTTAGTTTAGTATATTAATAGTTAAATTGACTTACAGTTGAACTCATAACTGACATTTTGTGGATGTGCTTGCCTTTTCTAAATATTAAGGCTACGTTTGAAAGCACAAAAGTTCTATGTAGTTGTTATTGAAATATGAAAGCAAGCTGTAATATTCACACTAAATATTAAAGTTCTTGTTAAAGCTCTAATGCGTTTTTCTCTCTTTTCTTTCCTTTGTTTATTCCGTAAGAAAATCATTCAAAAATTATAATTATATTATTATTTTATAATAATATATTACATATTGTTAACTAATGTGACTGCTGGCTGCTAAGCTTTTTTAATGTGCTTTCAAAGCTGTATTTTTTGTATATTACTGACATTTTTAAATATTGTTAGAATTAAGTTTCGATTCAATTATATCATCAGACAAACTCTCAATTGTAATACTACTTTGATAAAGCTTTAATGAGTTGTGAAATCTATTAGTTAAATTTTTAAATAATTTTTATTCGCAATCAATCATTTATTATTTGAGTTTCTTTCAACTCGATTAATTTCTCTTAGGGTATGCTCAAGCTTGATATGAATTGAGGACTTAAACCTGTATTTTCACATTTTATCCCAGCCAAGTTGAAAATAGGGAAATTCAACTCACCACGATGCGATTGCGAATGCGATGCCATGCGATGCTCTTTTAACACACAACAATGCTCGAACACACACACACACACACACTCACACACACACACACATGCGCACAATCCACAGCTGTGCTGACTCACGTATACAACTAAGTTCCTTGAGTATGTGTGTGTGTGTGTGTGTGTGTGTTTCGTTTCCTTGTTGTTGTGCTACTGACTCCGGCACTGACTGGAGCTGCTTGTCGGTTGTCGGTTGTTGGTTGTCGGTTGTTGGTTGTCGGTAAATCACAACCGTTGCACGGCACACGGCAATCAGTTTGTGTTTGGCTGTGTAACGCGTTGCGTGCTTGACGGCATCGCTCGGCATTAGCCCGGTTTTGAGAACGAACAAACGTGAAGCGCAAAACTCGTCGCAACTCGGACCAAACAGAAAAACAAAAAAAAAAAGAAAAAAGGAAAAGGAAAACTGCAATTTCGCGACATTTTTGGCGTGTGATGTGCGGCGCGAGAAAGTGAAAAGCGACATTTTTTGCGATTTATTTATTTTTTTCATAGTGTGTTCACGTGTGTTTACATTTGCGATAGTAAGGCATAATTAAAGTATTTATATATACGAATGTATTTGATGTGAATTCTGAAATCAATTGTTGCATATTCACTCGAACTGTATATTGTGGCACTAAGTCCACTTGACAACCGCTTGTGACTGGGCCAAAAACAACGGCAGACAGCCTGGCGCCATTTGCTGGGCTTCACATATATTTCTTATAGCCATTATATACTGTATATGATGTACATGTCAGAGTTTTGTTTGCTTTTCATTTTCGTTTTCGTTGCTGTTTTCTTGTTATTTATTTATTTTTCTTCTTTTTTCGCATTCGTTTTGTGCGCGTTTTTTGTAGCATAATTTTTGGCGCAGTCAAGCAAATACATGAGCATATTTAATGTGTCTTCGAAAACCCAAATGAAAATGCGTGTATCAGTGTGTGTGTGTGTGTGTGTGTATCAGTGTGTGTGTGTGTGTGTGTACGCGTGTGTGCAGGGTCATAAATATTTGACGAGCAGCAAAACAACAAGAATTATTTTTTGTGTATTAAAAAGTGTAGCATACTTTTTTGGGCACACAAAATATGTCATTTTGCCAGTGCAGCGTGCAGCGTGCCGTGTGCAGCTTTAAGCTTGCAACTTTAAGTTGCAAGTCAGGCAGCGTGTCATTAATATGCCCGACTGTCTATCTCTGTGTGTGAGTGTGCTGTAGGTGTTGTTGTTGTTGTTGTGCGTGCGTGCAGGGAAATTGCATGACGCTGCTTGTGCCTTGGTCTTGGTCTGGGTTCTTTAGCTCCTGCCTGCCAGCCAGACATATGTATATTATCTCTGGTGAATTATGGCCTGGCCATATAGATTCCAAAACGGCTTGTCCTTACAAGAACAGCGACAGCAACAGCAACAGCAACAGCAACAACAACAATAGCTTGGCCAACGTCTGCCACACACGCGCACACATGCTAAGCATACACCTCTGTGTGTGTGTGTATCATCATCATGTTTTGTGGCACACATTGTTAAATGGACGATACAAACTTCAACTCGCACAACAACAACAACAACAACAGAAGCAGCAGCAGCAGGAGGAACAACGTAGACATATCCTGCCGCCTGCCAAACATGTCGCCTGGCACTTTGGTGTCGCCTCCGTCTGTCGCAGCTGCTGCTGCTGCTGTTGCTGCTGTGTCGAATTACTCGATTCTTGCTGTGCTGCAACTTGAAATTAGATCTCGATAGACTCCACACTCATCTCGCTCCATTACTATTTTTTATGTTGTTGTCATTTTAAAGCAGGCTAAACGCACTGAGTGTTTCGAAGGTTGGGAGGTGGGTGTCAGGTCCGGTCACTAATTGGCTCGAATGCCGCAGCATTTTAGCCATGCTATCCGTATTATCCGTATTTGCCATATTCAAACTCGAAAGTGTGCAGTGTCCAGTGTCCAGTGTCCAGTTGAATAGACAGCTGCTCTTCACTCTTGACTTGAATCCTTCGCTTATTTATTGATGCCAGGCAGCAGCAGCAGCAGGACAAACAGAAGCACGAGGAGCAAAACAAGAGGCGATGCAGCCGAAGGGTGGGAGAGTCAATGGCTAATGCTAGAAATTGAGTTATTTATGCTCCAGAATTGATTGCTCTTTGTTGTAAATTGCCATCGCGTTACGTTCAGCCAACCAACCAAACAGCCAACCAACCAGGCAGGCAGACCGAGTCTGGTCAAGCAAGTCAAGCGTGTGGCAGCATGGTAAACAGCAGTGGCAGTAGCAACAACAACAATAGCAATAATAATAAAGAACGTGCTTACACACACAATCACACACACACACACACACACACACACACACGCAAACACACACATAGATTTATTGCGACACTTTGCGCTACACTTTTTTGCCATTCAAAACTCATTCGATTAATTTCGCCAGGCAACTAATTGAGAATTATATAATCATCTGCTTGTCAAATCCAATATTTTTAACACAATATAACTACAAATTACTAACAAATAAAACACATTTATCATAATAAGCATTGCAGCTACTTTAGTGGAGCAACTAAAGTTATTTTGCAATATTTGAAAGTTCAAACTCTAAAGACAATTTTAACATTTGCTTCGTGGCAAATTTATAAAAACAAAACAAATGTTTGGCAACAAATGTGTTAAAACTGAGAAAAATGCATATACATTTTGTAGTGGAAAACATTAGGCTAGGTTACTTCGTTATTATTTTTTTTTTTAATGTAAAATGTTTGAATAATAACTGCAAAATATATAAATCGCTTTTATTTATATTTATATATAAATTATATATACATTATACTACATATATATTTTATAATTTTATATTTTCTTTGTTAGTTTTCTTTCTCTAAATTAAAACTTGCTTTATTACATTTACAATACATTTTTTTTTATAAATTTAACTTTAAATATTTTTCTAATATTTATTTAAATTTTTAGTAAAATTAAATTTTTATAAATATTTTGTGCTTTTAATTATTTTTTAATATTTTGTAATAAATTAAATGAAATTTTATTCAACTCAATTATCAATCTTAGGATATATTATCCTTAAATTATATTTTATTATTATTTCATATTATTTAAGGAAGATTTAGCTTGGAATCGAATTCTAAACGATATTCTTATCTACAGTTTTATTTATTAAAGTGCAAACTTACGGAAGTAGAAGCACATTCAATTATTATTTATTATGAATTGTTGTTCATTCTTTTAAATTATATATTTTTTTGCAGCTGCTTAAATCATTTGCTCGCTGTTAATTATATTAAACAAGTTTGGTTAAACAGAAATGAGTAGTTGACGTTAATTTTTGTCTGTTATATCAAGTGCAATTAGTGCAAATATAATTAACCAATGCATCTAATATGTGAATCACATTCATTAACATAAATTTGGTTTAATACCCTGTAAGGAAAGTGCTTAAGGTCGATTGTTAAAAACGTTTGTAGCGAAAATATTAGTTTAACTAAAATGATTGTCAAAAAAGTGAAGAGAGAAGACAAAATATTGAAGCTAGAGTCACAAATTTATTAAAAGAACTCAGCAAAATAATAAAAGTTATTGATAAAAATGTACATTTGTCTAGGGTATGCTTGCGTTGTGCTTGTCGTAGTGATTTCAACTTAATTTTATTTATTATTATATTTTTTTTGTTTTTGCTGCCACAGCTATTGACATTTTGTGCATTCATTAATTTATTATGCGATTGGCAATCACATTGCATTTATTTATAGTTTTATTTGTTGTCTGCTTTATGGCGTTTGTCATTTCGATTCGATTTGCGCCCATCAAATGGCAAATGACAACAATCAGTTGCAGTTACAGTTGCCCTTGCCGTTGCCGTTGCAGTTGCTGTTGCCGTTGCTGTTGCCGTTGCTTTTAGCTGTTTCAGTTACTGCAGCGCATTTGCGGTTAACACTCGACCCGCACTCCGGCCCTCTCTTGCTCCTCCATTTGTAGACTCCCCGGGGAGCCATTAATCATGTGGGTGACGCCTAAATGTATGCAGCATGCGGCATGCAATTAAAAAGCAAACAATCGCAACTGCAACATAAATTTGCAACGCCAGACGCACAGACGACAGCAACACAGCTGTGGTGTGAGTGGGCGGAGACGTTGAAAGGGGAACGGGGAACGGGGAATGGGGAACGGGGAACGGGAGCTGTGAAGTATGCAACAATTCTTACTTTGCATTCTACAGTCGAGTGCCAAAATTGCATTGCATACTTTTGAGCGCGGAGTGTTTAATGAGCGACAAAATAAAAGCAAACAGAAAATGCAACGCGTGAAGTAAAAATTATACACGAATCATAAAAAGAACAAAGAGAAAAGCTTATAAAGTGGAGCCTCAAATGGATGCGGCCGGAACGACGCTGATGCTGGTGGATGCGTCGACAGCGGACAAACATCATCATCATCACCATCAGCAGCAGCAGCAGCAGCAACAACATCAGCAACATCAATTGCAACATCATCAGCGTCACATGCAACGCCAAAGCGGCGATCAAAGCAGCCAAATGTCGCACGATTCCAATGCCGCAACAAGCAGCACAATAAGCAACGACTTAAGTGGCGCCTCCACGGTCAACGCTGCAGCTGCAACCGGAGTGGGAGCCCAATCGAATGTCGGGAACGTTGTGGAGTCGGTGACCGCTGGCACCTCGACAAGCTCCTCTGGCAACAGTTCGCCAGCGAAGGCCAGTTATTTGCATCACCATCATCTGCATCATGCGGCACATGGACATTTACATCATCATCATACGTTGCAGTTGCATCATACAGCGCCGCCTTCCCCACTTGCCACAGTGCGTCACCAGCAACAGCAGCAGCAACAACAGCAGCAGCAACAACAGCAACAGCTTTCGGCACCTTCAACACCGCCAAATGCTTGTCTGGCCGTGTGTTGCACATCGGCTGCTGCCGCATCCTCGCATCATCATCCGGTTGCCATGGGGCATGTGCCACATGTGCCTGCCCATCATTCGCTATATCCATTGATGGCCGCCGCCCAGCTGGGCTATGTGAGCTCCAGTGGTCCCAGCTCGCTGGTCAATTCACCCGCCTTGGGCAGACGCAAGCGATACACAAGCACCTCGTCCAATTGCTCCAGTCAATTCAACAACAACTACGCCGGACTCGATGTGGACTCCCTCGATGATATGCTGCGCAAGGTAAGCTTCAAAAACAAATCTCCTTGCAATTAGACGCAATGAACCAAAAGACCGCTAAAGCCGCTTTCGATTAGAATCAACTTCAACTTCTATTTCAATTCCCACTCTGAGCAGCAATACAATCTGATTGAAATGCATAACTTTGCGCGAGAATTCTTATGGTTTGCCCTAAAGTAATCCTAAGTGATAGAATTATTGCTGAAACTTGACATAGCCAGAACTATAGTTATATTTGAATAATAGCTTTTGTAAGCTGATTGACAATAATAAAAGAGCGCCTTCACTTCAAAATTAAAAACAATTTGCATGAGTGAAAAGAGCGTGACAATCTCTAATTACAGGCTTTTAAATATGTATTTTAATTTAACACAGTTTTCCGTAATGTGTTTAAACAGTTGAATGTCTGAAATAATATTTGATTATTCATTGATTTGACAACAACTTTCACCAAAAGTTTTGAGACTTCCTTCTATTAAAAATATTCAATTTCGCACCTTCATAGTAATTATTCAATATTTATGTGGGATATTTATAATCCAAGTTTAATTATAATAAGAATACAGTGTAATTTATGTATTTATTTCTTTATTTATTTATTTATTTATTTATTTATTTATTTATTTATTTATTTATATATTTATTTATTTATTTATTTATTTATTTATTTATTTATTTATTTATTTATTTATTTATTTATTTATTTATTTATTTATTTATTTATTTATTTATTTATTTATTTATTTATTTATTTATTTATTTATTTATTTATTTATTTATTTATTTATTTATTTATTTATTTATTTATTTATTTATTTATTTATTTATTTATTTAACGTCGACTAACAGCAGTCGACCCAAGTAAAAATCAAACTCTTAAGATAATTAAATTAATAATAATTACAAATGAAATTTAAGTGTAAGAATGAGTTTAAAATTAAGTTTAAAATAAGATTAATTTAAATTTAAATTGAAAATTTCAAATCTGAGGAAATCAAAAAAGCGTTGATTGATCCAACATTTGTTGCGGGGTTTGGGAAAAACCCAGAAAAACCCAATCAGATCACAAAGTATATAAATGTAGTTAGTGATACTAGCTAAATAGTTTAGGATGAGCAACTTGATACTGGGAAGAGAGGACTCTGCGCTGAATACATGAAAAAGTTTATTATAATCAGCACAGAGTACTCGAAAAGGTTCATGCAGAGCGTAGTTAGTAGTACATGCATTAAGAGCGAGAGGCATAAAGTTGCGAGTAGGTCTAGAAGGAACAGAGAAATTAATTATATTTAATAACATAGAGGAGTCAATTATGAGAGGAGTCAAGCATGATGCGTCGATTAGCTAGAGATGGAAGGTTGATTAGCAAGAGCCTACTGGAATAAGAGGGCAGGTCAATACCAGCAAACCCAGTTAAAGCCGCGAAGCGCGAAAAGTAGGAACTTCTTTTGTACAGACTCGTATGAAATACGCTTTGATCACGAGCAGTACACCATTTCTCCGTAACAGCTTCCCATTCTCTGCAGACGACATTAACGAACAGCAACAACACTCTGTTCTCTCCACGACTTGTCTCCTGAAGTTCTCTGCGACTACTTTTTCAACGACTTGACTCTATTCAACTTTCAATTTCTAAATGCGACTTCTTGCAATTCATTCTTCTTCTCCTCTGACGTTGCCAGCCAGTTGTACTGCGTAGGTCTTTTGTTTGCTTCTGTATCGTAGGGCGTTGCCACCCAGTTGCACTGCTACTCACTGTTGCATTTATATCTTGTGAATGGATTAGCTTTCGATAGTCAATATAAAATAATTGTAAATGCGTTGGATGCATTTTCCTGTCTTAATTGAATCATTTCTAGGAATTAAGCTTAAATCTGATTGCAGCGCAAAAACGTCTGCACTGAAAGTTGCTATAAGCAACGTAAGTTCGTCAGCTGACAATCTATTCCATCTGAAGCTATACGTATAGTAGTTGCTGTCTTCAACACAATCTCAATATGCGCATCTAATCAACGTCAGAATTCAGTTGCAGACTTTCATTCTAGCGTGACGTTTCGTCTGCCTGTCTGCTTGTCTGGCCGTCGCTCTGTCTATACCCTCTGACTGTCTGTCTGTCTGTCTATCTGTCTATCTATCTGTCTGTCTGTCTATCTGTCTGTCTATCTGTCTGTCCCTCCGCCAATGACCGTAGTCATAAATCTTGAGCCTAGTCCGGCTGCACAGCGTGTGGCACTGCCAACTGCTGCAAGACGCAAACTTGCGCCCCCGAAATGCAAAAAAAAACTACCAACGGGTGTGCTCGCCTAGGAGATACCCGGTACACATAAATATGCATATTTTATGATAAACTGGTTGAGTGTGCTTGACTTGAAGATGCCTTTGCATACCTTAGTTACATTACAGACATCAGTTAGCTCATCTGGTTCGCTTTGTCCATTGTTTACATAACTTCCGACTCTATTATGTGATTGTGATGATATTTTCAATAGACATCGGAGCAACAATATGTTTTAATCAACAATATATATTATGTACTTAATGGGTCCAAGACGACTACTGCTGACTGCCACAAACTTAGTAGACCCTCGCACCCTTTGCTTACCGGGTCGAAATATGCAACGCTTTTTACGTGTTTAACATTTTTAAGCGTCGCGCCGCGTTGCACACAAAAACCGTCCCATAAATAATATGCGACAAATTTATTCTTTTATTTTATTTTTTCAAGTTTATAAATATATATATATATATATATATATGTATTTGTGTTGTTGTTTTTTTTGTTTGTTTTTGTATTTTGTATTTTGTATTTTTTGTGGGGCATGCAACGGTATGCATACAATTTAAATTTGTAATGCGCCCAGCGAACGTACCTAATGACTGATGGCCTGTGGCGGGGAAGCAGCGACAGCAACAGCAGCGGCAACAGCAGCGGCAACTCAGGCTGGTCACAGGCAACCTGGCTGGCAACCCTACGCACGCAGCGTAACGGTTTTTGAGGTTATGTGCACACTATTTGCACTACAAACCCAAAACGAGAGGGAGAGAGAGAGAGAAAGAGAGGGAAATGCAGTGGCAGTGGGACTGGAAGGGAGAGAGGGAGCGTCATTCTCGTATTTGTTGCACGACATCGTTACGGCTTTTTGGCCGGTTGCATTTTATTAGCGATAATGAACTCTCTACACTCCACGTGTGGCACACAGTGAAACGATGGCGCTGCGAAACTAAACGAAACGTAACGGAAAGCGTTGCATACTTCTGCGGGGCGCCACCTTTTGTTGCAGTGTCGCAATGCCGCCACCTTTACAAACACGGCAAATGGGTCGATGTGGTGTTTGTGGTGGGGGGCATCTCGCTAGTATTGCTATTGCTAGTATATAGGCATAGTGTATCGAATGGTGGTGCCACCGTTTCTGCCGCTGCTGCATTGCATTTGTGGCCGCCATAATGTGCCACAGCCCCACAGCGAGGACTAGCGTCTGCCGACTGCGGACCACGGGCCACGGACTGCGGACTGCGGACCGTGGACTTTTAAGTCCGGAATGCGGCTGTTCCTATTACCATTTGCCATTTGCCATTGCAATTTGCTTGTGGCATACTTTCCGGACGACGAGACGCGTGCATAATGGCAATTTGAATAATGTGCCAAAATATGCAGACATTTCATTGTTTAACTTAGCCCCTCCACCTGCTCACCCCTCCTTCCCACTCACATTGCCTAAACTGTAGCCATGTCTGTGTGGCAGACAATCAAAGTTTTACTTCGATTTGCCGAACGTTTGTCATAAGCGCGACCCACAAATTAGATGAACCGTAAGAAATGGGCACAAACTTTGCCGCAATAAACGAAAGACGGAGCTCAAAGGCAAAATGCCAAAACAGAGAAGCGCAAAGGAGAAACATCAGAAGAGGCGACCCAAAACCAACTGAACTTAAATCGAATTTTGTCGACAACAACAACAACAACAAACCGAACAAGAACAAGTCGAAAGTTGTTATCAAGTTGAGGCCAAGTTTAAAGCATTCTCAGAATTATCAACAAAACTTTGTGGCAGCGTTTCTTGAGTGCAAACAGCGCTCAATATTTAATACTTATTGAGTTTTTGGTTTTAGCATGCGGCCAGTGTGACCAGCTGCACTTGAAGTAGCAATCATTTGCTCAATCAGAAACGGCAGTCAAAGCAAAGCTTATTATCAGTTGCACTACGACATCAAGTAGCTTTTTGTCACTTAACCTACAGGCAGTGTGACCAGCTTCGCTTGCAGAATGCAAGCTGATTTGTACTTAAGTACGAGTGGAAATGCACAAAGAAATTCCAAGCTTAAGCAGCTTAGTTGAGTGTTGAGTCAATATATAACAAGACTGCAGTCAACTTAAAACTTTACAGTGTGACCAGTTGTGCTTTGTAGTTAAGACAGCTTAAGTCGTAGCCAAAAGTTGCGCTGAGAGTTTTGATTTCTTTTTAGTGTGACCATATACAACCTGATTTGAAGCCTTAGCCTCAAGTTCTAGACGATGATCTAAACGATTAGTAATTCTCTGGTTATTTTACACCTTAAATGATAAATTATATATTTAATTTTCTGCTCGACTTTTGATTGAAATTTAAGAATATATATTCGAATCTATAAAGAGTTCTTCATAGTCTCACTTGCACTTGCTGATGGCATCTGCCTAATGTCAGCTTGTTGTATGTGTTTGTTTAATGTTGTTTGCCCTTGTTTATTGGCCTTATCAATGGCATTTTTATAGCTCGTTGCGCACAACCAGCAGCTGACAATTATTTAATGTGTGTATACCCCAGGCCGAAAAATGACGGGGTACAAATTATGCACACCTAGACATAATTACATGTATGAGGAGAGCAGAGCTGTTTGCTACGGGGGAAGTTCGTGGAGTTTCACTAAGGAAAATGAGCTAAAGGAGGTTTCTTTTTTTTTTTTTTGGCTGGAGAGTGTGGGTGGAGGAAGTGGGGGAGTTGGTTTAGCTATGCCCAGGTTGCTCGTTAGTCGCCATGAATTGCCTTCGTTCTGGGAACTGTGGCAGCCAACAAATGAGCAGCAAACCCGCATGGTCTGCAACTGATATACAATACACATATCACAACATACAAAACACAACACACACCCACACCCACACCCACACACACCTACATACACACACAGAGAACAACACACCTACAGACTGAGACCTTCAACACCTCCATTGTGAAATAATGTTTTTATAAGCCACCTTTATGTAATGACAATGGGGAATCATTAAATGTCTATTTGCACATTTTTATACCCAGTAAATGAAAATATTATTACAATGGATGTGAACAACTTAAAGATATGCAAGCAACATGCCTATAAGAAACTCTAAATATATTTCTAAATCTTTAAAAGTTCTTGTAAATAATTATAATATAAATAACAAGCGGATCAGTCGAGCATCCACATCAGTATAATACCCTGTACAATTCTCGACAGTAAAAGTATTTTGCTGAATATCCCAATCACAACGATTAGCTCTTAGTGGTAAACATTTAAAATATAAATAATTATTATAATATTCACAAATTTATAAATTAGGTTTAGTCTTGACAGTGTTGGTTAATTCCAAAATGAAATGACGTAAGAAGGGAGAAGGAGGAGGAAAATAACCAAAATTTAAAATCAACTTGATCTGCGTATGTTAAACAACCTTGATGCCAAATTTGGTGTCTCATACAGACAGACAGATGGACAGACAGACATATGGACAGACAGACAGACAGACAGACAGACATGGTTAATCGACTTGGCTGTTGATACCGATTAAGAAAATATATACTTTATAAAACTTGCCTTCCTGCCTTCTTTCTGCATGTTACAAAATGTTTGCACAAAGTTAATAAACCTTTGTACAGAGTATAATAGTTGCTTTATAGCTAGGCGCTACTGTACTTAA
Source organism: Drosophila macrospina (assembly GCA_035042075.1). Lineage (NCBI taxonomy): Eukaryota > Metazoa > Arthropoda > Insecta > Diptera > Drosophilidae > Drosophila > Drosophila macrospina. Next base: position 1,012,809 of record JAWNLW010000429.1, on the reverse strand, counting down.
TAAACAAACACAATAAAGAAAGCAATAAGCTTGCTTTCTGTATAAATTCCTAAGCAACACTCTATAACGATAAGAAGCAAATATTAACTAAATATCAGTACAGGGTATTAGTGAGTCGAGTACACTAGATCCGTTTGCTCTGTTGCTTAGTGTGGGTACACGAGTACACTTATAGTGTATCTGTATGTGTGTGTGTGTGTGTGCTTTGCTTTTCACTTTTGCTTTCACCCATGCTACGTTTGTGTGCCTATAGCATTCAGCTATTGTCAGCCTGTTTGTCTTGTGTAGCAATTAGCTTTTGAGCTGAACGATAGAAATCTTTCGCTCCTTGTCCTGCTGACCATCAAATGGAACATTCTTTTCTCTTTTTCACACTTTCGCTTAAATTTTGAGCTTCAAATCTGTCGCTTTCGAAGCTTTAAGGCTTTAAAGTAGAAGCTGAAAGCAATTGGGAATCATTTTTATTTCGTATATCGTGTAAATCTACGAGAAAATTCGAGAGGATTGTGAGACGAGCTGATAGACGCAGCTAATTTTGAGACGCCACGCATTTATCTTGCGCCACATGTTGGCAATACAGACACACACACGCACACACACATGGCAACCCTTCACAGCAGATTTCCTAAAGTGCTACTTCTCTGAGAAAGCTGAACAAAAAATTGAAAGTAACAGAAAGAAACAGAAAACGAAAGAATAAAAATAGAAAAGAAAACACAAAGCGTCATAAAATAGCAAAACTAACGAACTCGGGCAGCCCCAGAGTAAAAAAAAGGGTTACCGCTTAACCGCTCCAACTCTCCGCACACTGTGTCATTCCTTTTTGCTGTGTGCGTGTCCATCAAGGGATTTCCTTTCAATTAGGATTAATACTCAAGATACCAAAAACAACAAGCAACAAAAAAAAAAAAAAAAAAAAAGAGTAGAAAAAAAAGGAGAAAACTATAGGAAAAATGGGAAAAATGCTGTTGGACGAGTGTGTTTCGTGCGCTTAACTAGGGTAATGCCAAACATACATATGTAGAGCCAAAAAAGAAACAAGAATGTCGAACTAAACCCGAAATAACCTAGCAACCCCCCGGATACGCCGGACGGACCCTATGCAATAAGCCGGAGACGAGCTCAGCCCTCAAAATGCTGCACAATTGAGGCATTATTAGTAAAGTAGTTTTACATACCCAAAGCAAAAATCAAATACAGGCGGGTATGCTGGCCAAGGGTATACCCTGCAAGGTTGGTAATTCTGCGAAAATATTGTTATTACTATCGATAACATAGCAAGTGTTGCTTGATATTAATAGCTGTCGTTGCTTAAAATCTCTGATTATTCGATTCATCGATAACTTATGACTATCGACTATTGCAATTCGGCAGTGTAAATAATTTAAAGCATTAAAGCGTTAACTGAAACAGTTTCACTTACAGATGAATTGCCTACAGTGCACACCTCTTTTCTGCATTACAGGGTATTCACAAGCTTAAGTGCGCCGAGAGTCAACCATTTCGGTATCTTGACACTGACTTTGATGAGGGGCCGCTTGGTTTCGGTTTGTTTTGCCTAAACTTCTTTCCTCCTCTTTCCACACTGTGAGTGTTTTTCTTCCGTCTTTTTTTTGGGTTTAAATTGCTTAAAAGTACAATTTATCACAATTGGCAATTGGATGCTATTGTGTGTGTATGTATGTGTGTATGCTGCCTAGCAACAACTTGACCGAGTTTCCAAATAGCTCCGGCACAACAAGCCCAGTTACTGGCCCATCTCTGACCACAGTGTCAAAATGAGCTTTCACATGCCAACATAGCTTCGCCTTTTCATGTACAATTGCACTGTTGTTATCATTCCCTTTCCCCTCGCACCCTCAAACGCCCTCACACATACACACACACACACACACGCTTGGCTTGTATTTTTAGAGATTGGGTCATTTAAACTTTTTTCCCAGACAGTTTTGTGGTGGAAAATTTGTTGAAAACTTTTCTTTGGTTAATGCGCAAAATTTATTTGGCTCTGGAAACTGCGAACTGGTGCCTCTCTCGCACTCGCGCGCTTTTCCACAGACTCTGCCTGTCCCCATAGATGCAATCAGGCATTTATCGATAATTTGCCAATATTCAGCAAGTGAATTATGAGACTTTGCTTAGACTATAGAGACTAATGTATAGTGCTTATTAGTTATGTGAATTGCGAGCAGATTGAATTGTTAATGATGGAGAAAGAGAAAGAGGAATAGAAAGAGAGTGGGAAAGAGAGGGAGACAGAGATTAGGCGGGAGAGAGGGAGAGAGACAGAGGCTATGACCTTTAGATCCTTTGATTATGCTTAAATTATAACAACCGAATCGAATACAAAAGATTATTCAAACAATGAGCGAAAGAAAATGCTTATCGATGCGCCTCTTTATCGATAACAGCTCATAATATAAGAATTCATTGTGGGTTGTTTGCACTGCAAAGCTTGAAGCTTTGCGTTGAATTATAATGCTGAATGAATGAATTACATTTATCGATTATATGCAGCTATCCGAATTCGAATTTATCGATAACATGCCAACGCTATTTTTGTCTTTACTTTAACAAAAACAATATGATTGTGTAAATATTGAAATTGTTCTTTCGAAATGACATTCGAGCGAAATGAACATGTCTTATCAAGCATGCAAGTTGTCAAGTTATCGATAATAAATCATAACACTTTTCGCATGAAAATATGCATAAATATTATGATTTGAATTTATGCCAAGAACAAGTCAGTCAACCCTTAAGCTACTTGCTCTACAAATAAACACGCAAGCACACACACACACACACACACACACACACAGAAGCAACTGTGGCAACTACAGGCAAACACTTTTATCATTTGCGTAGCTGCAATCATCAGCATCGTCATTGTCATCATCCAAACTATTGAAATGATGAGAGAAATATGAAAAAAATGAGAAGCTGTAGGAGGAGTGAGAAAGGGAAAAAGAAAAGCAAAAGGAGATGGAGAAGGAGAAGGAGAAGGGTAGGAGTAAACACTTCGCTTTCTTTAGCATACTTTTGTGCGCTGCTGCATTTAGCTGAAGTTTTTTTCCTTCTCTTTATATTTTTGCACCATTCAGATTCAGATTCAGATTCGAGATGCCGAGAGAGATCCGTGAATCCAAGCTCCCAGTTCTCAGTTCCCAGTTTTCAGTTTTCAGTTTCTGGCTGCGTTGCCCTTTTGTGTGTGCTCGTTGCTGGCTGCTTTCCTTTTGCGTATATTCATGCTCACGTGTAGATTTTATTAAACATATGAATTCATTATGTAAATGCGACAACGTCAACGGGCAACAGCAGCAACAGCAGCAACGACAGCAACGACAGCAACGATGATGACAACGACAGCCAAAGAATATTGTATGAAAATCGCCTTTTGTTACCGCCTGCTCCATTTTCATTCCCATGCATATCGTAACTAGTTGGGCAACGTGGGGTTAATGGGTTATGTGCTGTGATTTTCGAAGAGCTTTATCCTCGTCCTTCTGCCCCATTTTCATACCACACACCACCACACCCACACACACACACACATTCACATATACTCAGCAACAACTTAGCTGCTTGAGTCTTTTGTTGATTTTTATGTAAAGCGCAAATTGATTTGCCATTGGGAGCAGCGGTGGCAGTGGCAAGATGGCAGCGTGGCAGCGTGGCAACGTGGCAAGGTGGCAAGTGGTAAAGGTGGCAAGCGTGGCAGGCGGAAGCAACCATAAGAAATTATTAAAATTTTCCATGCAACAAAAAGTTGCTTTTGCTGCCATTGTTGCAGCTGCTTTTAATATGACTATTGTTATCTTTTGTTGCTGTTGCTTGCTGCATAATTGAATTCCAATTCAGCGAGGACGTGTGTGTGTGTGTGTGTGTTGTGGGCATGTGTATGTATGCCTTTGATCCTGCCCAGGCTTAATTGCACTCAATGCATTCAACTACACTTACCCCGCTCCTGACCTGATTGACTTGGACTCGTGTGGCATGTGAGTCTTGAACAAATCACAGCGTTGCCCCTTGCCACAAACTGGGAAGCTGTCTGTGCTGTCTGTTCGTCTGTCTGTCTGTCAGCTGTTCTTATTGTTGTTCGCACACAATTAACACTTGAAATGTTTAACAAGCCTTAACAGTGGGCTTAACTTGATGCCTGGCAATGTATGTTTGTATGTCTGTGCTACATGCTGCATGCCACACACAGAACAACATGCCACTTAATTTCATTTCTTTTCATTTTGGCAGCCATACATTCTACACTGGTACAATATTTACAACACATTGCCCAACACAGATAACATATCAAAGATAACACAATAAATTCGAAAAATAAATATTAGTTTCTAATTTTAATTAAAAAAATGATAAATTATCATAAAATTAAATATGCACTTGATTTAGGAATTCATTTGCATATTATGTAATTTGTTTATTATTATACAATATATTTATATAAATACTTTAACATTCATAAAAATTAATTTTTGTAAAATAAAATTAAATCTCGACAGTTTACTTTTAACTAAAGTAAAAATTCATTAAAGTTTTTAATTTATGTTTAATCTAAATGATTTAAAATATAATCTGCATATTGATTTAATTCATTTTATTATAAAAATTTGAGAGTTTCTTCAATTAATTGAATTAAATTAAAAGTTATTTGAAAATTGAACTAAATCATTAAAACTGATGATAATTAATATTGCTTGTTAATTTATTTTTATAATTATTATTGTTTGTTTAATTAATATTATTGATTTGATATACAAAATTTCAAATTATAATTTTTGTAACAATTTGTAATTTGCACATTTGAAGTTGTTGACTTTGTTGCACTTTGTATTAAATCCACTGTGCAACTTCTCATTGTTGCCGCTGCTATTTTCATTGTTGCTATGTTTGTTGTTGTTACTGTTGCTGTTGTTGTTTTTTTTTTTTGTTTGTTTGTCATAAAGCGGCGTGAATGTAATCAAGGCAGCTATTATTCTTAGATTTGAAGCGCAAATGAAAATGCCGGGCAAAGGCGGCAAGCAGCCAAGACAAGGGAGCTCCCTTTTGCACACTCGTTCCATAACCCTGAGTAAAGTCTGGGGTTCAATACGAAACAATGGCCATATATGTGTACGTGGCTGTGTGTGTGCGAGTGTGTTCATGTGCATGTATGTGTGTCGCAGCAACAAAAGGCAAACGCGCTGTCGCATACAAAAGCCTTATTGTTTGGTCCGCTACCAAGCAGCTGCGGTATGTTGGCAGAGGGGAGTGGAGTATTGTAGGTGGGGAGGGAAGGCAGGCAGATGATAATGGAGGGTTGTCGCTCCGTTAGTGTTGAGAGGGCATAAGGAGGGAATGTGGCAAGAGAAGTAGCGCACACATGTAAGTGTTGCGGCTCTTGTGCTTAAATATGCACATTGAGTGTGTGTTTGCGTATGTGTGTGCCATTCTTTATATCATACACACACACACACACACACACACACACATGCACACGCACATTTTTAAGTAACTGCGTGCAAAGTCGCGTTGGACACGTGCCGTGACACGAACATGCGTGTTCATTTGAGAGACAGGAAATGAATTAGCTAAGTAATGAAAAGCGCAAGTTGAAAGCTTTACAAAATAATTGTTGAAAATATATACTAAATAATAAAAATTAAAAAAATAATAATAATTAATAAATATTAAATAATAAATAATAAATAATAAATAATAAATAATAAATAATAAATAATAAATAATAAATAATAAATAATAAATAATAAATAATAAATAATAAATAATAAATAATAAATAATAAATAATAAATAATAAATAATAAATAATAAATAATAAATAATAAATAATAAATAATAAATAATAAATAATAAATAATAAATAATAAATAATAAATAATAAATAATAAATAATAAATAATAAATAATAAATAATAAATAATAAATAATAAATAATAAATAATAAATAATAAATAATAAATAATAAATAATAAATAATAAATAATAAATAATAAATAATAACTAATAAATCTGAAATCATAAATAATATATAATAAATAATAAAACATAAATAATAAATAATAATTAATAAATAATAAATGTATACAACGTTGATACACGTTTTTGCTTTAGTGTACATTTTCCTCTGATTTTACACATTTTTTTTCAAAATTTTTTAGATAAGTCTTTAATACACTTATTGTCCGTATAATTTGTGGCATATGTAAATTTAATTATGGAAAGTTTTATTAGAATGTAAAACATTTGCATAAACTTTGTTATTTGCTCACTTGATGCAATTTGCGTTTTGAAACTTTATAAATTAAATTATTCCCATCTTGCAGATAACAATTTTATGCTTACGATTAAAATGAATTTTGTAAAACTAATTAAATGGAATAGAGATCGGAACACCATCGAATTATTATTACTATCAAATTAAGATTTATTAAATCGCGATTTGCATTTGTTAATAAAAATTGGATAGCATTGAAACCTGCTTATATTTTAGAACAATTAAATGTAATAAATTCTATTCCATCTAAATAAGAATACTTCATACTGTGGATTAACATATTTTCAATAGTCAAAGAAGAAAAATATCCGAAATCTATCCTCACTCTTATCTGTAACAATATTGATAATCAGAAATCCACATGAATACATAAGAGAGTCAAGTTGAAAGACGCCTCAAGTTGCACAAAGCATTTGCACACATCACTAACAAGGCACAACAAGCTTTTTGCTTGGAATACAGTTTCAATTAGTTGATAATAAAAGTGCAGCACTTTAAATCGATAATGACCCCGTCGACCCTTGCCTTGCCCCTGCCACTGTATGTGGCAAAATGGAATATGGTCGAGCGACGTCTGCTCTGTGTGGTCCGGATCCGGATCCGGTTCCGCTTCTGGTCGACTTTTGGCTTGGCTTCGTTTGCCTTGAATGTCCCCCAGTTGCAGTTGCGAGACTCTGCCCCGTCTTTAACTGGGTGCCAATGGCAAACAATTGCATTGTAATTTTTCAGCAACACACAAAAGCAATATTGTTGTTGTGTCGTTGTCGTTGCTGTTGTTGTTGCTGTTTTTTTTTTTTTTTTTTTATTTTGAAAGTTTTTTCTTTCTGTTTATTTCGATTAATTAGCGTACTGCTACCACACGGCAGCTTAAACTAATTTTAAATCAAATAGATAATACAATTGACTAACAAAGTGAAATATTTTCTATCATTAACAAAAAATAATAATAGGTGACATGATTAGCAAACAGTGATATTTACAATGGAAGAACGATATATTTACATTTGAGCATAAATTTTTTTTTTTTTTTTTTTTAAGACAGAATTCTGGAAGGTAGATCCTGTGGGTGGTGTCTTTTAAGTCTCCTTTTTCCTCTGTATCGCATTAGTCGCCGTGCGAGTAAATTGGGATGCGAGCCCAGCCTGGCTCTATAATTCTCTGCATGAATTTGAATAACATCACCAATCTTGGGAACTCCTAGATCCCTTTCTATGTCTCTAGTGCGCATGTACCAGGGAGCATTGCAGATTCTCCTGAGTATCGTGCTCTGTGTCACTCGAATCTTGTTCAAATGGGTTTTGGCAGTGATCCCATAGATCTGGAGCCCATATTTCCAGATCGGGCTCAGTATGGCCTTGTATATAGTAACCTTGCTATGGAGGGAGAGTTTATTTCTGGGAGACAGTAGCCACGACATTCTCGCAGCTTTTGAAAGGATTGTTTTTTTCACCATTGTCGTATGTCGATCAAACTTTAGGCGTCTGTCCAGGATGACCCCCAAGTATTTGTAGTGATCTTCGTGCCTGAGCACAGAGCCGAGCATTGTTATCCCTGGACAGGATCCCAATCTTGTGGCGAAGGTCACATTTGCACATTTGCTGCTGTTGATGCCAATATTCCACTTAAGTGCCCACGCTTCGAAACTTCGCACATACTCCTGAAGCGCCTGTGTTGCAACGCCGAGAGAGTCGTTTCTGGTAAGAACAGCAGTGTCATCCGCGTATGTGGCGATGAGCACATCTTGGCTCCCTACAGCACGGACTGAACGGGATGTCGGCATATCAGCTGTGTACAGCGAGTAGAGGGTGGGACCTAATACGCTGCCTTGGGGAACTCCAGCACATATTGGTCGCTCAGATGACCTAGATCCATCCACGACTACGCAAAACGATCTGTCCGCCAGGAAGCTGCTAATCAGTTGATGTAGTTGCGGAGTTAAGACTTGCCTTAACTTACATCTGAGGCCGCTATGCCACACTCTGTCGAAGGCTTGTTGGATGTCCATGAATACTGCCACTGCATATTCTTTGTGCTCCATGGCCTCCAAAGCGAAGTTAACTACTCGGTGCAGTTGTTCCGGAGTGCCATGGCTCTTTCGAAATCCAAACTGCCACTTTGGAATTACACGTTCCACGCTCTCCAGTTTAAGGATACGGTTTAAAATAACCCTCTCCAATATCTTTCCCAAGGCAGGGAGTAGGCTGATTGGTCTAAATGAGTTAACATCAGTTAGCTGCTTCTTTGGCTTCGGGATCATAGTGATCAGCGCAGACTTCCAAATCTTGGGAAAATGTCCCAGTCTTAAAATGCTGTTAAATATGAGAACTATAAAGAGCACTGCTTTTTGAGGAAGGAGCTTAATTGTCTTATTATCCAAAAGATCGCCACCAGGAGATTTTTTAACTTTCAGCTGCTTGATTATCTGCGTGACCTCTTGAAGTGTTACTGGACTAACTGGCGGGGACATTTGGTACGGGCTTTCCAAGGATGTTTTTATATACCTATGCATAAAGTCCGGTGACAAGTCAAGTGGCTTAAATCTTTCCTCCAAGTTATCAGCAAAGGTTTCTGCTTTTTCCAATCCAGAGTAACACCAGCCGCCAGCAGAATTCTTTAATGGAGCCTTGGGAGTTACTTGCCTTTTGAAGCGACCTGTAAGTTTCCAAAGAGAGTAGTTGGATGAACTGTCGGGACTTGCGCTTTCCAGGATCTCGTCAATTTTGGATTGCTTGACCCTCTTAAGCACTTTTTGTAAACGGTTTGCTAGTCGTTTATAGATTTGGTTCACCCTTTCATCCCCAGTCCTGGTGAATTCCTTTCGCACTCTTCTTTTAAGGCAGAGGAGTGCAGCAGCATTTGGTGGCAACTCAGATCGCTGATGCTGTGTAGGATGCGGCACAGTCGACGATGATGCAAAAGATGCAGCCAACTTTAAGTTGTTCATAAATATTGAGACCGCATCCTCAATATCATCCAGGCTGTTAATTGTTGTTGCTGTTGGTGCTGTTGCTGTTGTCGACTTGGACTGCAGTTTGCTGGCATTTTTGTCTTTTGCAAACAGTCGACGTCAATGCCACAAAAGCCACTCGAAATATGCTAGCTGCGCTCGTATTGGTGTGTGGTTACATGCATGTGTGTGTGTGTGAGTGAGTGTGTGTGTGAGTGTGTGTGTGTGTACTTATATGTGCGTGTGGGTGTGTGACAGCAAACAGAATTATTGAAGCGCGCCTTCCCAAAAAAAAAAAAAAATTGCAACCATGTGAACATTCAACCACCAAACGAGCCACCATTCAACCTACCGTGCTTCCGCCTACCCACTGTGTGGCCGTCCGCTTCACTTAGCTCCATCGTCGTCATCGTTTGCAATGTTGCTGCCACAGTTGCTGCAGCTGCAACGGCAACAGCAACAGAATCGACATCGACATCGGTTGCGGCCATTGCTGTGGCTTTTGGGTCACTGTAAAAGAATTAAATTACAGGACGATATGGGCAAAGGACTCGCCAGGACTTTCAGTGAGGCGCGTCAGGTCGATAAATGGAATACTGAACAGTTAACTGTGAGGCAAAATTCCAAAGCAAAAAAAAGTAGAAGAAAATATGCTTTTTTGTTAACTGCATAAACTATTTACAGCTGATGCTGACAACCGTCTCGAAAATGGATTTTTAATGGATCAAAGTGACAGCTTCTATCGGAAATTCTCCATGAAAAAAGCCGATAGAAAAAGAAAATGAAAAAAACAAACAAAATTTTTATTTTTCTTTATGTTTTATATACCAAATTCGTCTTGATTGCCGGATCAACAATTCAATTTGAACTGCTTTAACTATTTTAACTGTTGAGTCTGGAAAAACATGTGAAATATTCTCTATGCGAAAAGTTAATAAACACAACAATTTATATTTCTTTTTTATTTATATTTTTCTTTTTATATTTATATTTTTAATAGTTTATAAAATAGATGGTTAACATAAAATGATAAAGCCAAAGATTCGATCGAAAATTCTCTAAGAGAAAAGTTAATATAAACCCAAGCATAAATATTTGTTACTATTATTATTATTTTTTTATGATGAATTGAAAGTATGATTGGGCTAAAAGTTACAAACAAAAATACAAATATTTATATATTTCTTTCTTTTTATTTATATATATTTTTTTTTTTTACTCTCAGGTCGATAAACTAAGATAAATACAAAAATATAAATATTTTACAATTTTTACATTTATATTTTAATGTTTGTCAGCTCATTAGTTATGAAAAAAAATCGCGAAATAAATAATTAAATTGATGGAATGATTAAGTAAAAGATTTGATAAAAAAATGTATTTAGGAATATTAAAAAGAAACAAATTTACGAATATCTCATATTTATATATTTGGATATATCTAAAATAATCAATATATTTTCCTATTAATTTTCATGTGTATTTTTAAATAAATATTTGTAAACATTTTCATGTAGAATTTTCATAAAATTCTTGATGTAAATCATAAAAATTTGATAGCCTAAGCGCAGTCAGTAATATCGTGGCGTAACTTCCGCTTACCTTCCCCTATTTGTAGCCCTGTTCAGCTGAAACTCAGAACTCAGGTCGTAGCTCTGTCATTTGTGGAGCCCTTGGCTTTTTGCACTGTCAACAGCCGCAGATTGCTCTTGTTGTGGACCAATTTTTGTGCCCCAAAACTTTTGACTGCTCAAGCAGCAAATCATATTGCTTTATCTCATTCACTCCTCTCTCACTCTCTCTCTCTTGTTCTCTCTTTTGCTGTCTCTCTCTTGCCAGCTGATTCAGTCACAGCTGAAACTTTGTCAACAATGTTGAATAATTAAAATGCTCCCTCGACAACAAGTCTGTGCAAAGACTAGAGCGAGTCTTTGCCTCAGCTTCAGGCCCGGTTGACTGCCTATGTTCCCTGCTGTTGTTGCATTGTTGTGCCAGCGACTTGACAGTTTTAGAGGGTTAGCAACGGGCAGGCGGTGAGGGGCTTAGGGGGTTTTACCCACTATGTCTTGGCGAGCCTTTTTCTTGTCCTCGTCGTCATCGTCATCGTCGTCGTCGTCATCGTCATCGTCGTCGGCGTTGGCAGGCAAAGCTCATCAGCAATTCTCAATTGCTATTATAATATTTTTTTTTTTTTTTTGCGTTTCGTGTTGTGTTGCGACGTCGTTGGCGGCCCGCTTGGGTTTGGTAAACACCTGATACAAAGGCATGGGGCATTGGGGCATGCGGCATGCGGCATCGGTGTGGCAAGGGGTCGCCCGGTGAGAGGCAAGTTTTTGCTTAATGCGCAGTCCCCATGCAGCGCTGAACTTTGTCGAGCTAAAAATTCATCAACTTTGTTGCATAATATTTCAATAAAGGCCCAAAAGCGGAGCGAGCGAGACGACAATAGCCTGGTGTCATCAAATTAAAGCATACTTCCCGCTTCCCCCTGCCTCCTGCCTCCTGCCTCCTGCCCCCTGCAATAGTGCACCAGGGAGTGTTTTAGCTTTTATGCAACCCAACAAAAATAAATAGAAAGCAAAAATAAAGAATATATATAGGAAGAAAACCAGGAAAGTAGGCATTTTGCAGGGAAAACAACAATGACGACGACAACGGCGAGGAAAGCGGCAGATTCTTTCCCTTGGCGACATTTTCTAAAATGCAAGACGCCAGTCAAATTAGTTGGCTTGTTAATGAAAACTTGACGTACACGTTGACGCTGGAATAATAGAATTTTGCATTAAGCACAGCCCGAGAGAAACACACACAGATAGAGAGAGAGAGAGAGAGAGAGAGAGAGAGGGAGAGTGAGACAGGGAAAGAGAGCGAGTGGCATTTAATTGAAAAACCACAAGGTATGCGGAAGTATGCAGTGAATTTCATAAACAGACTGTGATTGAGATTTGAAACAGTGTGCTCCAGAAATGGCTGCAAGTCGAGCCGAACTAGTAGATACCCTGCAGTTCGTTAGTAGGTTAGTAAGTGAAGCGTGCTATGTTTGCTATACTAAATATACTATACTAAATATGATATAGGCACCATTTGAAGTCGATTTAAGTTGAAAGTATACCCTGTAATTAGTTGGCAATTAGAAAATCATTTCAGAGGAGAATAATAATTTTGTTTATATTGAAAACATCTCTCAATTTGCTGCCTAAGTAAGGAATAAATATGATGATACCCGCTTTACATTATGAACAGGGAATTTTAACAATTGTGGACCAAGCTAGAATAGATGATACCCCTTATGACTCATTCTTGTGGGTAAGAACGAAATTACTAGCATACCCTGCACTCAGCTGATGGCACAGGAAGGTGACGTAGAATTCGACTTTAAGAATGAGAATTTCCGAATTGTCGTATTTGCATAAGTACAGGGTATTGGTAGCTGAGTGCTATAAAACTTTAGCCAGAAGTTGCCTTATGATATTGCCAAGCTATCACTTTTCAATGGTTTAAATTGTTGTTAGACTTTACCTCACTTCTGTGTAGGGTATCACACTACTGAAGTGAGTTCAGGTCCACATCTCCATCTCTCTCACATCTTTGTTTCCTCATTTACCAACCTTTCTCTACCTGCCACATGCGCTTTTTCTCCCTGGCGCGCGTTCAGCGCATAATTTTGTTTAATTTTAATCCAATTAAACTTAATTAACTCATTTATGTGTGTGTGTGTGTGTGTGAGTAACTGTAAACCAGTCGCTGTTACTTTAACCCGAAACTGAGAATCCAGCCAGAATTCAGTCAGATTCGTAATTATTACCACTTACGGCTAAATACTCTTTGCAAGTTGAAAGCGAACCCCATTGAGGCTGCATATGTATGTGTCTACGTCTATATATGAGTGTGGGTGTGTGTGTGTGCGTGTGTGGGTGTGTGTATCTTTGTCTCTACAGTCTGTATGCTGGCCACAAAAAGTTTGCGAGCCACAAAAATTTCCGTATCATGCAACCGCAACAACAACAACAGCAACAACAAAGAAAACAACAATCGCAACAAACATTGAAAAGTTTTAGCCGAAAAAGCAACGGCGAGAGTTTTTCTCGGGGATAAACTTTTTGCTTTAATACTTTCGCTGTGGCTTTGTTGTTGTTGTTGTTGTTGTTGTTGTTGTGTTTTGGCTTCTTTTTGGCTAGAAACGTTGCCTACATTTTGGGCGCATTAAATTTATGCTTCCACCTTTAGACAAGGCATAAATCTTTGTTATGCCTTTTGCTTTGTTCGCCTCGGACAGCAACAAAATCACAGCAGCTTTTTCGCTTCTCGTAATTATTTCGGACAGTTTCCATTTCCATTTCCTCTTTGTTTTTGTTTTAGCTTTGTGTTTGTTTTTTTTTTTTTTTGTTTGCTGCTCCTTTTTGTTGGTTTTATTTTTTGTATTTTGTTTAATTTAATAAGTCGTCGTGGAGTTTTAGGCAGTTGGCTTGAGGCGGCTTTATGATGTGCATTTTATTTTTCAGTTTTAATTAATGCTTCCGTGTTGCCAAAACCCTCATTTAACATGACTTCATAATGAGTTTTAATAGCCTCGTGGCGTTTGATGTATGTGGCAAGGTTCGTGCCACAGCATATTAATCATTTTCCCCGGTTTAAATGCAACTTAAGCTAAGCAAACTCAAACTGAAATATCTTTAACTCAAATATAGATTTGACAAACTAATAAAAATGTTTACTAAATATTTATACCAAGCATTTGTTAGTCCTTTCTTCTAGACATTTGCATTGTCAAGATTGGGCAGTCTTGCTGGCAGTTTCTTTCATTAAAAGTTCAGCGTAAAACAGTCAGCAGAAAGCTAAGCAGCTTTTCAAATATTTTCTTTTTGTGGCATATCCTTAATTTTTTAACTGACAATAGAAAGTTTTATCACCAGCATTAATACAGTTAAACCAACTGAACAGCTCTTCTATTCTGTGTTTCATATGCTTAAACACAGCGCTCTACTTAAACCAAGATCTGTGTCTCGTTTTGCTTTCTTTCGCTTCATTTATAATTTTTATTAAATATTTAAACCGTGACTGTAGAATATTCTTAACGGTTTCACTGGCTGCGATAGAAAACTTTTAAGTTTGTTAACTGTTTAATTGAAACTGTCACTTAACAAAATCCTAACAGTCACGTTCAACTAGTTAAAGTTCTTTTGCCATTTCATTTGCTGTTCAGTTAACACAGGTGAATTCGCCTTAACTCGAATGACAACGACAATAAAATTGCAGTAAATTTTGTAATTGAAGCGATTTCTTATCTACACTTGTAACTGCATTAAAAGCTTTAATCAATCAATCAAATTGTCGCTCTGGCACTCATTTGTTACACATAAACTGTTTCAACGACTTCGGGGAATTTGCAGTTAGTTGAAACGCTTGGCTTCTGGCAAAGGAAACTTTGAAAACTTTGAGTACTTGGCTATAAAACTATACGAAACTATAACTGTTTCGATTTCCACATGCGTTTCCGTTTCATTTGCAGTGTTTCCTGTGCTTACATGTGGCTATTAATAAGCCTTTGATTGCCATTAGTGATTTATGCTTACACGCAAAGTGGCGCAAGCTGCCGCTTCCCGTGCCTCAATTTGTGGCACGCTAATAAATTGAATTGTATGAAAAGTGACAAGAACAGAGGCGAAAGAAATAAAGAGCAACAACAATGACAACGAGAACAACAACAATTGTTGCCGGCTGACATTGCATTATTTATCGATAACAATTAGCAATGATGCATGAAATGCGATAACATTAATTAGACACTGGCAATCGCTTTGACGTCGACTCTGGCCCTGCCTCCGATACTGGCTCGAACGCACTACCAACAATAGACCCCGATGCCAATTGGCGCCTTGTGGTTTCGCTTGGGTCATGCATATAAAGCATTCTCATATACGGGCTTAATTGCATAGCTTTGCCAATAATAATAATAATACACATCTGTGGCTATACATTTGTCTGTGCATGTGTGTGCGTGTGTGTGTGTGCGTGTGTGTGTAGTATCTGTATTACCATTAATTGTGGCATTGCTTCCTTCTGGCAGCATAATTCATATGGTTTATGCATGAAATTTGTGCATTGTCTGCTTTAAGGCATTTGCGAATTGACAACCAATTAAATCGAGATTTTCTCAACCAATTTCTTAGTTCTTTATGTTATTCTCCATTCAATTCTCTTAACTTGAGCTCTTTAAGGCGGACAACTTAATCGTATTAATACATTTGAAGAACTAAAACAAATAAATTAAATGTTTTATGATAAGTCTTTTGGTCCTGTGTGGAGACTAATGCCTGGCAATCAACTGTTATGCTATGGTGTATATGTGTGCTAAGAAAATTCTTGGAAATTGCATCCTACAGATGGTGCAAAATCATTATTCTCAGCACCCCACTCAAAGTAGTGCAATATCTCTATTTAAGCTCTAATGTTTCACAAGTGTAAGACTCTATTACACTTCTGACAAACACTTTTGATAACATATTTAAGATGTCTAAGATATTTCATTAAATGTTCTGGAATACATTTCTTAAACATATATTTTAAGTCAAGCAACGCTTACTATTTTTGTTTTGATTAAGTTAATTTATAAGCTTTTACTTTATTGTGCACTTTTGTTAATACTGTGTCATCACATTTAAGACGTATTGATAGAGTTATGCTGCGTCCAATAAATTATGTGCGATTGGATTTCTTGAGCAACTTAAAGAACCAATTAAATAAAGGCTTTTATTTTACCTAGATTTGATTAGATTGAAGAGAGTACTGCTTAAGTCTGAAAGTCTTATATTGTTAAATAGATTGATAGTTTAAAATAGACTAAATGTAGAAGCTATCTCAAGACCCCAATCATGGTAACAGGATACTTTCCCAAGTGTTGCCAGCGAAAGCGATCCGGCAGGTCAGCTGGATATACTTTGAATACATAATCCTAACGATATTTCATGCAGAAATATATCAAACTTTTCATATAACTTTCTTAATTATTTCATGTTACACTAAACTCAAAGACTTTATTCATAATTGAAGAACATTAAGATAAAGAAGTCGTTAACACAAAGATAAGCAAATACTAAACTTTAAATATTCAGTTATAAAAAGCGACTAATAGAACAATTAGTTAAACATTATGATTATGTACAAAAATCAATTCTTTTCTTGGTTTTTTTTTATATTTTTATTTTGCTTGATTTCAACTTGCAAATCTTTTATAAAAGGTCCTTAAAGGCGTTGCTTAATTTTCAACCAATTTCTGTTTCTCAGTTGTTGCGAAAGTGTGAGCTGCGCTACACACACACACACACAAACACAGTCGTAAGTTAGTAGTGGGAGACGCACAGTGAAGTGACACAAATACGAGACGACAGTTGCCACTTACGGTGGATGGGGCACAGCGAGAGGGGATGTAGGGGATGGGGGGCTATAGAGAGGTGTGTGTAGTGGGAAGTGGAATGTGGGAAGTGGGGTAACGGAGCCTAGCCAAGTTGGCAGCCATGTCAACACTTATCTTTATGAGTTTCCGCTTTCTGTAAAGTCATTGACATGTATTCCTCCTGTCGACTGCCGCAGCCGCTGTATGCCACAAATGCTGCATGCCGCGATGCCAAAAATAAACGCACAGCTGCCATGCGAAGACAGTACAAGATACAGATAAGAGCAAAGAGAGAGATAGAGAGAGAGAGAGTGAGAGAGAGAGAGAGAGAGATTGGGAGGGCGATGTCAGCAGTCAAGCAAGCAGCTCGTAATATTCGCGCGTGTTTATTTGCTTGTTGTGTATGTGTACATTTCTATATGTGCGTGTGTTTGTGTGTGAGTGTGTGTGTTGCCTACTTTTCGGCATCATTTGAAAAATCTGAAAACAAGAGTCGCTCTGACATCGACAAAAGCCCATTGCAAACAACTGCGTCATGAAGCTTTGCAGAATGGAAATGAACTCAAGGCAACGAACATGCGGAAGGAAGCAAGAAGAAAGTACGAGTGCCACTGAGAGCATATTGGTGAAGGGGGGAGGTGGAGTATAACACGCTATCGACGCGACATTGAGGCAAATTGTTGAAATCGCTAGTGTGCTGTTGGGCGTTAAATGCTATAAATTACTTTTCGAATAGCTGAAAGAACAGCAAAGCCATTGAAATTCACCCGCACATGTGAAGGAGTATGTATATCTGTGAGTGTGAAAGAGGGTGTGTGTGTGTGTGTGTGTGTTTTCTCCTTTGTCGACGTAACTAACAAGCTTGTCTCAATTTGGAAATTAGTAAATATTGGCTTAAAGAGCATCTATTTCTTGATGCGCTGAAAAGTATGCTATAGAAATTTTAGTGTAATTAAAGCGAGCGTCAAACGGCAAAAGAAATTAAATAAAGAAAATAGAGAGAAATGTGTGAAAGATGTGTGAAAAAGGAAGAAAGCAGAAACCAATTGAGTTACCTTAATAGTTGCTATAGAATTTCTTAAAGAAATGCGGCGAATGTAAATATTTGCAGGCATAAAGTAAATGTGAAAGAAAAACTTGATTACGTTTGAAGTTGAGAGACAAATTGTTGTTGACAACATTTTTAAGAGTTGCTGTAACATTTCTCAATGAGACATGCTTTCATATAGAATTCTGAAATAAAAAATAAATAGAAAATAATTTAAATTTCTTTGTCTTAAGCAAACTACGAATTTGCTGTTGCAGTTTTCAATGAGATAAACTTACAATACTTCTCAACAATACACTCCACATAGTTCGTCCTGTAATTAACTACAGTTAACGGTTTCCTTCAACGCCTCAATCAGACCGTTAGTTGTTACCTTTTGCATAAGTCAAAAATTATTAAATACTTTCTCAATTTTTGTATTTTTTTTGATTTGGTTTGAAGCTTTAATGAAATGCAAAGCGACTGGGGCAATACACAGTCTCTCACGCTTTTCACTTTTATTATCCTTTATGTACGATTTCACACCTTCAATTGCACACACACGCACACATTCACACAGTCGCACAGTCGCACAGTCGTAGAGCGCGCGGCAAGAGGCAGACATGGAATAAGACGGCACACGTAGCTGCAAATCAAAATCTTGAATTTATTCCACATACGAAGCGCATGAATTTCAAATTACTGTGGGAACAACACCACACACACAAAAGGGAACCAGGCGCTCTACCTATCTGCCTCCTCTCCCTTTCATTCACTCTCCCTTCGCCCATTCCTTCTATTATCCTCTTGCCTCGCCTTATCCCTACAGCAGAGAAAGAGTGTTACGTGGTAGACACGATTGTCCGAAGCCCTGCACAAAGACGTGTGAACACTGACCCGGCACATAGAGAAAGAGAGCGAGAGAGCGAGAGAGAGAGGAAGAGAGAGAGAAAGAGAGAGTGGAAGAAAAAGAAGGCAAACCATATAGTTAAAGAATACGCTTGATTCTCCATCTCCATCTTCATACTCTACACTTTCTCTCTCTCTCTCCCTCTACTTCTCACTTTTCCCTCTCTCTATCCCTCCTGTTGTGGCTTTCTCATGTTTATTCGCATTTCCATTTCCATTCATACACACACAACTTGACTGGCAGGTGAAACGTGTGCAACACGTTAGATATAGCATACCGCAAGAGTAGCGGGTGTCCACGGTGATGGAGGGGAGAGGGAAGCAGGGAATACCTCTAATGACTGCGCTGTGGCCGTATCTTAACATTTTTAAACCTTTTTTCATATGCCTTTTGGTATTATTTGGCACCTTTTTGTTGCCAGCGCACACACGTCGAGCAAGTGAAGTCCAGAGATGGACGTACAGGTAGGTAGGTAGGTAGGCAAGCGGGGCAAGAGGCAGGCGGCAGGCGGCAGCAACGTGTGGCACAGAAGAAGATGAAACTGATGCTGAAGCGGCTCATTTGAAATTCATGCGGCCACTCACTGGGTGCATAAAGCAATCAAATCAACCACAAACACACACGAGTTGCCGTTGGAGTTGCTGTTGTTGTTGTTCTTGTTCTTGTTGTTGTTGTTGCTGCTCTTGTTGTTGTTGTTGTTATTGTTGCATGGAAGCTGACTCCTCCCAGTGGCAATTCAGGTTTTTAGCAGCTCTTTTGGTTTCATACACGTTTCACTCGTGTAAATAATAAATAAGCTTAGCATACTTTGTGGCGCGCAAGTGCTGAACGTGCTAAGGCCAAAAGTGACGGCATAAAAACGCCGCCTATCGATTGCAACACCACCACCAACAACAACAACAGCAACAACGACAACTGGCAGCAGGCGCGCTAAATCTGCGCAACCGAAAATCCCATCAAAGCATCTCTCTTAGCCTGGCCAGAAGAAGCAAAAGCAAAAATAAAAAAATAAAAAAGCGAAAGCGAAAGCTGCCACTTGTGCAACCCTTTTATTATTTTCTTTATAAATTTTCTTTTATTTTCTTTTTGTTTTCCAAGTGTGTGTGTGTATGTGTGTGTGTGTGTGTGTATTCCTTGGCTCTCCATGATTTATGCATTGGGTCTTGGCCCACCAATAAAGCTGTGAAAGCTCTAACACATTTGCATGTTAAATCAGCGCAGGACACGCTCCTCTCGAGCCATTGGTAGGTGCGAGTCTCCACATTGATTTGCATATAAGATTGGCCTAATGCCACGAATTGATCTGCCAATGATCATGTGGGGAATGACTTCAAATTCTTACATTTTATCATCATCATAATAATAAAAGTTGCATTTAGAAGTTGTACTTTAGTTATATGCTTTATTTCCTTTAGAATTTATTAAACTTTTTCTAGTTTTTTTTTCGTATTTATTTAGTTAAGCTGCGTACGAATTTACGTTACTACGTTAACAGTGAATAATATTTAATATAAATATTTAATATGTCTTTTTAATAATTCATAGAAATTCTTATACTGTTGTAGCTTTTTTAAAAATATTAATTTAAAATTAAAATGCAGCTACAAAAAATTACATATATATATGTATTTATTATTATTGTAACATTTTAAAATATATATAAAATTGTATAGGCCACAAATTAAATAAATCTAGATAAATGTGCAGAAACATAGTAAATACAACATAAATATATTTAATAATTAAAACAATCCAGATTTGAAATATCTTTGTTTTTTTTTTTTTTTTTTTTAAATGCTTCGAGTTAAACAAGATTCCAACCTAAAAGTGTCTGGAATATATTAAAAAAAAAACACAATTGCTTCATTCTTTATGTTTTATAATTATGTAAATTAAAGTTATGGATTGTACAATATTAATTATAAGTTTAAGCAAAAACAATTTCAAGTGCAAGTAAACAATGAGAAGTATAAAGTTGAAGTATAAAATAGAAGCTAAAGATTGTGAGATGCGATTGCATTTATTTTATTATTATAAAAACTATTGATAGTATAGGAGTACTAAAAGTAATGCTCGATAATTAATGATTTTTTTTTTTTAATTTTATAAAAAACTTTGAAAGGTTCTCCGTTATAGTTATGCATTCTTATCAAGCAATGACTAATCACTTGGCACTACAGTAAATCCCCCTCAATATATCACAATCCCTCCATATATATGAGACCAATTAGTAATGCAATTAATGAAGCGCAATCTGTGAATAAGTGGAAATAGGAAAATAAAGATGGAGAAAAGCAGCAGAAGAAAATAAACAAAAGCATAATGAAAATGCAGGAGAAGAGAAATCAGAGCAGCGCACAGAAGTTGCAATGGAAAATGAAAACTGAGAAGAGCATATGGGTGGAAATGTGGGAGGCACGAGGACTGAACTAGAATTGAAGAGATAGAATTGAATGAGAATTAGGAAGAGAACTGAGGATTGCCTCACTCACTATGGCTGTGTGGCAGTGTGGATCGAGGGGGGCAGCATCATGCTGCTGTGCCAACAGCAATTTGTCTTTTCATTAATTATTTAGCAAGCAAAGCGAAGCGAAGCGCCGGCAAATGTGGGCAAATGTGGCATTGTGGCAGTGTGGGCGTGGCTCGCGCTCGTGCTTGCTGGAATATTGACAGTTAATTAATTGAATCTGTTCAACGTGTTGCAGCAACAGCAGCAGGAGCAGCAGCAGCAAAAGCATCGTCATTATCAAGAGCATCATGATGAGCGTCATCAATGGGGCAGCTTCATCAGTTATGTTATGTTGCAAGTGGGCGGGGCAGGTCGAAAGTTTAAAGTACAATTGTGCAAAAAGTTGCACACTTAATTGCCTGAGCAACAGGAAATGAAGGGAACAAGTTACAAACTTGGCTTTGGTCAAGTTTTTTCCCGTTGCCAAGTTGCAAGTTGTAAGTTGTAAGTTGCAAGCTGCAAGTTGCAAGTTAGCAACGACTTGCAACTGGCGCATAAAGTCATTAAAGTTTCAATACGATTTGAGTCCTCTCTCTCTCTCTCTATCTCTTTCTCGCTCTCTCTCTCACTCTCTATCTCTTTCTCGTTGTCTCTCTTTTCTTCTGCTTGTCCCGCGCTAATGCCAACAAATTAATACAGCTGTAGCTGCTGCCTTACAGTTGGCCAAGTGCTTGGGCCAAATGTTATTAAACTGATGCTAAAGCAAAATGTACAAAATAAATAAACATCAACTGCTGCTCCAATTTATGTTGCATACTTTAAGCGCTACCATTTGCTTCCCATCTGCCCCCCTCCTGCCTCCCATCTGCCTGCCATTTTCCCCACTTATATTTCCCTTATGCATTATTTACGCCGCTGATTAGTCGCAGCAAGTGAAAACTCGCTGTGCTCAGCACAAACCCGCAGCCAGAAAATCAATGGAAATGGGGTCTGCCACATCGCTGGGGCAGTGCTGCAGTGGGGCAGTGGAGCAGCCTGTCACTTGTTATCAGTCAAAAGCACGCGCTTGCTTTTCTCTCTCCTATCCCCCACCTCCCTTGCAGAGCTGGCACAAATTTGTAGCCTACTTTTTGGCATTTGAATACGCATTTTATTGGGCCATTCAGTTCAGTCACATTGACAAGTCTCAGCTTTTCGCCTCCCTCAGCCAAATTACTCAGAAATCAGCAGAAAAACACTTTATTTGATTTTATTTCGAAGTCGGTTGTTGCTCAAGCTAATGGAGGAGATGATATGCTCTGTATTTTCCACATGTGGGTGTTGATTTAAGAAGAAATTGTGGAACATTCCTTGATTAACTTCAATGTAGAGCTTTGAAATGGAATTTGCTGTTACTTAATACTTCATATACTTTATTCTGATTTTTTTTTTTTTTTTTTTTTTTTTTTTTTTTTTTTTTTTTTTGTATTTATTGAAGCAGTTAAACTTAAACTATAACAATAACAATAACAAAAGTAATTAAATATTTCGCCGTCTCATAAGAGAGGGATCATATGGGTGTATATTTCAAGCTATACTAGGGACTCCGTATGAGTCCTATGTTCCTGCGTCTGAGTCGTGTGATTGGCTGGCAATCTGGGAGAGCACGAGCCATCCTGTTTTCGTGGTTCCTCAGTCTGTCGCTGTATCTGCTGGTGTGCTTCATTATTTCTTCTTCAACCGTCTCGATCTGCAGGTCCCTGTGAAGACTTCTGTTCCTAACATACCACGGGCATCCTGTTATTCCACGTAGTGCCTTATTCTGAAAAACCTGTATACGGTGTCGCTGGCTTTTTGATGCAATGCCCCAAATTTGTATGCCGTACCTCCAGATAGGAGCAATGACTGAATTGTAAATGGCACGTTTGCACCTCAGTGGAAGCTTGCTTGCTTTGTTCAGCATCCAGTACATTTGAGAGTGCCTCAAACGGCATCGGGTGACAATGTTTTTGATGTGCCTGTTGAAGGTCAGTCTTCTGTCTAAAGTTAAACCTAAGTATCGGACTTCCTTTTCTTGCGTGATGTTGGTATTGTTTAGCCGAATTTGAGGTGGCGTTTTCCTCCTTAGGGTGAAGCACACGTTGACACACTTAGACGGGTTGAGCTTGATGTTCCACTGATTTGCCCATGTCTCTACAGCATCGACATATGTTTGCACACTGTCTGCGGCATCATGCTCACAAGAAGAGTTGAAAAGCAACGCTACATCATCAGCATATGATGCAAGCAGTACCTTCTGTGGTGATAAATCTATAGGCAGTGGGAGGTCAGCTGTGTATAGAGAGTATAGCAGGGGTCCCAATACACTTCCTTGAGGAACTCCAGCCCTAACTGGGTGTGTTATAGACAGCTTGTCGCGAACTCGAACCTGGAAGCATCGATCGGCTAAATATGAACGCAACATAAGGAAAAAAGGTGCTGGCAGGATCATCTTAATTTTTTTCAATAAGCCATCATGCCATACTCTATCAAATGCCTCTTGCACATCCAAAAAAATACCGTTGCAGTATTCTTTATTTTCGTACGCCTGCAGGATGTGGTTTACCACTCTATGCACTTGCTCCACTGTGCCATGGCCCGCTCGAAATCCAAACTGGTGCTCAGGTAATGCAGCTCTAAAGCATTCCAGCTCGGCTACTCTCGTCACAAATAGTCTTTCCCATACCTTTGACAAGGAAGGTAGGAGACTAATCGGCCGATACGAGTTCGGCTGGTCCTCTGGTTTACCAGGTTTATGAATCATTGATATTCTTGCCATCTTCCACATGATCGGATAGTACTGTAGTCTTAGCATAGCGTTAAATATTAATGTAATGTATAACACTGCACTCATTGGAAGGGCTTTCAGAGTTCGGTGACATATGCGGTCATGACCTGGAGCCTTGTTCGTGGGAAGATTCCTTATCACACTAATCACCTCAGCAGGTTGCACTTCCCTAATGGGGAAATCAAGCTGGAGTGGTGTCTCCAGTGACCGCTGCACTCTATCGACTTGGGCATCATCCGCTAGCGCAAAGGGGCTAAATCTGTTCTCCAAGTGCTCCGCAAAGATGTTGGCCTGTTCGCTATCTGACTTAGCTAAGTCACCACTCTGGTTTAGTATAGGCACCTGCCTTCCAACATGTCGTTTTGTAGCCCTTGTTGCTTTCCACAAAGAGTAATTTGCATCGGGAGTACTGTCCATAGTTTGAAGCCTGTCTTCGAAAAATTTTGCCTTCTGTAGACGTAGCGTCCTCTTCAGATGATTGGATGCTCTGTAGAACGCCAGCTTATCTATTGGGTGCTGGGTCCTGATAAACCTCCTTCTTAGTCTTCTTTTCTCTTGAAGAAGCTCGCTGGTTGCTTGGTCTAGGTAAAAACAAGAGTGTTGATGACTTTGCTCTGATTCAGAAGGACAAGCGAATGCTGCTGCCTCTTCAACGTTGCGCGTGAGTATATTAACAGCTTCATCAATATCCTCTGCAGAATTTAGTTCAGTATCACAGTGCACAGCATTATCCAGATGTAATTGGAACAAGCCAACATTGGTGCTCTTCGATAAAAGTCGTCTTTCTCTAGTTATATCCGTTGGCCTCACATTTAGTGTAACGACGAGAGCTAAATGATCAGAAGGCAGGTCCCAGGAGTCTTCAACGCTCAGCATCTGGTTAGGTATTCCACAATACATAGCGAAGTCTAAGCACGATGCTCTGCCGCCTCTTCTAGTTGGATGCCTAGTTGGAGATCCAGTGGCCAATATTTCTAAACCAGTAGAGCTCAGAAAATTGGCGAGCTGTCTGCCCCTTTGGTTCGCTGTATAGTCGCCCCAGAGCCAGTGTCTAGAGTTCCAATCACCGCCAGTCAGAAAGCGTTGTCCGGAAGAGTTACGGATTCTGTCAAAATCAACCGCTCCTAAGTTATTTGTAGCAGGGGGACAATAAATTGCACCAAAATCAATTTCTCCTAGGGCAGTGGATATTTTGACTACTACGAGTTGGTATTCAGGCGTGGCATTTTGGTTTTGAGGGAAGTGCGCAAGATTTGATTTCACTAGTACAGCAACTCCGCCCTTGCGGCCCCTAGTTTGAATCTGGTTAGCTGCATAAGATCTGAATCCGTATATCTGGGGGGCAATGCCGTGATCCAATTTGGTTTCATTTAATAATATAATATTAATATTGTGAGCAGTAACAAACAACTCCAATTCGTTTCTTTTATTTTGGATGCCATTGGCATTCCATATGAGAATTTTAATCTGCTCGCTCATTTTGGATTAAAAAGAGCGCTGATAGAAGATAGCATCTTTTGCTGCATCTGCATTAACATGCCCATCATCTCAGTCATCTTCTGCATTGATGCACAGATTTCAGCAAATTGGTTTTGCTGCTGTTGAGGTGGCTCGTTATTTTGGTAGTTCTGTTGTTGCTGTTGCCATTGTTGCTGTTGTATAAGGCGAAATTGTGCAGGTTGTTTACCTTGTTGGTCATTTCCTCTGACAATATCTGCATAGGAGGCGGCATTACCGGTTGAACGATCAGTCCAAAGGCGAGGGGGTTGCTCCTGAGTACGCAGAGGTCCTTGGAACACAGCCTTATTTCGAATCGTTTTGGGCGTGCTAATTATACCCCTGTTCAATAGGTCTTTGAAATGGCTACATCCCCTATAGTTTGCTGGATGCGGCTCGTTGCAATGAATGCACGTGGCATGCTCAGTCCGGGCTCTAGAACACTCCGAAGATTTATGAGCACCACTGCACTTAACGCAGACATACTCTCTTCTGCAATACTTCGCAGTGTGACCATACTGCTGGCAGCGGAAGCATTGCGATACTGCTGATATGCGTCTCATTGGCTCAATCTTGATCCTCTGACTGCATAGGTATTTAATATTATGAAGCTCGCAGTTGTTTTTCTTGACTTTAGCCGAAACAAAAAACAAGTTTGACTCATGGCCGGTTCTCTTATTTTTGTGGTTAAACACATTGGAGATGTCGTGACCGAGCTCTTTGAGTTCTTCAATAATTTCGGCAGCTGGTGTAGAAAAGTGCAGTCCTTTGACTGCCACTCTGTATGGCTTTTCTTCAGCCAGCTGATAACTATGGTATTCTACTTCTAAATCATCAAACAGCTTTTGGAGGGCACGATACGTTGTGGGGTCTTTCGCATAAACTCTAGTAATATTGCTCATAGAGACGCGCACTTCAAATTTGCCCTCACTTGCAACACTTCTCATTTGCTTTAGCATTTCCGGGAGATTAGAAACGTTGTCTAAAACAAATGGCGGTGGTTTCGGGGATGGCTTGGCCTGAGCAGTTGGTGTTTCTGCCACATCTACATCCTCATCATCATCAGCGTCATTATCATCGTCCATGGCTAGTGCCTGAAATGGGTTAGGGTCCATCATTGGTGCAATAGCAACTGGTAATGCCATGCCGTGTTGCTTGCGCAGCTTAGCTTGAACATTAATTGGAGGACTTCTTGTCCGCTTAGTCTGGAAACTCTGTTTTTTTGAACGCACAACTGTAAATGTGCTCTCAGGAGCGATGGTCGCACTGGTTGTAGTCGGGGTGTTGTCCGATGCCTCGCGAACTGCGGTCCCTAAAAGTGGTTGTCTCGTTTGTGCTGATCCAAGAAGTTCAGAAGTGAGCTGGGCACGCAGCTCTGTCGAAGATTGACCAGCTACTTGCTTCATCTCCTCGATTTTTGTCCGCCCAAGTCCAGGCTGAGATTGATGTTCATTATTGTTATTCATTTTTAAATATTGTTTTTGCCAACAACGAGGATTTTGACCTAAACAGAAGTTTGCGTGACGCGGGGTCTTTTTTTTGCCCAGCGGGCAAGAACTATTTCGGTTGCGAGTTATGCTATTGTCTTTATTTTATTATCGTTGCCGACACCGCGCGAGACGGAGTCCGAAAATATATTTACGTTGTGTGGTATTAGCACACAAGAGCATGGGCCACTTTATTCTGATAATACTAATTTATGTTATATTATATATAATATTATGGCTTTTTGTAGAATTATCGACAATAATAATAATAATAAACACTTTATAATTAGCCAAATTTATATCTATTGCTCTGTCCTTCATTTTGCCGTCAGCCAAGTTTATAGCATTGTTCATTTGGTCGCGTTCAAGTCCAAGAAATCGAAATTAACTTTGAATTATTTTGTGATTGCATTTATGCGTTCGCATTCGCATTCGCGTTGTCTTCTTGTCTTCTTGTCTTCGTGTCTTCGTGTGCTACGTGGTTGCCAGACTTCACGATTCTTGTGCCTGTTACACAGCTCCATTAATTTGCGCCACAATAGCGAGAACAAGGCGACAAGGCGTGGCTCAGCCCTTACCTCATACCCAATACTGATTGGTCACGTGCCTCGCACACGGTCTGATATGGGTCGAAGTGAGGGGGACGGAGCGCAGGGGGCTGGGGTTGAGGTTGGGCTTCAATTCGTTGTGATTGCTTTGTATCGATTACAAAATGCATTACAACATTGCCACATGATAAATAACATCGAATGGGCGGATCAGGGGGCGGTTTAACCAGAGCGTCTCCTGACAAGCAAATACTTCAAATTGATTGAAACAATGAGACTCAGCTGAACCGCAATTCAAACTTCGTTCCATCAAACGCTCATTTATCAAGTGTTCAAATATTGATTATAAGTGCGCAAAATATTACAAAATAGAGTAGGATTTCTATTAGCTAATAGATGTATTAAATTTATTAATATTTATTTCTTAATATTTAAGAAATAAAGAACAACAATCAATAAGCAAATTAATTAATTAATTAATAAATAAAAATGTATAAATATATAAATAAATTAATTAACAAGTAAATAAATAAATAAATTTAAAAGTAAATAAATAAATAAATATGTATATAAATAAACAAAATAAATAGATAAACAAATAAATTAATTAATAAAAAATAAATATATAAATAAATAAATAGTTGTATATAAATAAATAAATTTAACAGATAAATAAATTAAAAGTAAGTAAATAAATAAATATGTATATAAATATAATTATAATAAAATAATTAAATAATTATATAAACAAATAAGTTAATTAATAAAAAATAAATAACTAAATGAATAAATAAATATATAAATAGATAAACAAATAAATAAATAAATAATAAATATATATATAAATATATATATATAAATAAATAAATTTATATATAAATAAATAAAAATAT
This sequence comes from Drosophila macrospina, assembly GCA_035042075.1. Classification (NCBI taxonomy): domain Eukaryota; kingdom Metazoa; phylum Arthropoda; class Insecta; order Diptera; family Drosophilidae; genus Drosophila; species Drosophila macrospina. The sequence continues at coordinate 984,561 of JAWNLW010000429.1, read as the reverse complement.
ATAATTGAATAAATTAATTTATAAATAAATGAATGAATTTATAATGAATGAATTTTAGTTCTGTTTATTCTTATCTCTGTCAACTCAGATATTTGAAACTTTATGCTTTGTGTCTTTAATGCGACATATATCTGATTATGTAAATATAATCCCATACTCATCTGTAACTTTATAAACAGCTTTGATGTATTTGTATCTTTTCTATTATTTCTATTAAAATGTTATTTTAGTCTAGATGCTTATCGTACTCTGATTATTTTTCCAGATTCTCTGTATCTAGATTCTGTATCTGTACCACAAATTGTATAATTTCTTTTAAACGTTAAATATTAAATAATAATTCATATTTTTTTCATCCATTTCAATATTTAAAAATACATTAAAAAATCGTTGATGCGTGTAAAAAATCAACAAAGTACAGATTGCTGCAGATTTTTGTGTGCTTAATATTGTGCAATAAATGAATTCATATTGTTTAAAGGCATGACAGCGACTTGTCGAGTACAATTAAATGCACTGTGCTTGACCACTCATTACTTTCTTTCTCTCTCTCTCTCTCGCTCTCTCGCTCTCTCGTTCTCTCGTTCTCTCTTGCCATGCTTCATACATATGTAAGTCTGCCTCTTTTGCTGTTGTAAAACTTTGTCCTTCTGTTGGTTCAGTGTGACCATGTGCTATTAATAACAAATGAAATTGCCGCCAGGCTAATGCACAGCACTTTGGTAAGTTGTCCGCAATGTAATATTGTTGCTCTTGTTGTGGTTGTTGCTGTAACTGTTGTTGTTATTGTTGCTGCTGCCATTAAACCACACGTGCCATTGTGCCAGCTATGTTTGTTGTCGCTGGCATTGGCATCGCACAAAAATAAAATGCAATGGCGTGATTATTGAACAATTTGTATCAATTTACTTTGGATACAGATATGGGTATATGGCATACACCGAGACTGGAGCAAGGCACCACGCAACACAACGCACCACCACGCACCAAGCACCCAAGCAACCAGCCAGCCAGCCAACCACCCACCCACTGTGTGTGGTGTGTGCGAATCGAATTGATGTTTATTTATGCATTTCACTTGATGCTTATTGCATGCAACTCCTTCACCTCCCCACTCACCCATTCGCCCATTCGCCCATACAGCTAATCCTCCTCAATGTCTGACAGACCCCTCAAAAGGCCGCCCTTTAGTTGGCTTTATTACAAATGGGAATTATTATTGATATAAGTGGTGTATCACTCCCATTCTCCTCGTCTTGCTGCTCGCCCTGTGTATGACATGAAGTGCGCCACAGCTGAAACAACAACAAGGAATAACTTGTCCCACCTCCAGGGAGACAACTCACATCCGAAAGGATGAGGAGAATGTTCTCGCTTAAGACATTGCCACAACGTGCCGAAAGTTTTCTAATGCTTGGACAAGCGTCTGTCACACGTATCCTCCAGCCACCAACCACCACTAACTACACACGCACACTCGCACACACACACACACACACACTCACACACTCTAGCCACCCCTCAGTGTCACTTGTGTGTATCTCAAGTTTATTAAAGTGGCATAAAAGTGTCATTGGCGGTTAATGGTAGGCGATTAGTTGCATTAAGTTGACCAGCAAAACCCCCAGCCTACTCTCTCTATCCCTCTCTCCCACTCTTCATCTTTCCCCCTCTTTTATGCCGCCCTTTGCTTTCATCTCTCCCTCACCCTCTGCTCATTGAGTGAGTGCGTAATTGAATAGCCGACGTAAGCGGAAACGCTTGATTCTTATCAATTTAAAAGCTAAAGTCAAAGGCTTTGACAGCCAATAAGACAATAATGAAACTGTGAAAAAATATCTTCAAATTATTGCTGATTTGATGCGGAATTTATGATTTACGTCGATGAGTTGTTCATAAAGACAAAGTATTTGAAATTGCAAATAGAGTATTTCAAATATGTATACAAGTATTTTAAAATACAGTCTATTATTGATTCTATAGAAAATCATTTTATTAGACTCTGAACTAAAAGTTCACAGTCTATTAGGTTTGACGAAAGCAAAATGTGCGTAACAGGCAGAAGGAGGCGTGGCAGACCCTATAAAGTATATATATTCTTGATCAGCATCAACAGCCGAGACGATATAACCATGTCCGTCTGTCCGTCTGTATGAACACCTAGATCTCAGAGACTAAAAGAACTAGAGTAACCAAATTTGGTGACAACACGTGTATTGTTTGCAGGCAGATCAAGTTTGTTTTAGATTTTTGCCACGCCCCCTTCCGCCCCCGCAAATCGAAAAAAACGTATTACTGAAGCTACCGACTTCAGATTGGCACATAAGGAGGATGTCCCTTGGCGGACGTTTTCTGAAAATTTCAGCACGATCGGATCATAAATATAGAAGATATTAAGGAATGGATGATCACCAGATTCATGGCAGCTGTGCGGCCAAAATTGCTTTAGTTAGAACAACAACAACCAGAAACGCCGCAGAGGCGCGAGTTCGAATCCCACTGCTGACAATTCCAAATTACATTTTTTAATAATTATAAATTAATTACTTGTATTTTATATATACATATATTGCCCTATTTGTCAGAAAATGTTAAGAATTTAAAAGAAAGCAATAACCAAATTTCGTTAGAAATTCGTATATATATATATATATATATATGACAAATGCAAAAACTCGTGCTGTAGTTCAGAGTCTCCCACAGTCGTACCCCGACTGTAGCTGCCTGACTTGTTTTCCTTAATTTTATCAATTTAATCTTAAGATAAATTGAGACTTACTCATATAACCGTCATCATATAACTAGTTTGACAATACTTTGGTTCCCCTTAACTTCTCAACTTTAAGCGTTGAGAGAACTGTGAAACTAGGCTAGCTGCTTGTACTTCCAGTCGATTGCTTTGATTTTCCGCTTTTGTCATTCTTTTGCTGAGCTCTTCAGTTGACTTGTGCAACCTTCGAACACGATATGTGATATAAGCGAAGGTCAAGTAATTGATATGAAATTATGGGCAGAACGAATCTCGCATATATGGGCAACATCAATTGAATTGATAGGCAAGTCTCGCAGCAGAGAAACTTGAGCAGACTCTCAGCGCAACGTGGCAAAACTTATTGAAAACTCATAAAAGCCATAAAGTAAAAAAAAATGTCTTTGGTAGGGCAGAGCGAAGAGAACTTGGTGCAGCAAAAGCTTTAGCTTGTCGCAAAAGCCGCATAAAATCAAATACAACAAGCGAGGAGTGAGGAGAGTGAGTGAGGAAGAAGTGAGTGAAGAGCGAATGTAGAGGGAATATGATAGGGGGGGGATTAACCTGAAACACATTATGCCAATGCGATAAACCCAGAAGCATTGAAATTGTTTTTGGTTTCGTTGCTTTTTGCTGCTTTTGTAAATCATTTAACACGCTCTCGATTTTTATGATTTTAATGACATTGCTGGAAAGTTTTTAATGGCTAACGCAGCAACAAGGCCAACAACAACTGAGTTTAGCTCGAGTGCCGCAATATGTCTCGCATTATGGCCGCATCGATAATATGCACAACGTTTGCCTAAGTGGCAAGTGGCAAGCATCGAGGCATCGAGGCATCCAGGCATCCAGGCATCGAGGCATCATCGTCCTTTAATGGCATGCCACATTGCCACATAGCGCACTCAAGATGTTGCCAACTCCCAAGGAGATCAGCCGTGTGTGCGTGTGTGTGGCAGTGTGTATTAAATTATGATTTTTATTATTACTCATCACATTGCCAAAAATTTAAACGCAGACAACAAATGTGTAACAGTTGCGAAAGCAATGGAAAAGCTGTTTAAAGTAGAATTGAAGAAATTGATAGTCTATTTCCATCAATTGTCAAACAGTTCCACTGTTATGAAAACGTTTACGAATGGCACTTAAACAAGGCGAAAAAGCGAATGAGCTTGCGAAAGAATTGTAGGGAAAAGTGAATTCAAAACTAAATCTGAATATGAAGAATTAAATTATATTTAATTGAAATATGTAGCAGCCAGTGCAACGTTTGCGAAGAAGATAAGAAAGCAGCTTATGATTAAAACTCGCCAAATATATATGCTTAGCACTTCTACAACGCTATTCATTCTGTATCGATGCTTAAATTCATTCATTTCCATTCTACATGTGCTTGGCACAGGCAGTGTTGGGAACAGGGAATAGGCAAAATACAAAGCAATATATAAAATAGTAACATTAGTTGTTAATTCATATTATTATAATTATAAATATTAAATAAAATTTTAAACTGAAAAAAATTTGTATTGCGAATTTTTAAGCAGTCAGTGAAATGTTTACGAATGGAACACAAAAATATTTGATGGTTAAACATCGCCAAAATTAAATTATATTAACCAATACTATTGTTCAAATTCTCTAACGATGCTCAACTATTTTTTTTGAGCCTTTGATTGAGACGGCAACGTTTACGAATGTCGCACAAAGCTAAAGAATTGAAATGAACATTCTCTTAAGAAAATCAGGGACTTCAAGAGCATCTAAACTATATATCTACATTTTGTATTAAATTTCAAAAATTTCAAGAAAATTGCAATGATTTAAACTCTCTCTATCTCTCTCTCTCTGCTCTCCCTCTCCTCTTCCTCTCTCTATCTCTCTCTCTCACTCTCTCTTTGTATCTTTGTGTACTGCCATGGCTTTCAGCTTGCATATGTGATATACACAGGCGTCAAATGTTAGCGGCAATGTCAGCAGCACAAGTCCTGCAGGATACTTGTTGACCGCCCGTGCAAATCTCATGAAATCACAATGCAGCCTGTCCACAATGTGTGTGCACGTATGCGTGTGTGTGTGTGTGTGTGTGTGTGTGTGTGTGTAATGATAATCATGAATATTATGCTGCTTGTTTGGGTGTTTGACGGGAACGTTGGGCAAACAGTTTGCCACACTGTTTGCTCAACAAAATGTTAATATGCTGAGGCAGCTTCGTATCCAAAAGCCAAAACTTGTGGCATTCAACAACCAGGCGCAGTGGCTAAATATTTGATTAGCTTTGGCTGCCAGGCGTCGTCCGTTTCAACTTGTTTGTGGTTCATGTTTTCTACTTTTTTCACTCAATATTCTTTCTCTCTGTCTCTCTCTGTCTCTTTCACTCTCTCTCTCTCTCTCTCTATTTTTGGCTGAAGAATGTTGCACAGTTTTGTGCGCAATGAAATCAACTTAATTAAAGTTAAACAAGCAGATAATCAAATTTTTATTACATAGTCTTAACCAAGCGCATTCCACAGTCGCAGAGTCCAGAAGCAGCCAGGCAACCAGCCAGACAGTTAACTAAACGTGGCGTAATTTCATTTTAAAAATGCATGCATGTGCGAGTGGTGTGTGCGAGTGTGTGTGTGTGTGTGACTGTGTGTGGTGTCTGCTTTTGGCTGGGAACTTATACTAAACTATTTCGGGTGAAACGGCAGACACAAAGTCAGTGGCGAAATATTTGTTTGCTTTGGGGTTTTTCACCTGTTTTTGTATACCCTGTAACGTGTGCTGCTAATGGGTATGTCGTTTGCATGCTTTAGCAGTTATTAGACTCTGAACTAAAAGTTCACAGTCTATTAGGTTTGACGAAAGCGAAATGTGCGTAACAGGCAGAAGGAGGCGTGGCAGACCCTATAAAGTATATATATTCTTGATCAGCGTCAACAGCCGAGACGATATAGCCATGTCCGTCTGTCCGTCTGTCCGACTGTCCGTCTGTCCGTCTGTATGAACACCTAGATCTCAGAGACTATAAGAGCTAGAGTAACCAAATTTGGTGACAACACGTGTATTGTTTGCAGGCAGATCAAGTTTGTTTTAGATTTTTGCCACGCCCCCTTCCGCCCCCGCAAATCGAAAAAAACGTATTACTGAAGCTACCGACTTTAGATTTAATTCAGATTTGGCACATATGGAGGATGTCCTATTTCGAACGTTTTCTGAAAATTTCAGCACGATCGGTTCATAAACATAGAAGATATTAAGGAATGAATGATCAGCAGGTTCATGGCACCTCTGCGGCCAAAATTGCTTCAGTTAGAACAACAACAACAAGAAACGCCGCAAAGGCGCGAGTTCGAATCCCACTGCTGACAATTCCAAAATACATTTTTTAATAACTATAAATTAATTACTTTTATTTTATATATACATATAATATTAATTTTGCCATATTTGTCCGAAAATGTTGAGAATTCAAGAGAAAGCAATAACCAAATTTCGTTAGAAATTCGTATATATATATATATATGACAAATGCAAAAACTCGTGCTGTAGTTCAGAGTCTCCCACAGTCGTACCCCGACTGTAGCTTCCTGACTTGTTTTACTTTAAATTTAACGAACTACATTATGTCTTTTTATTTACTTGATTTTCATTTACAGGGTATCTATAAGTTGAGCATTTATATATATATATATATGTTCGCATTTTTTTATGAAATTTCATTTTAGCAGACTCGGCGTGTAGCTGCATTACAAGTGCATATGAAGTAAACCAGCTGGAGTTTTGCACTCTGCAACGAAATGTATCTGTATCTTTACCTCTGTCTGTTTTTTTTCATTCGTATTTATTTATGTGTGTATCTTTTTAATGTATGCTGTCTACGTCTGTCTGCATATCGAAAACTATAATTATATATATATATTATTAACTTCATTAACATTTCCTACGCTGCTGAGTATGTGTAGCTCTGTCTGAGAATCTGTATCTTTAGCTCTATATATATTTGTATCTATATCTCTAGAACTGCCGCTGAAACTGCACATAAGGATGTATTTGTGTTTTGATCTTCATTTGCATTTCTATCTGAATATATTTTCTATACATTCAGATCTGTTTCTAGCCTGCATCGATTCCAAGATCTATCCGTATCTCAACATGTATCTTTGCTACAAATCAAATATATATTTATGTATTTTAACTTGTGTTACACTATCGAAGTGCATTTTAATTGTATCTAAAGTGTTTTTAGTCAACTGCATCTATTCACTGGCAGCGTGAAGCCACCAGGCACGCCACATGGTGGGTGTACGTGTTTCATAGTCATCCACATTGTAGTTATCATCGCCTTCGCAGTTCCAGCTGTAAGGTCGTCCAGCGAGGCTAGCTCTTGCACAGGGATTGTATAGGTATTGGTTGTTGTTATTGTTATTATTGTTATTCTTGCTGGTATTGTTGTTGTTGTTGTTGCTGTTGTTGTGAAGTGGCTGTTGGGTGATTGTGATCATCTTTGCAGTGTGCAATTCCTTTAGCTGTATGTCCTGGCATTCAATTTGGCTGCCATGCGACGACGATGATAATAAGTGTGCGCAACAGCAAGAGCAACAGATCTCCAGGCACATGATACAGCACTGAAAAGTGGCTGCAGTTAAAGAGACAGGAGAGAGAGAAAGATAGAGAGAGAGAGAGAGAGGAAGAAGGAGAGCAAGTTGTAGTATCTGGAAAGTGCAGTTACTATCTGCCACATCACGAAGAGAAATAACTCTGATTAACTTACATTTGACTGCGTTGCAATGTTGATTCTTCCGTTTGTATCTAATTACAGTGGATCCTCAACAAAAGCAACTTTCAGCTACTTTCCTTTAGCTGCTCAGCAGTTTTTCTCACTGCGTGTGGCAAGTGGAAGTTACGACTGTGGCAAGGCTGTTGCACGGCAACGCTTTATATATAAGGCGCGTTTACGATAAACAAGAGTCGTCTCTTCTCAACAAAAGCTTCCCCCTCTGCTCACTAACTACCCCTCTCGTCGCCTTCGTATTCCTCATAATGCAAAATCTGTTTACGTTTTATATTTTGTTTTGTTGTTTTGCTAGAATTTTGTCGAGACGCCTGGCAACTGTTTTGCCAGATTGAAGTGCTCAAATGAGTGCATATTCAAACGAAATGAATATCGAGTACTCATAGCAACAGCTGTGCGAGTGTTTGGCAAATAATCAATTTTTATAATTTTATAATTTAATGTAAATTGATGCGCTTATGTTGATCCAACTGCAGACGCAACCATAATTATGTTGTTGTTTATAAACTATAATTATTATTACTGCTATTATTATTAAAATTAAAATTGATATCATTATAATTATGCTTAATACTGCGCCTGGCTATCATTCAATCGGAAGCTGTTGCTGCTGTTGATTATTATGATGATGGATGTGGAGGGAGACAGGTCGATGAAGAGGCACAGGCTGCAGTCGAGGTAGAGGTAGAGGTAGAGGTAGAGGTATAGAGGTAGAGGAATGGAGAGTATAGGGAGCTGATGTCAACGTATTTTGTTACCAATTTGCAAATGCAAATGCGATGACAGTCAATGCCTTATATTTTACACACGCGCGCGCACACAGACACACACAAACCGTGCAATGGCTAAATGCTGACAGTTGGCCAAATGGTTGACTGGTTGACTATTTGCCTCGATGGATGGATGGATGGATGGATGGATGGTTAGTTGGCAGATTGATGGCGAATAGAAAAATCTGTGAAATGCTAGCCCATGTCAAAGTCAACTTTGAACTTTGAACTGTGTGTGTGTGTGTGTGCGTGTATTGGTGTGTTTGCGTGTGCGAGTAAAAACGATTGAGTTACCCGTGATTTGATGAGTTTATCCATCACCTGCAACTGACACTCATCTTTCACTTGCTGCTTGCTTAGTTGCCACTCCATCTCCATCTCCATTTCCATCTCCATCCGCATCTTTATCTCCGTTTTCATCTCCATCTCCAGTTTCAGAATACAAAGTAATGCGCACCGTTGCCCAGCTCAACATCTGTAAAGATTTCAATTTCATCTTTAATGGCCACGCCTGAATAACGCTCGTTGGCCGCATTGTTGGCCATGGCCTCGAGCCGGGTCGTATTTGTTGCCACTTTATTGCTCTGATGCACATCCGCACAGATGCTAATCTCCTCGAGCCGTGCGGGTGAATGAGAACCACGCATGGTAACCCCCATTGGATTGCTTTCCTGTCGCAGCGTTTCCTTTGATAGCTCCAGCTGCAGTTCCGCTTCCAAATCGGGATACATGTGTGCTTCCGGTTCGGGCTGTTCAATTTGTATGACAGCAATGCCATGACTTGATGCCTGCTGTTCCAGTTGATCGGCAAAGGTTTGTTCATCATCCTGATGCTGCTTGAAGCAGAATGCACATAGTAAGCACTTGGCAAAGATGCGCATCGTTTCACTGCCGGGCCAGAACTGGCCAAGTATTGTAAATATACAGTTGACCAGTTGGTCACTTAATTGAAATGCAAATTGAAATATTGTATGAAAAGTATGTAGATAATTTGTCAGCTGTTTGCTTATCGAACGAGGTCGTAGCAGCTGCTATAGTATATGGCAATAGAAACAACAATACAATTACAATTCACCCCCATGCAATTTGAATTTGAAACAGTTTCCAATTCCATTGGAAATTCTAATTCAATTTCATTTTCAATTAGCCCAAAACTTGCAAATTACAATTTATAAAATTTTCGTTGCCTACTTTTGTGCGCCGAATATTCCTAACTCAACCCCAAAAACTTTTGCCTCTAATGAGTTTTGTAATTATGCAAAGTTGAATATAATTACAGTTGGCGCAAAATGCCAAATTATATAAAGAAGAAATTAACGAAAAGCACAAGTAAAGAAAAAAAAAAAATATAAATAAATAAAAGAAAATACAAAATACAATTATATCTGGCATAAACAATGCCAAGTCGAGATGAATGTGACTTGCAAACAAAAAACAGTTCAACAATCTCGTCAAGCAGTGGGTAAAATAAATGTGAAGAGCAAATGAATTGAGATGCCAACGAAAGAGAATCTATTTATTAATGATTAATATAATTATGAGCAAATGTGAACTTTAAGTGTATTTTTTGTTTTTATTCATTGGAGTTTACATTACACAAGTGGTGCTGTTTAAGTTTGAGAAGTTTCCATTGTTTAAAACAATACCTTAAATTAAGCTGTGTTTTCGGTGTAGAAATAGAATTGTTAAATTGTCAAAAGGTTAAAACTGAGCATAATAAATAACATTTCAAGAAGATTCAGTTAAATATTTTCATAGCTATATTCCAATTACTATTGTCCATAAGTAAGAAATACAAATAACCTTAAGATAATTGCCATTAAATAGATTAGAATTAGAGAACTGTCAAAGGTACGTAAAATTGTGTGAAAATCTATTTTGTTTTTTAAAGCAACTTAAATAAGATCTGCAATTCTTGCAAATTTATTACACTCTTCTTTTAATTTACATATTAATAAAAAAAATTATTTCATGCACACTTTTATTTTAATCAAGAATAAAAGTTTATTTTGGAATAAAAAAAAGTAGAGCTTGAGTTTTTGCTTTTAGTTATTTAATGAATTAAATTATTAAATGATGTAATTTTGTTAATACCTTAAGTTTCAATTTAAATTACGTTTCAAAGTGAATTGGCGGCTTTGATTTGAATGCAGAGTATTTCAGTTTTGGCGTTGAAGTTTTGTGTTCTGTTTGTTGTTTTGTTGTTGCTTTGTTGCTGGCAAACTAGAAAAATATCAATGTCATTTACAGGCCTTCGGGTATATTTGAGGGTTGCTTTTTGTCAGTAGGACTTTGGCTATTGTTGTTGTAGCTATGTATGTTATGTAATGTTAGATGTCTGTTGCGTCTGGTGCGTGCTCTGTTCCTGGGCCACATCATTGCGGTTTCACTTGGCCTGCCCCGGCGATTCTCCCCACCCAGAGCTGTACTGGGTATGTTGTCAGGTTCATTTTGTTGTTGTTTGCTTGTTTATTTGGCTTTAGTCTCATGGCTGTCAAACCAAGCGCATAACCGCAGAACACAAACGCACACTGCGAACAGACAGAAGCTGAAACTAAAACCGAAATAGAAACAGAAACAGAAATAGACCGAGAGAACTCAGAGAAACAGGCTGATCCAGATCTAATGCCAGGGTGTTAAAGCGAGAGCGAGGAAAGAAGAGAGTGGGAGAGAGCTAGGTAGAGAGAGAGAGAGAGAGAGGAGAGATGGGATCCACCCAGGGAAATGGCAATTGCACGTTTTGGGTTTGCCACGCAGCTATTTTCAATTTGTGTAGCATACTTTCGAGCGTCGCCCAAAAACTAAAACGAAGCTGCAACACCGCCAACTGCAAATCTCATTTACTCACTTTTTTTCTCGTTTTCGTTTTCGTTTTCGTTCTCGTTGTTGGTTTCTTTATAAGCTTCTGCTGCTGTTGTTGTTGTGTTGTTGTTGTTGGTATCCCAATTTCGTGCTCCGCACTTGATTCAACCCCAAATTGAGAACCCATCCGTTTCTGCCTTCTTTTTTCCACCAATGGTTTCTGCGGTTCGTCCTTCTCTCCCTTCCCGTCCGTCCGTCCGTCCGTTCGGTTATCCGTTCGTCCGTCCGTCCGTCCTCGCATCCGTCTCTCCGTTGGTCCATTCGTTCAACTCCTGACTGTCTGTTGTTGCTTCTGTGGTCATGCCCACTTGATGCGTATTTAATTAACGTTAATTGAAATTGATTTATGTATGCAGTGTGCGTACATTTCCCCCACCTAACCCTTCTGTCCCCTTTTCGAAAAATATGCTGCGTGAAATTTGCGGCAAGTTGTTTTGGGTGTCGCCAGCGTCGCCAGCGTTGCCAGCATCGCCACTGGCCCGACACAACTCACCGAATTTGCGGCAAATTGAAGCATGAAAAATTTGCGGCTTCATTAAATTGATTAGGCAAAATGGAATTCGGGGTTTGTTGTTGCCACAGATTTGCAGCAAGTTGCTTCAATTTGATTAACAACATAAAAAGTTGCGCTATAATAAATTGCATTATCTTAGCGATTGTTTAACACAGCAAGATAATTCCAATTAACTTTCAAAATGCGCTTAAAATGTGTATTTGCTTAAACTCTGTACGTAGCGAAGCTTTGTGTTCATTAAAACAATAGAATGGCATATACGACTTGCTGAATGCATTTATAATTATAATCGGCAATAAGGGAGCGACTTTTTTATACCCTGCAATCATTGCAAGTGGGGTAGCTCTGTGTTACTTAAAACTACATTAGATGTACGACATCTACGACCCTATAAATATATTCCTGAATACCAACAGCAATAAGTCTGCTGCTTATGTATACCCTGCAACAATTGAGAATAGGTTAGCTTAAAGTCATTTAAAACTATTAGCATAAGCAGGCGGCAAACATCAGAAATAAATTAATTACTTAGGTCTCCTAAACGAAGAGGTTATGATCCGAGTCTCTAAAGTTTGCTATGAATCAAATTCTATCACAATATTTAAGAGAGCTAAATATCTGTACGTTTTGGGGTTTTGTGAAGAAGAAGAGAGAGACGTTTGAGTCGCGTTAAGTTGGCTGTGGTCTTGTCGATTGCAAGCTATCATATGAGAGACGTGGTGACAGTCAAGGTAGCTACAAAGTTTTGGCGACTTTATGTTCGCAGTGAATATAAAGGCGATCTATGTAGATTGATCGTCTATTCACCTTGAGGTTTTGTGATAATGAGAGAGAAGCTAGAGTCGCGTTAAGTTGGCTGTGGTCTTCTCCCCTGTTATTTAACATGCGAAAGACGGGGTTGTCACAAGCTCAGTGCTGAACAGTAGGTGACAGGCAAAGTTGCTACAAAGTTTTGACGACTTTATGTTCGCATTGAATATAATTGAATATAAAGCGATCTATGTAGATTAATATTCTATGCTTACGAGCTAGACGTCTGTTCGCGCTTGAGGTTTTATGATAATGAGAGAGAAGCTTGAGTCGCGTTAAGTTAATTGTGGTATTGTCCACTGCAAACCATCATATGAAAGACGGGGTTGTCACAAGCTTTGGGTATTGAACTACAGATGACAGTCCAGGCTGCTACAAAGATTTGGCGTCTTTATGTTCGCATTGAATATAATTGAATATAACGCCGATCTATGTAGATTAAACGTCTATTCACTTTGAGGTTTTGTGATAATGAGAGAGAAGCTAGAGTCGCGTTAAGTTGGCTGTGGTCTTGTCGATTGTCAACCATTATATGAAAGACGGGGTTGTCACAAGCTTTGGGTATTGAACTATAAGTGACAGATAAGATTGATTTGACGTCTTTATGTTCGCATTGAATATAATTGAATATAAAGCGCTCTATGTAGATTAATATTCTATGCTTACGAGCTAGACGTATGTTCTCTTTTGAGGCTTTATGATAATGAGAGAGACGCTTGAGTCGCGTTAAGTTAGCTGCGATCCTCTCCCCTGTTACTTAGCATGCAAAAGTCGGGGCTGTCACAAGCTCAGTGTTAAACAGTAGGTGACAGACAAGATTGCTACCAAGATTTGGCAAGTTGGTAATGCTACTTGCTCTATGTTTATTGTTCTATTCTATCTTTAACACCAAGAATGGGAATACAATCTTTGGCCGTTGCGCTGATGTAAAGAGTTGATATCGAATTGGTTAGTTAGTGAAATGTATCGATATGATATTTATCGATTTAGTATGTTTATAGTTAGCGCGTTGCCAGACTGCCACAAAGAAACATGTGATGGCACCATCTAGCTATTTGTTTATGCACTTTCTTTATCTATCTTTAATTTGCAGCAACTGTTAATTCTTTCACAAATTAATAGGACATCAAAAAGAAGTAAATTTTCATTTGTGTTACGAAATTTCACATAAATTACAGTTGCTTAACCCAAAAAACCAAAAAAAAAAAAAAAGAAGCCCCAGAGAAGTATCTCAGTGTGGAATTTGGGGAATGTGGGTATTGCAATTTGATTTCAGTTGCTTTTTGATGTAAAACTAATCAAATCAACGCGAACAACGTACAAAAGTTAAAGTGTGTGTGAGTGTGAGCTTTGTGTGTGTGTGTGTGTTTCCGCACAGTTTTTGGCTCCCAAAAGGCACAGAGAGCACATAAAATTAACGAGCGAGCGCCTGGAAGTATGCAATGCGTTTGCGCAATTTCCACATCATTAATTTTTTTCATTTGGCTAACAAAACGCAGCAAAAAGCAATTGCAGAACGCCAACTGTTTTCCCTTCTAACTTCGACCTACCTACCACCCCCCCACCAGACAACTTGCCACCTGTCCCATGCTCCATGCCCCATACCGCCACACCTTCTGTTGCCTCTGCCGCTGCCGCTGCAAAAACGCATTAAAAGAGCTCACAAAACACATGTGAAATTGGCAGTCGTCGTCGTTGTTGTTGTTGTTGTTGTTCTGCTTGTTCTGGTTGTTGCTGCTTTAGCTTTTATGTTGATTTAATTAGAAAACGCAGCGGGCGCTGAAATCTTTTTTATTGCATAATTTTAGCAGCGAAGCAGCAAAATCGAAGCAAGCTTAACAGCGAAAAGAAAACAACAAGTATAAACGAAGACAATAAACGGCAAAATAAGCAAAAGAAGCAAAAGAATAAAAGAAAGGCAAAGGCAGCACCACCTGCACCACTCGAGCCACAGTCTCGAAGTCGACGCGAGTTGAGTCTCGTAAATTAGGAATGGCATCTAATGCGTGTGCAAAGAAATGTATTGCATACTTTTAGGCTTTTGGCACGCATAAAAAGTTCCATTTGATATTCGAGCAATAAAATCACTCATACGACCCGTTAACCGTTTCTTATATAACATTCATTTCGTTTGCCTCTCATACTTATGCAATTTTCTTATTTTCTTTTTTGCAGGTGAGTTTCCTTCAACAAATTACACATGTTGGATATCCTGGCCGCTGTGAGTAGTGCGAATAATGCTATAAATATGATCAACTGCTGTCTTCTGTTGGGAAACGACTCTGGAAAAGAGTTAGCTTAACTCAAGCCTTAGCATATGTTTTTCAAATGATAAAAAATTGAATTATATAATTTCATATTATTGTTTTGGTTTGACATACAAATCAAATCGATTTTTATCTCCAACACATAAAACTAAAATATTTTCATTAGCAACTTGGAAACATTTTTCAGAGAATTGAAATTGATTCAAATTATAATTTCTCTCAATGATTATAATTAGCGAAATTGTTGCGCAAGTGATATACAAAGTGAAATTCTCTTCAACCAAAACGCATTATTAATCAGAGATTTATATAGAGTATGCTGCTCATTTGCTGCAAGAACAACTTTAGATCATTAGCCAAACTAGATGTAGACCAGCAAAAGTCAGCTAACATAGAGAAACAACAACAGAGCTAAATACAATTTCCTTATTTTTCTTGAGTTATTGTTGTTGTTGCTGTTGCTGTTGCTGTTGCTGTTGTTTCTGTTGGTTTTTCTGGCTTTTCTAATTCCGGCAACAATGAAACGTTGTCTGGAAATTTTCCTAATTATGCGTTACCTGCACGTACAACGCCTGGAGAATGAGAGCTATCTCCATCTCTCACACTCTCTCTGCCTCTCTCTCTCTCTCTCTCTTACTCTCTGTTGGCCAGAGCAGAAACAGATTTGCAAATGGCATGCACTACGCACGATGCCCCCCAACACCAACCCCTCTATTACCAAGTCAATGGACCACAAAAAAGTCGAAACAATAGCGCGCAAAATGGCGCAAAAATTTCGAAATGCCAGAAGAGAATGCAGAAACGAGCAGAGGGAAAAAGCACAAAGCGCTATGTAAATTTCTGTGTGTGCTGACAACGAACCCTAAGCTTAGTTCTGAGCCCCCTCTAATCACACACACACACACACACACACACAAACACATAGACACACACTTAACATTTCTGTGATTAACAATTACAAAACAGCACCAAAAACCAAAACAGAAACAGAAATCGTTTTGCCGTATCCAAAAACCAGCAAACAATATGGTTGTTTGTGTTCTTTTTGTTAGGCCAGGAGAGGAAGAAGGCTGGTGTGTGATGGGGGCAGTATGGGCAGCGGGATGGGCAGCGGGAGAGAGCTGTGTAGGGGGCGTTGGCATTTGCTGGCATTCGCTACGTGCGTTGCCATAAGCAATTTAGCTAATTTTCTACAACGACTAAAGCAAAATAATCGAAGCGTAAGATAACAAAAACAGTTGAGCGAGTCACGCTGATGTTGTTGATGCCACGCCCGCCTCCCACTGTTGCAGGGCAGTTCAAAAACCAGAAACAAAATATATATATAGATATATATATATATATATTTATTTATATATATACATATATAATGACAACAAAGGCAAAGAACATCGTGGTCATGCTTGGGCCAAAGAAGTTTCTGCTGGCCAAATTTGTTGCTGGTATTCTGTTAGAATTTATTAAGCGATGTGCCTGCGCAATACCCTGTACTAAATATTATGCTAATTGTGGCAATCACTGCTTAACAGCCGTTTAACATGCGTAAATGCAGAAGAACTCAGATTATTCTTACATTAATTTTCACTTTGCTTATTGTATACTTTATATATAATATTTGAAAATTAAATATTCAAGTAATTTCATAATTATTCCTACTAAACTGAATATATCTAAATTCCCAAAATCACATAAATTCCGATTACGATACATTTTTAGTGGCAATTTCTCAAAACGAATGCAATTTAAGCTGAGCAATCAGGTCTGACAACTCATACAACCCTTGTCAGCTAGTTTCATTAAGCTTGTTTGCGCCTTAAAGCTGACTGCTACATCACTCGCACACATATGCTGGCCGCAACGAACAAAGCGCAATCAGTTCAATTTACTGTCTTTTCTAATTACCTTTCTTACTTATAGACCGATCTTAATGAAACTTTCAGCATTGCTTCACTATAGTATTCTTTAAACATTTGTTAAGTTAGAAGTATAAACGCTGAAAAATGTGGTCATAATTACAGACAGAAAGCAAGACAGACAAGGCTAATACATCCCTATACAGGGTAATACGTTCAGTAATTGAAAACTAATTGAAGCTTTTAGCTGATTGTGAGCCTCTTAATCCGAATCAACAGCTCTGGTCACACTTATTGCAGACGTGTAGAGAGGGCATATATTTTCATAGTTCTCTTAAAAATTCTATAATTAAAAATTGACAAAAATTAAAATTATACGATTCTACATCCAAAAGTATTTTAATTAATAATTAATGTAAATTTTAATTAGAATGCTTGAACCTGGTCACACTTAGCAAATACTTTACTTAAACTTGTAGAACAGCGTTTTCTAATAAAGCTGTGAGGAGTCCAATACTTTTGGTATAACTTATGAATTGATAAGATTATAGGTTGATTGCCACTAGACAGTGTTGCCAGAGGTATTCACTATTATTGGCATGCTCTGGTCACACTCCGTAAAGAAAAGGAGTGCCTTTTAATTTTTCTCCTAGGAATATGATTTGTGGATTTATCAAAATGCGCTGAAAGTGCGACTGCTAAAGTCATGAACTTGTCTGTGGCTGTAGCTTGACAGCATTTCCTGCTGGGTATGTGCACCTACTGCACATGTATACATACATGTGTGCTCATGTATGTGTGCATTATCATTTACAATTGACTTTCGAACAATATTCGAACTGCATAAATTTAAATTTTGTGTAAGTAGTTTTCTTTGTCTGCTGTTGCTGTTGCTTTGTTTTTTTTTTCCTTTCTGTTTGTTGTTTTGTTTTTGTTTCTTTTGTTAGGCAGTGCATAAACATAACAATAAATGTAATGCCCTGTTGTGGAGTGTGTGCGTAGTTTGTAATAATCATCATCATAATCATCATAAGCACCATAACGCTGGGACTCTGGCTCCTTATGCTCCTCGGACAGATCCTTTAATAATCGTTGCTTTTTATGCCATTGCACATTGTGTGCAGGAGGGCGGAGGGTATGGTATGGGCGTGTCAGTCCAATGGAGCAGCTAAAAATCAAATTTTGCTGCTAGTATACCCCGCTCACTCTCTCTCTCTCTTCCTCCCTCCCTCACTGTGGAGTTGGCCGTGTTGCAAGTGGCATTTGATTGAATTTTAAATAACGCCTCAAGACGTTTCAACTTGTGGCACGGAGAGTGACTATGGTATGGTAACTACCTCTATGCCTGATACTGCAACAGATTCCAGCTGCCACATGCCGTTGCCGAACCTTTGTAAAGTGCAAGCGAAACGGAAACGGAAACGGAAATGGCATTGAAACGTACACAAGGGCTCCAGCGGAAAAGGGGGCCAAGAGCTTTGAGAGCAAGAGAGCGGAGAAGCAAAAACAATGCAACAACAACTGACAAACACTTTGAACTGATTTTCAAAGTTCCTGTCTGCTCTTCCCCTGCACCTTCCTCTTCCACTCCCCCCCCACTCCACTTCTCGCTCATCTCCCGCTGTCCATCCAGTCATCTACCTTTTTGGCATGTGCTGCATTAGCTGGCATTCTGCCTGCCTCTAATGCCAGACACAATCCAGACTCCCTCTCCCTCTTTCGCAATCCCATCCGAATCCCACATCCAGTCTCTGTCTCTGTCTCTGTCGCTCGCCGGTCTCCTTTGCCCAGGTTCGTAGCGTGTGTGTAAGTGAATTAAATAAATTTTCTTGAATTCCCGTTGGCAAGACAAATGCGCTTATTGACTCGAAACGGCCGAGCATAAATTTCCCAGCTGCTACTTTGCTTTCGCTGCTGCCACGGCATGCCATGTCGGATGCCGGCGGGGAGAGGAGCGCTGGCTGGGGCAAGCGAGTCCACCTGTCTCTCTGTATAAATTAACTGCAACGTGCTCTCGTCTTCTCTTCTCTTCGCTCTCTCTCTCTGCCACTCTCTCTCTCTCTCTCTCTCTCTCTCCTCTCTTCCTTTCTCACTCAACCATGTCCAAGTGGCAATGTGCTGAAGATTTGCAGCTCAAGTCTCTGACAGTTGTCCGGATGGGTTAAGAGTGGCAGGACTTAAGCAAGGACATACTACACGTGTACCATCTAAGCACTCCAATTGATTGTATTGCATTAGCATTAGACAACTTGAAATACAGCTTGCATATAATTTGCATATTTATACAATTTATTTTTATAATTTTGTTATATTTTTATAATTCTGCAGCTCGAGTTTACCACATTTAAAACTTTGAATTGAAGAAACAGAGAAAAACTCTTGATGTAACCACTTTATGACCAATTTCTGTTCTATCAAAGACTCCACAGTATTTGGTTATTTCTCTCAGTGTATTTATTTGTTCTTTTAAACTTCAAATTCATTTAAATTTACAGGGTATATCTTTAGAAAAAATGTTGATATTTTTCTGAGTCAAGTCCAAATTCTGCACTTCACTTTAAACGAGTTCAAATTATCTTGCCATAGATAAAAAAAAGAAAGTTCTTTAATTCCGATTTTTACACCAAGTTTTCCTCGTCTTTCAACGATTTTCCGCTTAGACAGACTTTCTGAGTTTGTTTTATCAATGTTTGGCAGCTTTGTGCTCTTCTCTTAGTCAGTCTGCTTCTCTTTCTCAATAGAACTTACTCTCTCGCGAGCGCTTACTATTTTTTTTTAGCTGGGTGTGACATTCGTAAACGTTTCACTGGCCAAAGGAATGATAATGCACTTAGACTTTAAGTGAATTAAACTTTGCGTTCTTAAGTCTTTCATAAATGTGAAAACTCTATTAAAGTTAATCAATTAAATGCTTAGTTGCCATTCTTCTTGTGTTCTCTCCCTCCCAGATAGAGAGAGACTCTCTCTCTCTCCCTTTCTCTTTTCTTCACACTCCTGCTCTCTTAGTATATATATATATATACATATTATATATATTGTATTGCATTTCATTTAATACAAGAGTCACCGCTGGCAATCACGCACCAAACTGCTTCTCATTCTGCTTTAACTACCCAGCCGTGGGGGTTAGTGCTGTCTCTCTCACTCGCACGCTCAGTCCGTTGCTTTATCTGTCTCATTTGCTGTGCTATCTCATAATTGCGTAGGCGAGTTAGTACTCATTAAAATCGTTAATCGGTGTCGCTTTTATGTGTTTGCATTTCGAGGACTTTACTTTTAATTCGATGCCAGAGCGAGAGAGAGAGACAGAGAGAGAGAGAGAGACAGAGAGAGAGAGAGAGACACATAGATGTAGGGAGAGAGACGCAAACGTAACTCGGGAGAGGAAAAACCGATTTGCATAAATTTACGCGCTATGATAGTCAGCTATAGCTTCTTTCCCTTGCCCCTTCTCTCTTTCTCTCTCACTCTCTATCACTTTCAGTATCTCCCGCTCTCTATCTCTCCCTCCTCTCTCTATGAAACTCTGTCTTTCTATCTGTCTGGGTGATGAAACGCAGTCGCCTGCGGGCGCTGTCCACGCCGTGAAACGACGATGATGACACTCAAAAGAGACAGAGCGAAAGAGAGAGAGACAGAGAAAATGAAAATGAGAGAAAAAGAAAGACACTTAATTAAAATTTTTATTACGAAAATTTTGCTTTTGTGTCGATAATTTTATGCTTATCATCAGCAGGCGAGCTGGCGGCTTCTAATTTGCAACATCAGCGCTTTGTCATGGCCAACTCCTTGCTCCTCCCTCAGGTGTTTTTTTCTTCTCTCTCGCCAAAACGCACAGCGAATACAAAGACAAACGTTGCTTCCCTTCCTTGAATGCCTCCCCCAAACAGCCCCCCTACATGCTGGAGCCAAAGCCAGCGGGAGAACACATAAAAACGGAAATTAAAAGGGAAGCGAACGCAGCAAACTCACGGCTTGCTTCTCGATTACAATTCTCCTGAGTTGGCGCTGCTCCTGGACCAGCTGGCTTCGACTTGGACATGTACCTGGGAGTAGCACTTAGATTTGTGTCTTGGATACCCAGTCTGTGACTTTGCCGTTGCTTTTGTATATTCGTTTTCTTGCGCTTTTCGAGCGGAAGTTTTCGCTTAATATGCAGGAAATTTCATTAAAGTTGCTACAGCTTGCTGAAATGCAAGGGGAGGGCAAAGGGGGCGATGCAAGAAGGGTGCCTTGCCACTTGATCGCTGTTATTTTTATGCTCATCAATCTGGGCAACACCCTGGGCAGCGTGACAGCTGTTGTCGTTCGAGTTGCAACCAATTAGCGTTGCAAAGTCCCTGAAACTATTTATGGCTTTTAAAAATTTAAATGCAAATTATCATTTGAAACTTCATGCGCTATTAAAAAAAGTTTTTCAAACTCTTTTGAATAAAAACTAAAACGATTTCATTATAAATCATAATAAATTTATACAAAAATACAAACATATTTATATACTAAGATATGAGGCGGCACCTCATTTGAATCCATAATCAAATCGACTTAAATCACTTTGATTTAGCGCACTCTTACGATACGATACGCAAGAGCTTACGTCATAACAAATTTACCAACTTGTGTTTATGACACGTCACGTAAGAGCTTACATTGCTTTTCAAGAAATTGACGTTATTAAAAGTTAATTTATCCAATGCTCATCAGCTCAAAACATACGTCTTGTATCACATCGCTCATACGTCACTTTATAGCACACATTTCCTTACGAGATTTTATTTAGTATACGCTACGTTTCTCTCCATAAAATATAGAAGAGTAAGTAAGTCGTAAGTCGGTGTCTACTTACTCCAAATAACGTAAGCGTTTATGTGAATAGAAACTGTAGATTGTTTTTTGTGCCAACATTGCCATAAGTAAATGCTTACGTTGCATCTTACGTTATGGACAGCAAACTGCACATATTTCTTAAAACTCGGCACACGTTTTCCATACGTTACGGTAAAGCATACGTTACGTTACGCATTAATGCTTAATGCTCAGTTACTTTCGCTAACGTCGTTTTACACAAATGTAATGAAAACTAATTCAATCGATTAATATATTATTAACATAATAATATACAATACTTCACGCAAGAGCTTACGTTGTTATACGAATATTTCGTAAGGTAAAGAAATCGGAATTTCTTACTTATGCTACGACACGTAAGTGCATACGTTTCCGTTCAAATGTTTCTTGAATAGATCAGTCTTTAATTTCATACTGACGATCCGTCACGTAACAACATACGTAGCTGTACTAATGTTGTGAAATGTAAATAAACCTTATTTTCTTGCTTACGATACGTCACGGAATGTTTCTTAAGTGAAAAGTTGAAAATTGTTTATCTACAATACTTCACATAAGAGCTTGTATTGCCACAGGTGAATTGCGAGTGTATGCTTACGTCACGTAATAGTTTACGTTGGCCCAGCAGTGATTTCGATTGCTCGCTTACGTCGCATAAATGTTTACATCGGCAGACAGCAGTTTAAACAGCGAGAGCAAAGTTTACGTAACGCAATTCGTAACGTAACAGCTTACGACAAGGTGGAGCAGAGAAATACAAAGATAGAGCCATAGAACGATAGACCGATAGGCAGGCATCCAGACGATTGTGTCCAATCCTCCTGGTGTGTAGACAATTGATATGCAGCTTGCTTGCAATGGGCTTCCTAGAAGTGCTGCCCAGTTTGAGGCGGGCATTGAAGCAAATCTAATGGGCCTATCAGAGCCAAAAGGGTCTCTGCTCTCGGCAGCGATGGCAACAATTGCCCCAATGAGTTGCTGCCACAAACAATTTGACAGGCAGCCATGTGGCAGGCAACAGACCGCGTCCCTGGCGCTGGCAACTAGCCAAGAGCTGCCGAAAGCTGCTCGCTCACCAAAATGAGTTTCAATCATGAGAACGACACAATAACAACAAACACGCCCACACCGTGCGAGAGAAGGAGTGCAGGCGGAAGCGAGGAGCAGTAGGAGCCATAAAAAATTTAAGCAATGCGGCATTTTACACCTTTGCCAAGGATCCGTAGGATACGAAGGATACCTGAACCGTTCGCGTTCCGTCCCAGTTCAGTTGCCAGTTTCAGTTCGCAGTTCGCAGTTCCAAACTCTTGGCCATCAGTGCAGCAATCAAAAGCAATGATTGTTGCTCATAAAACGAAACGGTTATGTTTATCTGGCTTGCGCCCAAAGGCCGACTAAAGGCCCTCCCCCCCCCCCACCATTCCCCTCACCAACCCACGGCATGTCCCCCCTGCAACAACTTTTTGGGAGGGAGTTGCCTAAGTAAAAGAAATGAGTGCGCGAAGTAAATATTTAATGGCGATATACCACTCCCCTCAATGCCTACACCTTGCTCCCCTTTCCTCCCAGACTCGCTCTCTATTCCCTTTCCCTGCTCCCTTCTCCCTGCTCCCTTCTCCCTGTGCTGCTCTGCCTCTGAGTCTGGACCGTGCGTAGCTAATGGACTCACTTCGCTGTAAACTGTTACTGTTGTTATTCTTATTGTTGTTGTTGTTGTTGTTATTCTTATTGTTGTTATTGTTGTCGTTGTTGTTGCTTACTTTTTGAACAAGTGCAAATGTTTTTCATGGCATTTCATTTTATTTAATTTCTGTTTTATTATGATTATATTTCCAGCGTGTTTTCCACTTTCCACTCTCCGCTTCCCGCTCCCTCTTCACATTTGGCTTGCCTCCATTTCGACTAACGAAAATTACTTAATAAAAACTTTTAACTTTAAATTATTTACTTTACATGCCCTTCACATTCGTTGCCCGCGGCCTAAGCTCATCTCCATGTCTTGAACCGCTCCTGGCGCTGTTGCGGCGTTTGAAAGTTACATTTGTGGATAAATAAACAAATATTAGGAAAAATTCGTTATAGAATGTTGTGCATTCAATTTATTTGTCGCAAAGGAAATAATAAATAATTCAATTAATAAAGTAAGCTTATCTCAATGACTTGTATTGCTTCTGGCAATAAATTCGACAATAAATATAGAAAATGTGATTTATGTGATATTAAAAATACAATGCAATTACTAATAATAATTACATAATTATATAAAAATAACAACAACAAAAATGAAAGGAAATTTGTAATCAATTTTGATGATTGCAAAAAATGATTATATAGATAATAAAGGTAATATTTGTAAATTATATAACGTTGTTTTGTAAAATAAAATATTATTTCTTTCATTTACTTTCCTTACGATTGATAGGAAAAAATATCAATTAAACCGAATATATGTATATTAAATAATATTATAGCAGCTCAGTGTAAATTACAGAAAGAAGAAATAAGATTTTAATTTCTTTATAATGATTAATTTCTATTGAAATAAAGTGCTACTGTGATTGGACTCTATGGCAGTTAAACTAAGTTGAAAAATTCTTCAACAATTTTATTTTACATTTAAATCTTTATTTTGTTTGCAATGACATGACATGAAAATCTTCTTCGCCTTTCAAGCTATTTTCACAATATAAAATAAAATGTATTTTTTAAGGAAATGTTTCTTAACATTACAACCAATTTAAGAAACTAGAGGGTATCAATAGTTACGTCATACTGCAGATAATCTTTGCTTCGTCTTTACTTTCTTTTTACCAACTGGTTAAATCGGTCCTGAGCTTCGGCTTAGATACGCTGCCGTTGTTGCCTCGGCAAGTGTTTAGGAAACAGTCGGAAACTGTAACAACAACAACAACTGGTTGGAGCAAATGGCATGAAAATTGAAAATGAAACGTAGCACGCCACAATTCAAGAAACAAATGGACGCCGATGCCAATGATGACAATGCTGGCAACTGAGGCAAAAGCCGGAAGCGAGCTCAAGCCGAAGAATTTACCATGCAGCGGTGGATACGGATGGATACGAAAGTGGAAAGAAGAAGAAGAACGTGCAGACATGTGCCGGGACAGTAAACGATAGTGAGCTACTGGCAGAGGTGCCACCTCAACCACTGAACCATCAATCCATCGAGCCATCGAGCCATCGAGCCATCGAGCCAGCGAAGCAATGGGTTCAGTTCACATTGGTTTCGCTTTGGTATTGGTTTGGTTTAACTTTGGTAAACGCTTACGCAACGCTTTGTTTGTGCAACGCGAGCGGCCGTATAGCACGTGGCACGATGCACATTGCACGTTGCACGTTGCACGCTGCATACTGCACATTGCACGAGCCAAATAGCTGTACTCCAACCTGGCAAGTGCCATGACAGCTGCACCACCCATCGGGCACCCGATGAACAAACGGAACAAACGGAACAAGCAACAACAACAACAACAACAACAACAACAACAACAGTAGTGGCAACCTACAACTTGCAACTTGCAACTCGCAACTTGCTACCTGCAAGTCACTAAAAGCACTGGGAAATAACACTGAGAGCTTACATTGAGCACATAGCTCAGTTCACGAGTTTTCCTCTCGTTTCTCTCGTTTTCCTCAAATTTACATAGAGCAAATGAACCTGAAATGGAAGACGGGCGACTGCAGCTCTAAAAAAAAAACAAACTGTACAAAAAATTCATATATATATATATATATATATGAAGAGAAGCTAGGGAAGTGAGTAACCGACTCTGTAATACACTATCGCAACTAAGATTATTGTATATAAAGTAATTAATTGTGTTTTTATTATGTAAATAAGAATATACTTTAAATTATAGCATACGTCTAAAAATTAAACTGGCACAATGTTATTCTGCTTAGATTACAATTTTTATGATTTATGAAATTAATAGAGTTACCTTGAAACTTATAGAGTTACGGAAATTTATAAAGTTAGCACTATGGATAATTTGTGTCGATTTGTGTGTAAAAATTGAATGAGATTAATGTAAAAAAGAACTTAACATATTTATAAATGAATTGTATTATGAGATTTATGTGAGATCAGATTTATAAGATACAAATTGTACAGCAAGTTGTATATATTTATATATATTATTTATAAATGAATATGTAATCATGATCAGTTCTGCTTATTTGATTGTGAGAAAAGCAGTTTTTTCAATATTTTATTTCAACTTTGCAATTTCTTAGGTAAATCTTTAACTATCCATCTTTAGCTAATCAAACTAATAGAACAGGCTAGTGAAGATATAATGCTTCGATAAATTAAGCGATAAACTAGTTAAGATATTATGCTTAGATAGATTGAGAGACAATCCGCATGACAAAATAAGATTATCCTTACAGAAAGCGTAAATCGGGACATATAAATACATATATGCCCATATTACATATCTATAGAAAGTTATACTTATATGTAGTTTGCCATGCATAATATATGTGCGGCACGCAGTTTGCTGCAGTTGCCTTGACCAAAAAGGTAAATACTTCAATTTGCGCAAAATGTTGTCAGAGTGGCGCCACCAAGGGTGGGTGGCATGGTGCAAGGTGCAAGGATCGCTGTGTGGGTCAGTTGAAAAATGTAAGATAAATATACGGCATTCGTGTGTTTGCCACAGACATTGCCATAGAGCCACAGCCAGGGAGAGAGAGTGGACCAGAGTCAGAGTCAGAGTCAGAGTCATAGTCAGAGCTATACAAAGTGAAATGGAAAATTGCAAAAGAAATTGAAAAGTTTACACACACACACACACACACACACACACACACACACACACACACACACACACACACACACACACACACACACACACACACACACACACACACACACACACACACACACAAGTATATCTATGTATATGTATCTACACCCCCTTAATGAAGCTGTCCGTTTGCGGCTGTTGTTGTTCTTGTCGCTGTTGCTTTTTAGACTTGGTCCATTTCAGGGCTTTAAGCTGTGGCCCTATGGACTTCTATGTTTGCCTAGTGCACTGCTTGTTGCTCTCAAATATCACATTACCTTGTCCCTTGCCCTTCTGGCCCCTCCACCGCTTGCATCGGACTTACGCAAGCCCAGCAAAATAGAGGGGAACCAGGCCTAAACGTCAAAGAGTCAAGCAAACTTGCAAAACTGATGAAGAAAAAATTTACACACACACACACACACACACATGCACACAAGTCTCTACTGTGTGGGGGCATACAAAAATCTATGCATATTCATGCTCGTATTACGTAACGTTAACCCTTATGTCATGCAATTGGGTTCTTTGCAACCGCAATGCCGAAGATTGTTATTTAAATGCGAACTAGAAGTCACGTTACAATTTAGATTATAGTGCCTGAGCTGACCCTGATCGACTAGCAGCTACCCTGTAAATAGTGCTAATTGGGTTTTTTATATAGGTTTCTGGCATGGAGTTGTTAATTCGGGAAGTTTTGTATTTATTAAATATATTTATTATATAATTAAAATTCTATTTCATTTTGTTTATGAAACTCTTACATACATATCTAAATTATAGCCAACAAAACAGTTGTAAATGTTAAATGCTCTCTTACGATTATAAAATTTAAATTTAAACATTTGCTTTTAATATTAAAAAATTTAATTTATTGGAAATTGGAAAATAATGCAAACAAATATGTAAAAACTAAGAAAAAGGTGCATAAAGCTCTTAGTGGAAAGCGAGTATTAATTATATGTTTGCAGAGTATACCCACTTAATGTAACTACAGGGTATTTTGCGACAGCATTGCAACTAGAAATGTTCAACATACATACAGAGTATTTAAATATTTCTACCCCTTAAATTTCAGGTAGGATATGACAAGCTTCAATTTGTTGTTTTTTATTTTTATTTTATTTTTGTCTTTTTGCATCTTTGGGATCTCTAAAGATTACAAAGTAGCTTCACTCCCGAACACATTAAATGGCTGCTGAAAGCGGCGGCATCAAAGACAATTTCAATTCGAAATTCAAATTGAAGTTGACTCGCGTCAAGGGACCCAAACTGCTTTATATATGTATGTATACACTTGCTGCTTGCTGCTTGTTGCTGCCACACACTCGAGTCGTGGCAAGGCCCGGTAATCATGCCCATCCCTGTGTCAGGTGCTGCGTTGCGGCATTTAGGAATTTAAAGACTGGAATCCTTTCAACTTGTATTGACAGCTGTTGTCGCTACATCGTTCTCCTGTCCTCCTGTGGTCCTGTCGTCCTGTCGTCCTTTCGGCCTCATTTCCATTACTTACCCGCCCCGTTGGCATGCCAAATGCTAATGTCAATAAAAAAAAATACAAAAACAAAGTGAAGAAAAAAACATTTCAATGTATTATTTTGCACGCTTTGCATTGCATTTTTCTCTATTTGTTGTTTATCTTTCTCGCCCTCTTCCCCCCTCTCTCACTCACTCTCTCTCTCTCTCGATCTCCCTCTCTCGCGCTTTTTTGCTTCCTTTTTAATTAAAAGAAATTAAAATGTAAATTTGCGCTCAACATTTTTGCTCTGGGTGTGTGGGTGTCTGTGTATTGTTGTTTTTTGTTTATGTGCTGGAGTCTTATTAAAAAAAAAACAACACACATAGGAGACAGAGAGAGAGAGAGAGAGAGCGAGTGAGTGAGAGAGAGCCACCTACAGGAGGGAGTGACAACAAAGTGCTTGAAAATAAACCAAACCAAAGTACAAATGTAAACAACAATTAAATGTTCACTAAGCAAACAGAATGTCCCCACCTTGTGCCACATTCTGTTTCTGCTTCTAGCTTAGGACACACGGAGTGGCATGTATGTACATTTGTATGTGTGTGTGTGTGTGTGTGTGTACAAGCGTGTGGTATGCCGAATGTTGAATGCGGCATAAGGAATGTTGAATGTTGAATGTTGAATGCTAAATGCGACAGCTGGAGGCGCCAACAACAGCTGTTTAGTTACTCGCTGGGCAGCGCGACGTGAACAACATGAAATTTAATCATTTAATCAAAATAATTAATGAGACATCCACATGCAATTAAAGTTTCTTAGCATTTACTTAACTCACTTTCGATGCTGCAAGGCGACAGCAAATTAGAACTCCAGCTAATGTGTAGTATTTCAACTATTAGCTATATATATAAGATTAATTTACAGTCACCAAACAACAGACAATAGTCAACAGTCAGAGATATATTTATAAATGGATTAAGAGTTTTAATCAAATCTAAAGAAAAAAGAAAGTAAAAAGTATGCGTAAAAATCATTAATGATAGAGAAAGAAATGGAAGAGGGATATGTACATATATATATATATATATATATATATATATATATATATATATATATATATATATATATATATATATATATATATATATATGTACATTTTCCAGAACTCTCTACGTCTTTATCTCACTGTCTGTCTATCTATCTATTGTCTCAAAATGCATTTCCATTGTCATTATCAAAAATTAAGTCAAACAGCTTTGAAATGGAAATGCAAAGATACACAGATAGTGAGGGCGAGAGAGAGAGAGAGAGAGAGAGAGAGAGAGAGAGAGAGAGAGAGAGCGAAAGAGAGAGAAAGAGAGAATGAGGAAAACAGAAGTTAAGAGCTCTGAGACTCTAAGAATGACAATTAATGTAATAATTTAATGACTAAACTTCTTAATTGTATAAAGAAACTGAAAAACTAAGTGCAACTAAGAGATGCAGCATTATCTAAGTGATAATTTAATTAACATTCAATACACTTTAAACACAATTGCCCATTTCTGTTAGTAAAAAATGTCTGGAAATAGTTTAAATAGTTAAGTCGAATCTTGAATGCTGCTTAGCTCTAACTGACTGTCATCACTTAAGCCGCAGAGAAGCACGATCTGTCCATGTTTGCCTATCAATCTACATTGATAAACCACTATTTTGTGGTGCAAGCACTGCATATTTATAGATCCTAGCACCACGCAGTACGAGCTGAGATTCACACGTGTTTTGAGCGAACGCATTATTGATGTGAGTGTTTTGGCCAAAACCAACTGTCAGCTGTCCAGGCGAAGATACGATTAGAGACCAGAGCTGAAGCTGAAGCTGATGTTGATGTTGATGTCGATGTGGAAGTTGCAACTGATGGCCGAATCATAGATACAGTCAAAGTCAGAGCCAGGTCCAATCCATCAGTTAGTTGGCTGCACTCGTTAGACGAAAGCCGCAATTTCCAGGCCATGACCATGCTCACACTTTTGCAATTTTGTTGTCTTTGGAGTGATGTTGGCTTCTGCTTTGGACCTCGGCCAACCAAGCAACTGGCGCTGGAGCCCAATAAGCCAATGTCTGCAAGAGCCGCAGGAGCTGTTGTCCCACCCATTGCGAGGCAGCCCACAACGCAACTGGAGTCCGTTGGGTCCATCGATGATCTGAGATCTGTCTTGGACTTGAGTTTGGACTTCAATCCCTACGATGTACGCTTCAGTGTGCAATTAGGCAATTGATGTTATCACTATGTTAACGTGAATGCCGTGTAATCAACTCACAATTGAAGTTACTTTGTTTTCTGATAATTAAATGTGCAGCAACATTGCATAAAAATTGTGTTAAACGGTGTAATAATTTCATTACCTCCCTTTTAATTGTATTACTACAGCTGCGCTTCAGGTTTCTGTTACCGGGCATGGTCACACTGTCACACAAACTAGATTGTCTCTATTTCATTGCATTTAATTTGCTGCTATGCTGTTAGATTCAATGCTCACCGTATCTTTTGTTTGCGATTCTATTTCACTTCATTGTCCGTGCTGAATGGTCACACTGTCGTCTTTCTTTCGTCTGATTGTGTTTCAATTCCAGTTCTTGTTTCTCTCTATGCTGGTCACACTTTCTACTGCCTTTTTTATGCCTTTTCATTCCATTAAGTTTACTTGCACTTCATCACACATAGTCTTTTGCATACTCCATCGCTTAGCATGGTCACACTGTGACAGTGCTGTGTTTCGTTTACAACAATATTGAAAAGCTGCTTCGATATCACACGATCGCAGTAGAAAATGATGTCGACTGTGTTTCAATTCCAGTTGTTCTTTTCTCTATTCCGCCAAATAGTCTGGTCACACTTTCTACTACCTATCATGGTCACACTGTTGCTTTGTTTCGATTACAACAATATTGAAAAGCTGCTTCGATGTCACATGATCGCAGTAGAAAATGATGTCGACTGTTTTTAAATTCCAGTTGTTCTTTTCTCTATTCCGCCAAATAGTCTGGTCACACTTTCTACTACCTTTTGTTTACTCGCCTAGCATGGTTACACTGTGCTTCGATTACTACAATATTGAAAAGCTGCTTCGATGTCACGTGTTTCAATATCAGTTATTTTTTGCTCTGTCTGGTCACACTTAGTTCCTTTTATCATTCAAAAAATTGCCACTCGATCGTATATAGTCTTTAGCAAGTGTGCCCATATCAAGTGTGTTTGTTTCACCATTCCGTCACCTAGCATGGTCACACTGTCACACACATATGCAGTCATATGTAAAGAACTTACTGTCTGCCAGTCTGCCAGTCTGTCTGGCCTTTCGGCCCGTCTGGTTGCGTGCACGTAGCAAATCCAATCAGAAGCGTTTTTCCTTTTCCTTTCTTTGCCGTTGTCCTTAACTTATTTGGTGTTACTTTGCGGTATCATTAACCTTTAAACTTGGACGTAAGCGAGCAAGCGAGCGAGTTCGACGTAAAAATTGTAAACTTTTGCACTTGCCAAAGTTTTCTGTACAAAGAAGGAGGTGCACAAAGTTTTTGCAGTCAGTGTCCCACACACACACACACACACACACACACACACACACACACACACACACACACACACACACACACACACACACACACACACACACACACACACACACACACACACACACACACACACACACACACTCACAGGCAAAACGTAAAATTTTTAACTTTATTTTCGATTTTCGTTTGCCGCAAAAATTGTATTTGTTGCGGCGACGGATCGCTGGTAAAATGTGTGTGTTGTGTGTGTGTAAGAGTTGTGGGCGTGGGGGCGTGGCAGGTGAAGAGGGGCAGGCGCCAAAACTTAATTTGCGCCAAAAAGTTTTGCTGCGCTCTCTGCTTCCCCCGCTTTTCTTTCTTCGTTTTTTAATGCAATCAAGTAGAAATTGATACGTCACCGCCAGGCCACATTGGCAACGGAGAGGGGAATGGGTTTCAAAGGGGTAGCAAGGGGGCGTACTTCGCACAAAAGTGTTGCCAAATTGTTGCAAATAAAATTGCTGATATGGAAATTTTATGAGCAAGTTTTTTACACTACATACAAAGAGAAAAACAGAGAGAGACAGTGAGAGTGAGAGAGGGAAAGAGGGGAAAGACGTACGTCGAGCGATGTCTTGGCGCTTTCTTCTGCTCAGGTGTGTCCCTGTTGCAGCAGTTAGTGGCAGTAGTGTCCTTGGTATTTAACACGACCATTCTGAGTGGCAAATGCCAGTTAGTTGCAGAGTCGCACAGTCCAAGACAACACAAGCGACGCATAAATTGCCCTCCCCTCCAGCCAAGATGCCACAAATGCTTGCCGGAAGTGCCTGGCAAAAGTGGCAGCTACAGCAGCAGCAGCAGCAGCAACAGCAACTGCAATTCCCCAACCCCCCAACTCCACTCCTCTCTTTCCGCCCACTGCTTCACTCTACCGTCTCTGCTTCACTCAAGTAGACTCGCAAAAATCTCATTCACCGGGCGTGGCACACCCAAACAAATGCAGCAACATTTTCTTTTTTGTGCCATTTCCATTGTTTCCTGACATTTAATGGCAAATTGTATCATTCCAACATTCCATTGTTAAGTTTCTGCCAAGCAAAGAAGTACTAAGAAGCTCAAAAGTATTTCGCTTATTTCTTCATTCGAAACGTTGCACTTTGGAACCTTTTAGTTTCATTCCAATGCGTTCCATTTAGAGCTGTGACATCCTCTACGCATTTTAAGAACCTTAAGTACATGAGCAGGATATATCAAACATTTTATTTAGCTTACATGCCAAATATTTCACTTATAAAACTGTGTTGTTCCATTCCGCAGCGTTCCAAAAGCACATGGGACATTTTAAACAGATTTCGTGAACTTTACCTGCAAATGTTACAAGTTTCATTGCAGTATCATTCCACTTTTGTCAATAGGCAGCCTTAAAGTTTCATTCCAATACGTTCCAGACTTAAATATATAATTGGAAAAGAATTTCTTTGGCATTTAAATTGAATTTTAGAGTTCCCCTTGTACTTATATTGTATAGAGATCACAAACCTAAAGTCTTTTCTGTTCCGTTTCATTGTGTGTTCCATTTCCATGCATTTCACAAACAAATTTAATACTCTGGAAACACTTAAATTAAATGTTGAACTGTGTTAACTTGTTTGATTTTCGAAATGCGTGTTTCATTTTCATCTGCGTTTCATTCCCATGCATTCCACAATTAGATACCAGCTACAGAACTTCTGTTGTTGCTCCCAATCATTTTAACTTTGACCAAGAGCAAACCAATAAAACATTCTCTCGTCTTACTCCGAGTTCGAAAATAACCGGGAAATTCGAGAAGTTTCCAGAATTTTATTTCGCAATTATGAAAAGTTTTTTGTTTTTGTTTGGTTTTCCAAGCGCGTTACCTTGATTTGTTTTCTCCACTGAATTGAGCTCATGCAAGGTGAAAACTGAGCTGCAAAACATGATCAAATTTAAGTTTGGCCATCAATGGGGCTTACAACAAGAAGCCGTTGCCACGACGATAACGAACCAAAAAAAAAAAAAACAAAAAAAAAGCCAAAAACAAAAACAACGAAAAATGAAGTAAACTATGTAATGCTCTGGCCAGCTGTAGCTCCAGAATGCCCATCAATTTGAAACTTAATCTTGCCGCACAAATAAGCCGCGCCAAAAGTTAAGACCTGAGCTGGCCAACAAATGACTTGGACATTGGACTGAAAATGGAGCCAGCAGCTGAAGCGGGACCTGGAAATGGGCATTGGGCGTTGCTCTATTGTATGCAAACAATTTACAGCGCAAATGGACGCCAAATGTGGGTGGAAGCAAGGAAGAAAGCTAAATAAATATGTAGACAAAGTAAAGGGCGGGCCAAAAAAAAAAGCCAGCAAACAAAAAAAAAATGAGATTCGAGTTTGCAGAATGAGCATGAAAAACTAGGCGGCGTCTCATGCATAAAACTGAAAATGAAATACAAGGCGCAGGCTCAACAGCAAAAATAAAAAAAAAAAAAAAATGAAAATGCTCCGACTCCGACAACCAAAATGAAAATGAAAATGTGAAATGCGAAATGTGTAGAGTCTGGGCAATAGATGGAGCGACCCATCAGGGATAATTGAAATTCACCGCAGAGTGAAACCGAGACTCTGAATGGGCCACGCAACTAGCTTGTGGCATGCAATCTCACTATGCCCCCCCACACTGCACTGTGCAAAAGAAAAAACCTAAAGGAAAAAAGAAGAAACGCAACAAAAGCTGTCTCGATTCCCTCCGCTTATTAATGCGCCTGCTAATTTCATAATTTTATAATGCGCTGCGTTAAGCTGCCCATCAAATACACTCGCACACACACAGGCACACTCACTTATACTCCCACGCCAGCTATAGCCAAAGTGACTAATTTTCTTAATATACACTTGCAATGCGTATTCTAATTTTGTCACTAAATATGTAACGTGCTGATTTATAGTTTTATAATATAAATATATAAATATAAATATATAAATATAAATATATAAATATAAATATAAATATAAATATAAATATAAATATAAATATAAATATAAATATAAATATAAATATAAATATAAATATAAATATATAAATATAAATATATAAATATAAATATACAAATATGCATCAACACGTACATATCTCAGTTTTCAATATCAATATAAATCAATTTTAGTTTAAATTTCTAATTTTATGTGGCTCTCTTTTCGATGCAAGTGATAGAAAAGCGACACTCGTCAGAATGTCAAAGTCTTTCATACCAATACAGAACATCTGGAAAGATCCCGTTAACTGAGAATATATGTCCGTCTCTGTCTCTCGTTAGCGAATCATTGCAACTTTTGCTTCCTTTTCATATCGTGAATAAGGCAACGCAATTATCTGGAAGGATCCCGTTAACTAAGAACATATGCCCGTCTCTGTCTCTCGTTAGCGAATCATTGCAACTTTTGCTTCCTTTTCATATCGTGAATAAGGCAACGCAATTATCTGGAAGGATCCCGTTAACTAAGAACATATGCCCGTCTCTGTCTCTCGTTAGCGAATCATTGCAACTTTTGCTTCCTTTTCATACGTGGTCACGGCTAAGGCAACGCAATTGTCTGTTGTTTCTGTCTGTGTTTCGCTCCATATATTTGCATGTCAAAAACAATACTTGATAAGGCTTAACATATCCATAAGTTCGATCGATATAGGCTTGTTCTACTGTATAGCAAACTAACACGCGCTTGCTGTGCAAACTAGTCTCTCAGCTTTCAGTCAGTTAAGTTCACTTGAAATGCGAGAAATCTCATTTTGTCAACAATTTATTTCGAGTAAATTATTAATTATAGTCATATATTTGTTGTACAATAAATGAATAAATTTCAAGTGCCTTTTTAGTCAACTTGAATTAGGTTTTATAACATTTCTTAAAATAATGTTTTATCTATTGAAAGCAAACAACAAACCCGCTTCAGGAACTTTGCTTATGCTATGGTTTTGATTTTATATACTATTTTGCAGTGCAGAGTATTTCATATTCGGCACACTAAAGCTTTTTATTTCTTTTAAGCATTTTCTATATTCGTTGGCAACTTTGGGCGGCGCTTGAAAGCATAATTCTTGCTGCACAATCTGAAGTGGACAAGTTTAAGTGGGCGTTTTGCTTTTGTGGCGGGGAGGGGAATAAGAAATTATTATTGCATACTTGGCGGCGCTTTGCTGCATGCATTGAACTTTGAGTGGCAATTACGCGTGGATGCCACTTAAGCACACAGAACGCAAACACAAAAAGCTCACAGCAAACTAACTGCCCACAATTAAGTTAATTAGTACACAAAACAAAAAAAAAAATTTATATATATATATATATATATATATATATGTATATATAAAAATAAAAATAAATAAATAAATAACAAAGAACAGGCACATTAACAACCTAAGACGCTGCTGCTACACCTGAAGAGATGCCAGGCTTCTAGTCTCTCGTACTTCCACCTGCCTCCTCTTCCTCTTTCTGCCTCCTCCAACTTCCTTTCTTCATTCCAGTCGCAGTCCATTAACAGTAGCTGTCTTGCTTTTGTTAGCCCATTCCACTTGTTTTTTCTCTCTGTTGTCTGTCTGCTTGTCTATCTGTTTGTCTGTCTGTTGTCTGTCTGTTATCTGTGTCTGTTTCTGTTTCTGTTTCTGTTTCTATGCCTTCTACTGTTTTCTCTGTTTTCTGTGCGCAATTAACTTGATTGCGCCTATAAATATGCAGCACTTGGCTGTGATTATTGCACGCGCGTCTTTTCATTTGCCTTTTGTGCTGTCTGCCTTCATTTCCCCCTCCCCCTACCCCTCCCTCTCTCTCTCTCTCTCTCGCTCTTTCGCTTCGCTCTTCTCTTTGCTTTTCGGTGTTTTGCATGACGCTTTCTAAGCCTAAAAGTATGCACTAATTGCTATTCTTGCCGTCTGATTGCGCCTTCGTCCCAAAAAGAAAGGTTCCCTTTTAACACTTTGAATGCCGCAAGTCCTTGGGATCGCTATCAACTGCTAATAGTCGACAGTCGGCAGTCGACAGTCGACAGAGCTCTTTCGGTTATTCATTCATTCGTTTATTTATTCATTCACTTGTTTATTCAGTCACTCATTTATGTTGCGCTTCTATTGTTTCAGTTGTGCAAGTCTTAAGTGGCTCGCAGTTTGTATTTATCAAGCTTAAGATTTTTTCATCTTTTCATTTTATTTGCATTTCATTCCTTGCTTTCCATTTACAGTTTGTCATATCTACCATGTTTCATTCCCATTCGTAGCTTGACGTTAAATTTATTATAATTATAAAAGCCTCTTTGCGTATTTCATTACAATTTAATACAGAGTTAATCTTCTAAAACGTCCTTCAAGTGTTACATATTGCAACTTTGCTGTTCCATTCCAATTCATTCCAGTATCAAGATTGGTAATTTGATTGCAGAAATACATTGAATTTAACTGCTCAATGTTTGAGTTCGCTTTCGTTCCAAGCATTTTACCTTTGCTACTTGTTTGTTTCATTCCATTACATTCCAATGACACAAGATTTCCTGAATTGTTGTTTAATGTTTCAATTCCTTTCTATTCCAAATATTTAACTTTACAACATAGTTGTCACATTCCATCTGCTCCAAAGCCATTCTGAAAATATTTCCATCAATTTAGTTAGAGTTGAATTAAGTTTTAGCATATTTAGTGCACAATTGAATTATGCTTGGTGCTGCTTCTTATCACTTTTTGTTCCAGTTCAATGCGTTCCACTGATTAATAACATATTCTGAAAGAACTTACTCACTTGAAATAGCATTTGAACTTGATTTATGATGGTTTCTAATGAACCTCTCCCTCTTTCTCTTAGTGTTCCGCTTTTCTTTTCTTTTTTGTTCCATTCCAATGCATTCCAGAGTCAAATATCAACTGCGCCAACCCTCAGGACTCTGCCTCTGGCTCTGCTGCTGCTGCTACTGGGAATTGGCTTAGCCTTTGCCATGGCCCAAGGTACAAACTAATGGTGGGCGTAACAGCAGCTACTGACTAACTAGAAGAAACCGTTATAATCCTGCAGCATGCCCCATCCTCCTGTTATATGTCTATTGTCTATTTTGCTTTGTCTGTCCTCTGTCGTCTGTCGTCTCTCGTCTGGCTGCCGTTGTTAATCTTTAACCGGAGTTCTAATCCGTGCGTCATGATTGAAAGCAGCTGCAAAACGTTGCGTGTCCTGCCTCCAATTGGAGCTGAAGCGTAAAAGCATTGCCTCTGCTTGTGGCACAGAGAGACAACAGGCAACGATAGATATGGCAGGCATGGATGCGACGAGCGGGGAGTGCTGCAAGATGTTAGATGTTAGTTGAAAGTAGAAACGATGAGAGGCAACGTCGCACATGATGAGCAGATTGACGAAGGAGATTGTCTTTCTTGTTGTTGTCTTTAGTTGTTGTTGTTGTTGTTGCTGCTGCTGCTTCTAATCTGATTGCCATGATGTACTTGCCTCATGCCAATTTGTGTCAATTTGGTAGAGTTTTTGCGCTGCACTGAGCCACTTAGCAAGTCAGCGCGACAACGCCCCAAGTCAAACCCGGTGGCAACTTTAAAGATTGCCCCAAAATTTGCCCTAAGCGTTTTATGCGCTGCCATTAACCGCTTCTTGTGGCAACTTGCAACGCCACGCGGCATGCGGCAAGCAGTGCATCTAATTAACTTTTAGCTTGCCAATCAAGTGGCACCTGGCAACGCACACCGCAACGCAATGCGCAACGCAGCGCAACCTTGCCACAGTTGCATAATGAGTTCGGCGTGAGGAGCCTTTTAAAGCTTTATGCTTGTTTGTGCAACTTTGCCACTCCGCGCAATAGGTTAATGAGGCGCCTTAACCCATGTTAGCACACATTTTTTTTTTTTTTTTGACTTTCCTTCATATACTTGACCCAAAGCCAACCACACTTCAACATGCCACTGTGCTACATGCACCAGGTAAATATATCAAAAACAAAAAACATATATACATATATGTATATATGTATATATACATATGTATATATGTATATATACATATGTATGTGTTAGAGCTGTGGTGTGTTGGCCTTCATGCAGTTGACACCAATTGCCAACGCGACACTGTTGGCCTGCTTTTACGTGGCCCAAAAACAAAGTAAACAAATAAAACAGCTAACAAAAAATGCACTTAAATTTATGCTGAAAATATAAATAATAATAAATAAATAATAAATCATAAATAACAAATAATAAATCACAAATCATAAATCATAAATAATAAACAATAAATAATAAGTAATAAATAATAAATAATAAATAATAAATAATAAATAATAAATAATAAATAATAAATAATAAATAATAAATAATAAATAATAAATAATAAATAATAAATAATAAATAATAAATAATAAATAATAAATAATAAATAATAAATAATAAATAATAAATAATAAATAATAAATAATAAATAATAAATAATAAATAATAAATAATAAATAATAAATAATAAATAATAAATAATAAATAATAAATAATAAATAATAAATAATAAATAATAAATAATAAATAATAAATAATAAATAATAAATAATAAATAATAAATAAAAGATAATAAATAATAAATAATAAATAGTAAATAATAAATAATAAATAATAAATAATAAGTAATAAATAATAAATAATAAATAATAAATAATAAATAATAAATAATAAATAATAAATAATAAATAATAAATAATAAATAATAAATAATAAATAATAAATAATAAATAATAAATAATAAATAATAAATAATAAATAATAAATAATAAATAATAAATAATAAATAATAAATAATAAATAATAAATAATAAATAATAAATAATAAATAATAAATAATAAATAATAAATAATAAATAATAAATAATAAATAATAAATAATAAATAATAAATAATAAATAATAAATAATAAATAATAAATAATAAATAATAAATAATAAATAATAAATAATAAATAATAAATAATAAATAATAAATAATAAATAATAAATAGTAAATAATAAATAATAAATAATAAATAATAAATAATAAATAATAAATAAAAGATAATAAATAATAAATAATAAATAATAAATAATAAATAATAAATAATAAATAATAAATAATAAATAATAAATAATAAATAATAAATAATAAATAAAAGATAATAAATAATAAATAGTAAATAATAAATAATAAATAATAAATAATAAATAATAAATAATAAATAATAAATAATAAGTAATAAATAATAAATAATAAATAATAAATAATAAATAATAAATAATAAATAATAAATAATAAATAATAAATAATAAATAATAAATAATAAATAATAAATAATAAATAATAAATAATAAATAATAAATAATAAATAATAAATAATAAATAATAAATAATAAATAATAAATAATAAATAATAAATAAAAGATAATAAATAATAAATAATAAATAGTAAATAATAAATAATAAATAATAAATAATAAATAGTAAATAATAAATAATAAATAATAAATAATAAATAATAAATAATAAATAATAAATAATAAATAATAAATAATAAATAATAAATAATAAATAATAAATAATAAATAATAAATAATAAATAATAAATAATAAATAATAAATAATAAATAATAAATAATAAATAATAAATAATAAATAATAAATAATAAATAAAAAATAATAAATAATAAATAATAAATAATAAGTAATAAATAATAAATAATAAATAATTCATAATAAAAAATATATAATATATAATAAATAATAAATATTAAATAATAAATAATAAATAATAAATAATAAATAATAAATAATAAATAATAAATAATAAATAATAAATAATAAATAACACATAGTACACATTGAACAATAAATTATAAATAATAAATAATAACTTCACACGGCGTATGAGCAACATTTGGCCTATTGAATGACCCACCCCCGCCTGGCACTGTCAGCCCGCCTTCCCTAATTAAAATAGCTATCGAATGGACCAGAGAGATACAGTGAAATATCCACAACAACAACACAACAAAAATGAACAAAAAACGCGACGAACGTACAACGCGCCATTTGCCGTTGCAACTTGCCTGCTCTTCCCCTACCCACCCTTCCTTCTCATTACGCCCCTCAACCCTTTAATATAATTTTAAAATAAAAGCCAGCTGTTGTGAATGGCACATGTACAAAGAGTGGGAGCGAAAGAGAGAGAGAGAGAGCGAGTGAGAGGGGGGGGGGGGCGAGAATGGGTGGGAGAGGCGGAGGATTCTTGCATTATGCAAATGCGTTTGGCCATTGAAATTGATGTCGCGCCCATTGCGCATAACTGTAATTATATAATGCACTTTATGCATTTGAGATATGCACATAAATTACATATAAATAAATGCATAAAAAGATTTGCATAATTATTTATTTATGTATTATTCATAATGACCCGTTACAAACTATTTGTTGTATGTCGTAAGTAGTTCACACTGCATTTGAAATCAACGAGCTGTGCTTAATTTCAATTTCAATTTTAATTGTAATTTTAATTAATTTTGCCATTTGTTTAACTATTCATTTCAAACACACACACGCGCGCACCCACACACACACACACACACGAACACACACACAATGCGAGGCGATACAACATGATATCTATGGGACTTTTGGATCCATACGGTGCTGCTTCCATTTTCAATTAAGCTTAATCAATTAAATACAGCAATTGGAGACGGAGAGAGAGAGAGAGAGAGGGAGAGAGAGATAATATAAAAAAAGATGATTTTAGTAATAATTAATTGTAGATTAAATAAGCTTTTCTTTAGCAAAGTCCAAGCTGATGTTCTTTTGTTCTCTTAACATTCGTTTGCTTAAAACTTGCAGAAGCTTTCTGCTTTAAATGGTTATCATGACTAAGCTTTATCGTGCTTTCAGTTAAACCTAAAGCTGTTAGTTATTGCAAGCAATGCAAAGCATTACATAAAAGCTTTCCTTCAAGCTTTAAGCTGTTAGTTCTTCCAAACAGTTTAGTTATGTTAAAGATCTACTCTATAGATATTTTGGCTTTGTTCATTCAACGACTTTCAGTGAATCTAGTAGCATTTGCAACTAGTGCGATTGCCACTTGACTTTCTCACTTGGTTGTACGTCTCAGTCGAGCATTTGATTTGAAAGCAGCTGCCGATACAGTTGACTCGTGTTTTGAGCTCCAAGCGAACGATAACTAAAATAATAAATACGAAATTGAAAGAGAGAAATAAAACGTGACTACAACAACTTTGGGTAAACAAAAGTGCTAGCACTAGTCTTTACACATAAAAGCAACGAAATCCAAGTTTGATTTTTCAGTGCGTCTCTCAATTGCAATGACAGCCAGAATGTTGGTCTCGTTATTCCTGGACTTCTTCAGATGCCGCAAATCGTTTTGGCACCGAGCGACGATTAGACGCACCGAGACAAATCCGAATCTCGATCGGGACTTGGATCTTAGTCTGTATTCGCTTTCGTACGCAATGGAAACGGAGAAGCCGGGCGAGCGATCCCAGGGAGCGGAGATGGAAGTGCCGCAGGTGTTGCCACACATGGAGGAGGCAGCATGCCACGTGCAGCCTGCTGACACTTCTGGTCAGTCTGATTATGACTCGGTGCGCAATTTGGAGTTGCCACTCAACTCGGAGGCGGACGATGACGATCACGATGAGGATAAGGATAAGGATAATGATAAGGATAATGATAAGGATAAGAATAACGCTAAGGATAACGATAAGGATAGCGATAAGGATAAGAATATCACTGTGGACAATGCCAGCGCTCAACTGTCTGAAGTTAAAGTCGAAGCTGATACCAAAGCTGATGATGAATTTGGCTTTGATGATCCACGCTTGCCCGAGATGGTTATTTAAAAGATACCTGCAAAAGTGTGTGTGTGCGTGAGGGTGTGTGTGAGTGAGTGTGAGTGTGTGTATTTACTTATTTGCAATTTTAGTTATGCATGCAATCAAGGCGCTCATTATCCAATTTTATATAATTTACAAAATGCAAATAACCAAAAATTAATCAGAGCGCAGAGTGACACCAAGGATGGACAATGACAGCAGCAGAAACAACAACAACAAGAACAATAACAATAACAACAACAAGAACAACAACAAGGACAAGAACATCTTGAACAGCAACAACAATTTTTAATTAACTTTTACAATTAACATTGAAGCACTCGGCTGTTTGAGTACAAGAGTTGCAGTCGAGTCAGCTCGACGTGCAGTTGCCCTGCAGCCAATGCAGATGTATACCTTGTAATTTGTTAATTAAAGTACTTAAATATCTAACTTGATTGCAATTGATTAGTAAGTTTAATGTTGTATACTATAATAATACCCAGCGTAGGCATATAACTAACTATAGGGTATCATAAATAGGTAAATATATAAATAAATAAATGAGAAAAAAAATGCATTAAGCAACAGCTGCACAACAGAAAAATAGAAAAAGCGATAAATAAACAAATGGATTGCCTAGAAATTGAATAGTATGACAAATTAATCCACATGTCAAATGCTTACAAAATGTTGACAATTGTTTGTGACTCGCATTGTGGCGACATGCAACACGCAACATGCAACACACAAATAGTCAAAGCAAAAACGTTAATATTAAATAAATGCATTTAATAAACAAGTAAGTTGATAGCTGGAGACTTAAATAACACAGAATGAGAACGATAGCATTGATTTCACCTTAATTTGTAAATAAATCAAATAAATCATGCACTTTTAATTAAGACAACTTAATTGTGTGCTAATTAAGTTCAATTTGAAAGCGCCTTAAGTTCAACATTTGATCTTATGCATTTGCATAATTGCTGAGAGATGGCAAATCAAGACAAGGACAGCAAATAGTTGCAAAAAGAAATGCAATTATTGGATGCACAACAACTTCACAGCGATTGAGTTGAAATATTCTTAAAGCTATTAATTTGCATTTGTTGCATATTTTTAGTTTTTTTTCTAAGAAACTAAGATTTGGGAATATGATTTATGGAAAAAGACACAAACAACAATTTCGAGTCTTCAGCTGACATTGCAGTTGTAGTTTTGCCTCAGTTTTACTTAAATATAAATAATTAATACAATTTTAGGAGCAGTAAGAAAATATGTAAAAATATCTTCATTATGTAATACTTTTATATACAAATTACTA
The DNA here is from genome assembly GCA_035042075.1 of Drosophila macrospina. Taxonomy (NCBI): domain Eukaryota; kingdom Metazoa; phylum Arthropoda; class Insecta; order Diptera; family Drosophilidae; genus Drosophila; species Drosophila macrospina. The sequence continues at coordinate 941,100 of JAWNLW010000429.1, read as the reverse complement.
GATGATGACTATGAAATATTTTATGTTATGTTTAATAAGTGCTTAAGCAATTATTTAGTTATTTAATCTGATATGGTTTACAAAGTGGAATTTAGCAGAGGATGCTAACAAATTGAGCAGAAGACTTGAAGGCAATAGGAGAGGACAAAACTGCATTCAAATCTGTAGAGAAGTTTCTTAAGTCTCTTCAGCTTAAGTATAGTTATATATTAATTTCCTTAATTATAAATATTGTTTGTTTTTATAAGCAATATATGAATGTGAGAAATGAAGGTTACATCGAACAGGGCAACAGGGCTACAAAAGTTGACCATAATGTTGCTGGCAAACTGTCTTCGACTGTCGCTCCATCTCTGTCTGTCGTGCGAGTCCCTTCTCATTCATACATGACAGTTCACATGTCTGTCAATCCCTCTTTCTCTCTCTTTTTATTACTTTCGCTCTCTCTCTGTCTGTCTGTCTGTCTGCCTCACCGTCAAGCAATTTGTTTGTCTGAAATTGCATTCATGGCTGTCAAAATAGATTTGTGTACAAACTGTTTTGGCCCTTGTTGGCCCATTTCAAAGGTGAGTTGGGCAGCGCATGTCTTTGAGTTGCCACTCATAATTCCTGGCAACACCAACAACAGCAACAGCAACAACAACAAGTCGAAACGCCCCTGCAATTAAGACGAAATGTAGCTGCTTAAAGCCAAAAGCTGTTGTTGGCCTGGTCAAAAGTTCTAATTAACTTGCCAATTGGCAGCCAAGTCTGGCCAAAAGCGCCTATAATTAAACAGCCAAAGGCAACATTTGCTGTGCGTGTGTGCGTGTGTGTGTGTGTGTGTGTGTGTGTGTGTGTGTGTGTGTGTGTGCCACACGCAGGTAGAACACACCTTGCCTGCCCCCACCAAACAACTATCGTCAAGTGGCAAGTTGCCGAATTCAAGCTCTTTGCTTGCCACACGCACGCAACGCACGCATAACTTTCGATCCACGTCGTTGACCTCCTCCCCCTTCCCCTTCCTGACCCTACGACCCGTAGACCCTTCTGGACTTTAGCATAATCCATTAGCTTTTGTCTCAACTTGGCCCTGTTCATAATATTGATGAGCATTTTGGCATTTGTTTATCAACATTATGTTGCTCTTTAATCGCCACCTTGCCACATGCCACATGCCACACGCGTCAGCACGTTTACTCTCAGTTCCTATTTAAAGCTGCTCGTCGCCGTAATCCCCGACTGCGTTGTCCTCCAATATCTGATCGTGTCGCTCCATCGCCTCATACGAGTTGCAACTGTGGCGATCCCTTGCTGCACTTGCAACTGGCAGCGGCGGGGGCGGCTGTTTGGGCCGCCGGCCGCGTTGACGACGTTTCACTATGACCTCGCCACTGCTCAATGCCACAAATTGTTGCTGCTGTTGCTGCTGCTGCTGCTGTTGCTGATCCTGTCGACGCTCCTTGCGGCTCTCCCAATCCTCCTCCGAGGGACGCGTGCAGCTAAAGAACTTTCCCAGACTGGTGCACATTCTCAACGCATCTGGCATGAGCAGCAACCAAGTGTGGCAGCTTTATAGAAACTGTACTGGCAATTAAGAGCAACGCAGTTGCATGACTGCCAGCTGTTTCTGTGGCATGCTGCTTCACACACTCGTTATGGCCAGCTGGTTGCGTCTCAGCAGCTCGACTCCAGCTCTAGGCCACGCCTTGCGGAGGCACCTTCCTAGCCACATTTACCGCTACAATTGACCAGAAGTACGAACTCGCCTCTCAGCCTGCAAATCCTCATCGTAGTTAAGCCGTGTGTCAACTTGGCCTAATGAAATAAGAGTCTGGAAATCGAAAGAAAATCATTTATTGTAGGGAATTATTATTAGTATTATTATTAGTATTATTAGTATTATTATTAGTATTATTAGACACCAAAGTATAGAGGAAACATCAACTGAAGATCCTAATTCCACCAGACAATTATTGGATAACTGAAGATCCTTCTTTCCTTTCTAGAAGAGTTCAATTCAGACATTTAACTGAGGAACAACTGAAGTTCCTATCAAAGAATAAATCGATCTTGAGCATACTCCATTATGCCTAGTCATTTGAGGGATAACTGAAGATCCCTTCTAATTTCCTATTATTTGATAGAGAATATACTAAAAAAATATAGAATTTAGAAATTTTCAAACATTTCACTGAAGTACAACTAAAGTCGCTTACATTTTCAAAGTGTTCAGATATAATTTAAAGAGACTTTAATGAAACCAAAGAACACAATTTGTATTACAAACGAATATCAAGTGAATATTTAATCAAATCTCCTATAGATTTCTAAGTTAAATTAAGGATTTATCAGAGATTCAACTGAGTGACTTCAGAAGGTTTGAAGTTATCTTGCTACAAGACTTTGATTCGCAAGAAAACGACTTTAAATAAACTATAGCTGAAGGACCTTTAGCATTTCGAATACATTTATAGATGTATAATAGAGTTTATTGGAGATTTCACTTCCAACTTTTTTTTTTTTATATAAAAAGAGTTTATTACTTTATTGTTCTTATAGCCTACTGTTACTATTAATAATAACTTATACTATAGTGATATATTAATTTTCAACAAAATATGTACATATGTACACCCTATTAAACCTAGGTTATAGGGTGAATGGGAAAGGTGAAGATTAAAGAGTTCTGAGGGACAGGTCGGTTGGGTGAACTCTCTTGAGCCTCCTTCTCACTCTTACTCCGCGGATACGTCGCCTTCTTAGGAGTCTTTGCACCAGCTGGTTAGGGTGGTGAGCGAGCTTCTCCAAATAAGCGGTAGCTTGGCGATTGATCACATCTCCGATCCTCGGCACATGGAGTTCCTTGTCGATATCGCTGTGGCGTATTGGGACTGTGGAAGATTTGGGACTGCACAACACGTAACTACCACACACTTATCAGAGTTTATGGCAATATTCCATCTACAGGCCCAGTTCTCGAATTTTTTTTAATAGATCTGGACGAAATCTGTAGCGGAGAAGACGCAATTGTCTCTGGCCAGAAACGCAGTGTCATCCGCAAAAGTGGCAACAAGTAAATTTCTCTGGTCCGAGATCGGCATGTTGTCAGCGGAGTGCACTTTCAACTGAAAACGTTAATAATTGCAACTGAACTGAAGGTTCTATTTATCATTTTACTATTGACTATTGCATTTTATTTGACTGCTATTTCCTTATGAAATAAAGGAACAACTCTTGCTGTTACTCAACTAATTTTCACAATTGAACTATAACAAATGAAAGCAACAATTTCGAGTCTTCAGCTGACATTGCAGTTGTAGTTTTGCCTCAGTTTCACTTAAATATAAATAATTAATACAGTTATGGGATTAGTCAGAAAATATGTAAAAATATCTTCATTATCTTCATTACACTATTAATATATTTATCTACAAATTATTAGATGATGACTATGAAATATTTTATGTTATATTTATTAAGTTCTTAAGCAAGTATTTAGTTATTTAATCTGATATAGTTTACAAAGTGGACTTTAGCAGAGGATGCTAACAAATTGAGAAGAAGACTTGAAGGCAATAGGAGAGGACAAAACTGCATTCAAATCTGTAGAGAAGTTTCTTAAGATTCTTCAGCTTAGAGACAGTTTATATATTAATTTCATTAATTATAAATATTATATAATATTATATAATTATAAATATTTTCTAAGCAATATATGCATGTGAAAAATGTAAGTTTACATTGAACAGGGCAACAGGCCTACAAAAGTTGACCATAATGTTGCTGGCAAACTGTCTTCGACTGTCGCTCCATCTCTGTCTGTCGTGCGAGTCCCTTCTCATTCATACATGACAGTTCACATATCTGCCAATCCCTCTCTCTCTCTCTCTTTCTCTTTTTATTACTCTCGCTCTCCCTCTCTCTCTCTGTCTGTCTGTCTGTCTCACCGTCATGAAATCAATTTCAAGATCCGATGAATTTTCCAGGAAACTTTCAAGTGATGAAATCGAATCAATCAATCAATCGAAGAATTTGAAAGGAATTGAACTTAATTCTTATCAAATTTCTAGCATATTTATAGAGTCAAGATGTGACATTGGAGCACTCTGATAAAACGAAAGAATTGCCAACAAATTGCACAATTAAACTTAATTAATGTTGAATGAAAAAGAATTCCACAATTCAACTACAATAATTATGAGCTAGAAACTTCAGGGTTCTACAACTTTCTAATTGTTAATATAGTCACGATTTGATAGAACGTTAAAACGAGAGATATAATGAAGCACTCATTAAATGTCGAATCAACTCGGCTATAGCTCAAAGAATTTAATAAGAACAAAGGAGCTGTCAAGAATTCCATAATTAAACGATTAACAGCTCAGAACTGCAAATGATATCAACTGTCCAACACCCTCAAAGAGTTAAGTGCTGTGGCTGGTTGTGGTTGGTTTCGGCAACTTAATGCTCAGCGGCTTTCGCAGAAAGAGTTCAATGGCATATCCTGTTATCAGCAGAAGGACATTATGCTCGCTATCACAATACACATCATAGTATTCATTGGGTTTGCCCAGGACTCCCGCACAATGTAATCTAATCAGGGCACAACTCGAAACATTATCCAGGGCAATTTCCCCCTTCTCCAGTTAAGCTGCCTCTTCTATGACTTCCGATGTCTCTCTTTTCCCCCTCCTCCATGCATCTCTTCAGCGCAGCTTCCGCTTTATATACATATATATATATATAAAGATGACGAGCTGAGATGAGCGAGTACTCATAAATTTGGCATCCATCAATCAATGGAGGAGGCTTCAGGCCGCAACGCTGAATGGCCACTTAAATGCCATAAAAAGCGGAAATTAATGCACTGAAAGCATTCAAATAGGCCAGGTTTAGGTTTAGCGAGTGGCGGCTTTCACTGTGCAACGGAATCAAGTCTTTAACGTCGATGGTCGATGAAGCTCGCGGGCCACTCTAGTGATTAATTGATGGAATTCCAAGAGACCCACAGCAAAGAGCACACCCACAATCAAGAATGGGGAATGGGGGGAAGGGAGCAAGGGAGCGACTGAGAGATTGAGCAATTGAGAGGGGTTGCTTGCCACGTTATATCCGTTATGGGCCTGTTAATGGCAAACCATTGAGCAGTTAAAAGTGCGAGATTAGCATTTCCGCCCCGTCAAAGGCATGACCCGCAGCAGGATCGAGTCTGCTTTGACAAGTGCCACGTTGGGTTGGGTTCGAGTTTGGGTTTGGATTCGAGTTTGGGTGTGGGTGTGGGTGTGGGGTGGCCTCAAGTGGCCTCCAGAATGGCGTGCCAAAAGGTGTGGCACACTCACACACAGCTAAACAAGGCGACACAGAAGTCAGAATGGAACCAAGAATCGGGGGCGACTTGCTGCTGGCTAATGTAACAGTAACGCGAACGCCCGTTAGATCAAATTTTGCCAGACATTGTGGCGTCGTTAGACTCTGCTCCCATCTGGCTCCCCTCCCCTTGTGCAGGTGGCAAGTGCACCTAAGCATAGGCTATGAATTGTATTTGCGAGCACATTATCCTTACTAACCGCAAATCGTCTGTCATTTTCTATGATTGATTGATTGATGTTGATGCAACGCGCGGCTTGGAATGGCGGGCATTACTTGGTGGCATGTGGCAGGGGCGTAGAGAGTGTGGAAAAGAAAGAAAACGCTGAGTGTGATTGAACGTTCGCTGTACCCGTGGCGCCATCCGCCGTTTGACTAGCGCAACTCAACACACAGTTTGTAAATTTCACCACAGCAAATAAAGGGAATTTCAGCGTGTTGAAGCTCGCAATGGTTTGTGACTCCGCTAAAAGCTGGTAAGTGGGCAACATGTGAACGGAGTAAAAGTTTGAATGAAATGTATTTATTTTTAAGGATATAGTTTGGAAGCTGCGAAAGCACCTAGTTGAGGAGCTTTTGATTGGGAATCTAAGCATTAGAATAATAATAAAATAGCAATTAAAACGCTGACAGACTACAAATATTAAATAGAATTTTAATATTATTCTCTTAATTCTTTTGGGAAATTTATATTCTTAACGCAGTTTTTTATATGGGAAATTTCACTGATAGTGAGAAACAAAGAGAGAGAGAAAGAGAGATGCATATTGAATAACTTCATAACTTCAAAAAGTATTTAAATAAATATAACTTAAAAAAGTATAAAATTAACTTTACGATTAACTTGTGTTTATAGGATCGTTATCTCTTATAGGTTTAGCAGTTTATTTATCAATTTATATTAAAGCTTTGTTATGAAAATTAATATGCAAAAAAACAAGCTGATTAGTTGAGCGACAGTATATATACCCTGCGACTGCATATTTTCCACACATACTTCACATGTGCATATATTGCTGACATTTGCTGTCTCGCTCGTACACATCTATTGTCGCAAACCAATCAATGTACAAATTTAATTTGTGTATAGCTTTTTTATTAATAGGGCCATTCTTATGAAACTTTCAGGATTGTCTTAAAATGCTATTCTTCAAGCACCTGCCAAGTGTTTGCGCTGAAAAATTGAGGTTGTACTTCTATTTTTTCGAATTGTGGGTGGAGGTATCCAAAATTTTCTCTAGCTCAAATGGTTGCTGAGAGTGATGCGTTCACACGCACAGATGGACAGTCAGGTAAACGGACGGACAGAGGGGAAAGGCCCAAACAATTCGGCTATTGATGCTGATCAAGAATATATATACTTTATAGGGTCTGTCACGCCTCCTTTGCTTGTTACATACATAAGCAGAAAGCTGCTATACTATGGATTACTAGGAAATTAAATATTAAAATTAAGAAAACAGAACAAATATTTTTTAATATAAATATTTAATATTATTATTTTTTGTTATCATTCACTTTGGTGCAACTGTATTCTTGGGGCTAAGCCTTTTCCTGTATCAACATACCCTTGCCTCCTCGCCCGACACTAGATCATATCAAAGCCAACCCTCAATATGAGAAAACTTATGGCCATAAAGCTGATGTTGATGTGGCAAGTTGTGGTGGAGCTGGCCACTCGATTATTTGCACATGATTTCCGTCGTTTAAGTAACTTAAAGACCCTCCTTCTCCTGGTCTGTCGCTGTTTCTGCTTTCGCATGCTATCTCTGTCTAATGTACACACATCTTAACGCAGTTTTCTTTTAACTTTACTTGCAGTTAACGGAGCTGGAACAGCGCGTCATCGAAGCGGAAGAACGCGCCGAGGAAGCTGAAGATAAGGTAAGTCATTAAATGACTGACAGCAAGTTCCCCCGTTCCGTTTCTCCCTCTGCCTATACATATATATATATATATATATATGTATGTATGTATGTATGTATGTATGTATGTATATATATACTATAGAGGGTATATACATGTGTAGAGATTGTGGGATACTAAAACAAGGGTAAAATTATCCTTGGCAGGCAGACAGCAAAAGCCGCGTCTGGCCAGATAGAATCGCCTCATTAGAAGTCAGTTTAAAGCATTTAAGCATTTGCGGCATTTACATAACAATACTGAAGTCAGGGTCATATTGGGGCCAAGAGCTGGAGTAAAGGAGACTTTTCGTTTTGGCTTCTGGCTTTGGGAACAACAACTTCTGGCACATGCGGGCAAACAGGCCGAAATGTCCAACAGAGCGACCAGAAAATGTTTGTCGCCAACTGTCCCCAGACACAGTACACAGTACACAGTACACAATACATAAATCGACTTCCGCTCCAGAACCACCGGAAATACACATTAATGCAATGCTGCGTAGCGGACAAATCCACGCCCCATTCAACTGCTGCCCCTTGGTATCCTTTGCTGCTTCTCTGCTTCCCTGCCCCGCTGCTGCCCCGTTACCCTTTTGAACATTGAAGTTCGTGTGGTTGCAAGTGATGCTGAGCTTTTGTCCCCCCACTCTCCTGTTCACTCCACTCGCCTTCTCATTCCGTTAATTCGCACAACACAACTCGAAGCAGACATCATAAAACTACCCCGAATGCGACAACAAGCGGCAAAGCCACCCACGCACCGCTCACACCACCGAAACCACCCACTCCAGGGCACTCCACACGCGTTTTCAATATCAAATGCGCATTGTTTGCATTAACAAGTCCCCGGGGGCTGTTGGCTTTACCTACGCAACACCCTGAAAACAGGCGAAATGCAAATATTTTCCAACCAGGTTTTATCTCTCGGCTACGGCTACGGGGACGGCTACGACTACGGCTAAGTCTATGGCCATGGCCATGGCTACTGTTGTCCTTGCCGAGATCCCTTTAGACTCGGCGTATATAGGCTTTATCGCTGCCATTGCCAACCACTGTGACAAATTGAATTCTTGTTACTTTGTTTGCGCCGAGATTAAATTCATGTACAAACACGTGGGTTGTTAACTAGCAACCCAACCCAACCCCGCCAAGGGGTTAGCCCTGTCCACAGCTCCCTCTGCTCGTCCACATGCCTGACAACCCCACGCAAGTCCTTTCAACAGTTGGCAACGGCATTTCACATTTAAGACGGGCCCAACTTGCTAACAGCCTCATTACTAACGCTTCAATTAGCCGCTCTTCGTTTGTTCTTTAAAATTAATTCGCTCATTAGAAGTAATAAGCGTTAATATTGAGCATTTACTGGACTGCAACTGTACTCAAGCACTCTACATTGAGTGGCTCTCTGAAGAAGCGGGGATTCATTAGACTCACATGATGTGTTGGTTCTCTAAGTTTGAGTTCATAAGGAATTAAGGCATTGTAATTCTGAAAGAATGACTTTGCAACTGCGAACGCTAGATGGCGTCGCTGTTCCACCTAATGGAAAATAATGTGTTTAACAACTTGTGGGTTTATGATTATATATTGTTGGATTTATATTTAGTATTCATAGTATCTAAAAATGTATTCTAAAATGAATAGAATGATAATAAATGTATAATCTATAGTCATCTTGTATGAGCGAGCTTATATAGCAAATTGAATGTCTCGAGTTATTTAGTCTGCAAGACTACAAAGACTAAACTCTTCTCAAGGTTAAATCTTTTAGATTAAGCTAGGTTTCGATCAAGTTAAGGCACTTTTTACTATCCATAAAGATCATTTAAGGTAAATCTGAGAGGTTTTTAATTTTATTTTACAAAATGCGTAAAGTTTTAAATAATTCTGAATGAATATTGGCTTCAAGCTCAGCTCATTTCACATGAAATACATTTTAGTTTACGCAAATTTAAGAAAATGTTTAATTCAATAAAACATTTTCCCTTAGTGAATTCTAATTTTGGCATTTATATGCGATAATAATAAAATACAAAAAATTATTAATTTGATTTTTTTAACAATATTTGCTGATCCATGAGTATTCCATTTTTTAGTAAGGTAACCAACAAAAAGCTTGGATTCATTTCAATTGCATAATAAAGTCAAGTCATCTAAACAATAAGTATAATAAGCAATAAATGCTGGAATATTTAACATTGTTTGCTGCCCCATGTACCTTCCGGTTTTTGGTTAGAGCAGCTGGCAGCACTGACTATGCCATCGCATTAGACGTCCGTCCATTATCTGTGCCATTGTCTTTTCCCCCCTTTTTGTCGTACGCCAATCAAATTAATTAATCATTAAAATGCAAAAATACAAACATAAGGACTCTTAGCTATGGCTGAACGCCGGCAATTAAGTGCATGGGCTCCCCCAGGAAGTGCGGCAGCTCGACATTGTCTGGGGAGCTGATTGCCCCTCGGAGGCAGGCAGAAAGTAAACCTTTAAAATGCCTTTAAAGTCGTGTAAATTGATGTTGCATACGCTTTGGCGCACATGGCACACATATCACAGTGTTGCAAAACGCCGGCAAGCTGGGCAAACCAAAACACAATGAAAGAAACGCGCGTGCGTGCGCACCAAATGAGAAAACAAAACAAACAACAGCAAAGTGCATTTCAAACTGCATAGTGATGCTAAAACTGTAAGCGCAATGACAAGGGTTGCTTTGCCTCAAGCTTGAAAGCAGCTGCCAAAGAGAGACAGACCAAGCGAGAGAGGGACAGAGAGTGAGAGAGAGAGAGAGAAATGCACCGCAAGAGAGGGATGTATAGGTGTGCGTGTGTGTGTGTGTGTGTGTGTGGTGTGTGTAATTCTTTCTTATGACTGCATTTATCGGGCAACTGCAGCGACTGTTCCGTTCAGCTATAACTTTGTAGTTGCCAGCTGTGTGCAGGACATTAAAGAATAGACAAAAAGAGACGTGCAAGGAAGAGAAGAGACGCGGTCCGAAGGAAGGCGACAGCGTTGCGATATCAGGAATCAAAAGAAAGCCAAAAAACTGAAACAACCACCGAAAAAAAAGCTGACTGACTGACTGACTGAGAGAACGAATGAACGAGCGAACGAATAAACGCAAGAAGGATAGAAGGAACGAAACGAAACGAAAGCAGCGTAACAAAGCGCAGAGCGTAAAAGTTGTGCAAAAGAAGACTTGTAGCTGCTCCGACGCTGCTGCACAGGCTGCGTTTTATTTTCCGTTCGATTTGTTTAAACAATTTTACAAGCTACAATTGCAGACTACATAACAATAACAATAACAATAGCACGGAAAGGAACAACGGCAGCAAAAACAAACAATTTAACAAGCAAACAAAGTTCAAGGCAGCAGCAACGACAGCGACGACAACGTCGACTTTGACAGCGACGTCAGTGTTGTAAATTTGGAGCGTAGTAAAGAAATTCTTTAGTGCTAAGTAAAAGGCGCGCGAGGTGCAGCAAATAAGCCCACTGTACATAAATGCAAATGAACTTATAAATAAAATAATAATATAAAAAACTAAAGTTGGCAAAAATAAAAAGGAAATTGACGAAAGTGAATGAAGTGTTACGTTTTGTTCACGTGCGTGAAAAAGTTGCCGAAAGCACCTAGTTTTGGTGTGTGTGCCAGTGTGTGTGAGTGTTTCTGTGTGTGGGCTTGTCTGCTTGACGATGACAGCCAAAAGTGCTAAACGTGGTAAATTATAGGCCAAATTTCGCATTGTATTGCGCAAAAAATACACAAACCTACAAACACACGCAGCGGCCATTCACATTTACAACGTGCATGTGTGCCTGATTGTATGAGTGGCCACCCCACATTGTATGAGAGAGAAAGAGCAAGGCAAATCGAAGTCAAGCAGAGAGAGCACAGCGTGAGAGCGCGCGCACATGTCAATGACAGACAGCTGACTGACGAAGCCAAAGACCAAAAGGCAAAAGGCAAAAACGAAGAAAGCAGGACGCAGCAAAGGAGACAACAAAAAGCGTGTGTGTGATGTACGAATTGTGCATAAACTATATCGTTTAACAATGTGAGCAACAACAAATTGAAACAAAGCAGAGCAGCAGCCGTGTAATAAGCTAAAAACATATCATAACAGAGACACAACCACAACAACAACAACAACAAGAAACGTCCATTTACAAAACTAACAACAAAGCGACTGTATATATTAGCAAAGTTATACAAAATAACAAAAAGAAGAAGAACAACAACAACAACGACAAAACGCTAAGCAGAGAAGTTTACTATCTAACGCTGCCAACTGCGCTGCTTACTGCGCTGCCCACTGCGCTGGCTGCTGTTGCTCTTCAGCATTGCCAGCAACTCGCATCGCTTCGGGCATTGCCAGGCACAAATGCCGCTACACAAAATTATAAAAGCAGCAGTTCGAGTTTATTTAACAACAACAAATTGCTAATAAACAAATAGGGCTGTGGAGTTAAGCAATAAGAATGTTGCTCTGTCGCCGCGTGAGTGCAAAACGTCGCCGCTGTTGCGTTTGCTGCCGACACAAACAAAGAAAATGCCAACAGCGGCTGCTGCACTAACGGTAAAATGAGCCAAATCTCCCTCCGCCCACCAGCAGGCATACAACTAATACATAAGACAACAACGACAACAACAACGACAACAACCACTAAAGCAACAACGGCAACAACGACAACGACTTCTACATTCAAAACGAGCAACGAACCAGTTTTATGAATGGATAACTATAGAAAAAAGGTAAGCTACGAATCCTATCAAGAATTCAGGCAGTAAATTATGGATAAAGGAACTAGTTCAGCTAAAAGCAAATAAAATAAAGTAACTTACAGAACAATCTATGTAAGCATTATACACAGGCCTCATCGTAAAGTTTAACGTTTATCCCAGAATTGATTTCAAGATACAATAAATAATGAAAATAATATATATGATTATGATCAAATTGTGTGCCAAATTATCTATGTATATCAAAAATTAGAATAGTGAAAAATGAAGTTACTATTATATTAGGAAATACTTTGGCATACCTTAAAGGTCATTTCATTCGCGATTTCAATATTATAATCTTCCCAAAAGGTAGTCGAACTCTTAAATTTTGATTGAGTAAATTCTTGAATTTTATATAAATATTTTGTAAATTTCTCTAGAAGATGTCGGCATACTTCCTTATGTATCCCTCTACAAAAAGTCAAACAATCTCAGCTGTCTGTTCATAAGTATCACTTCACTTTCAACTATAATTAGCCAAGATCCTAAATCTTAATGATTTTCAAAACATTTTCAAAATTCTGCGTTGAGTATGTCTAGCATTCGATTGGGTAATCCGATTGGACGCCCACCTGGTTGACGTTATATGACGTTCTAGGCTGCTGTCTATGCCATGATCCAATCAACAAGCAGCACCCCAATCTAACCGCATAACAAATTTATATTAATTTTATATTCATGCATGCGGATGCTATAAATAGGTGGGGGACCCAGTTCCATTCATTGCATTCCCCATCTCCCCCCATTTGCCAGTCCACATCTACATATCTAAATTCAACTCATAACACTCAAAAACTAAAATTTATGTCGCATTTCAGAATCGCTGCGATATACGTCCCATAATTTATGTTGAGTATCAGCCTCAAGCGGTTTCACCCGCACCCGCACCCGCACCCTCATCCCGGCCCGACCCCCGTCCCAACTCGATTCGGTGTTCCCTCTTCCAAGTTATCTTCTACATTTTTTTCTGCTACCGGAATTCAATTAAGAAATTTCGCATTTTGTATTTGAACTTTTAACCTTTTTGAGGCATCTTTTCAGTACATAATAATTGGGTCACTCTGTTGATGGGATTTTTCAATTATTTATCCACTTATCTGTTTGTCGTCATCTCTTTGTTGTTGCTGATTGTTTGTTTGGTATTTGTTTTCCGCTGCGTTCTCTTGCCGTGCCCCTCTTTGTGGCGTCGCTGGCATTCAACACATCCAGCACAAATTCTGCAAAATCAATTAACGTGCAACGTGGGCATTGCAACCATCGAATGCACTCGCCTTGCACTCCACTCGCACTCGCACTCGCCACAGATAGTTTCATCAGTTGCAGCGCTTTGCCGCCAGTTGATTGATTGCTGCAGCCGCTGCATGCCCCAAGCCAGCTGACGACAGACGCAGCAGCAACTCTGAGTTGCATTCGTTGCTTGGACACGTGCCAATCTCTCTCTCTGTCTCTTCTTTCTCTTTATTACTACCACTCACTCTCTCTCTCTCTCTCTCTTTCTCTAATTCTTTTGATCGAGAAATGCTTTGTAATGTTAGGCCACCCTCCTGCCACATTTTCCTCATCTCTGCAAACACTTGCTTATTCATCCTGTCTCTCCTCTTCAAGTAGTGGCCATTTATCTCTTTGTAAACAAAGCTCAGAGATGATTTGATACAAAGATACTAAATGTAAAAAATAAACAAGAAAAAGAATCAGTTACAGTTAGACGTCAACTCGCATAGACCCGTACTTCAATGTGGGCCAACGTTGATTGCATTCGCCAGTCAAGCTCACTCTTAATGCATTTTGCCAACGAGCCGGACCTGACTTCAAAATAATACCCTACATTTAAGTACTTTGGAACAGCCAACCATATTGAACCATATCAAGCTAAGAAAGTGTCGATAGAAATTATATTGCAACATGAAATAATACAAATTTTGATAATAAATACTTTTATTTATGCAATAAATATTAACAAATAATCAACTTATTCTTCAGTCCTATTTAGTTAAAATTTTAAGAAAATTCATTTTGATTATTTAATATTATTATTACAAATATTTAATTATATTATTATTGGCATAGGCTTTTACATTAGCATTTTATTCGGAATTTCATTAGCAGTAGCATTAACATTAGCATACGCATTGCCATTAGCATTAAAATTGGCATAAGATTTAGTATTAACATGAGCATAAATATAAGCATTAGCATTAGCATTAACATAATCATTAGAATTAGCATTGGCATTAGCATTAGCTGTAAAATAATCATTAATATTACCGTTACATTAAGCAAAAGCATTAGTATCAGACTTAGTAATAGCATCAAATGTAGCATTAGCATTAACATTAGAATTTGCATAATCATTGAAATTAGTATCATTAGTATCAGACTTAGTAATAGCATCAGACTTAGCAATAGCATCAGATTTAGCATAAACATTAGCATTAGAATTGGCATTGGACTTCGCATTAACATCGGCACTCGCAGCAGTAATAATAAGTAACAATAGGCTTGTTATCCTTTTCAATATTATCAGAATTATTATTATAATCTGCCCACGTGAAGCATATTCGAATAGCGCATCTAAAGGTCGTACACGTTCAATGCATTTCAATTTTCATGCATTTTCCACAATGATTACGCATAAAAGTTCACCGAATGAAGAGAAAAGCAAAGCGCGTTGGCGTTTCCTCTTTGTTGTTGCTTATTCTCGCATTGCAGTTGTTGTTGCTGCTGTTGTTGTTGCGCTGCTTCAGTTGAATTAATGATGCATGCATCCGTCATCAGAGGGCAACAACGCAGACGTCGACGTTGACGCCGACGCCGACGCCGCCACTGGCGCTGCAGTTGATGTTGATTTTGACGACGGCGCCACTTTCGCTTGATGCCGCCGTCTTCACAACGGCCGCCCACTCGCAGTCGGGCGCCCGCTGTTGGCGTCGCTGTCGACGCAGGACGCTTGACGCTCGACGCTCGACGCTGTGTTGCACATTTGAAAAATCTAATGTGCTTTATGCGTTGCATTTTTTTTCTCTTGATTTAAGTGGTCTTTTTGTTGATGTTGTTGTTATTATTGTTGTTGTTGCTTTCTTTATATTTAAAAGTCATCAGCAAGTCGACGACATCATTTGGCGGTCTCGACAACGCGACTTGGCTCCAACATTAATATGCATTTAAAAATAGCAAGCACTATGAAGTCGCAAGTTGGCGACTCCATGCAACAGTACCAATTGCAGTTGCAGTTGCAGTTGCCGTTGCAGTTGTTGCATGTGAATGATGTGTGCCACATAAGTGCCATCACATCAGAATATACATACATGCATATGTATATAAATATATATATATATATATCTACTTTGTTGACTCGACCTGGCCTGGCACATATGAAGCTTTAATCAATTACTCGATTCTCAAGAAAACTAACTGCACTTTAGCAGCTGTTCGATGGAAGATTTCAGATGGGAAATGTTACATGGAGTATGGAAAATTGACGTTTAGGGGAAAGTTCTTCTCAATGTTGGCTGCCAGCCAGTCTAGTCATACGTATGAGGATGTTTTTCGGTTTGTTGTTAATGTTGTTGTTGTTCTTGTTGTTGTTGTTGATGTTGGTTTCGCATGCGTCTAGCCAATAATCTTCATGCTGGCTGGCGCTCTGATAGATGACAAGGACGACAATGAAACTGACTCATCTTGCCACCAAAAATGTTAGTGAGTAGGGTAGGGGGGAGGTGTGATTCCTGCGTTTGCGTTGTTGTTTTTTAATCAGACAAATTGTTGACACCAACCGCAAACAATCAGCTAAAGAGCCCAAGTCAATGTTTTGGGGCAAGATCCCAAGCAACATGTTACATGTTACCATTCTTGTGATGTACATTTATTATACGCTCCGGGCTCTGGGTTTGCTTCTCTGTCGGTTGTTTGGTGCATGTGTGTGTGTTTGTGTTTTTTGGGGGGGCAAGGCAGCTGGAAGCATCAACAAACACGAATATTTTGGCCAACAGCGAAAAGTGTTCTCTTCTGTCTGAGATAAATTGTGCGGCGTTTGCGTGTGATGTTGCTCCTGTTCTCAATACTGTTCCTCCGACACATAATCTGACAACTGACATGCATCTAAGTCCCGCTTCAGTCCTCAGTCCTTCAGTCGCCCCCTCACGTTGTTGCTCGACCCCTTCTATTGCTCTTCTTCACATGACACGCACTTTTGGCCGGAAGGAAGCCAAAGTGACTGATGTTTGGCCTGATGCTGCTCCTTTTTCACCTACCCCTCTTCAACTTCCCTCCTTCCTCCTTCTATGCTGAAGCTCGCAAACTTAGCGAAAGTCATTGACACTAGTGTGCATAAAGTAAGATGCCTGACTTGAAGATATCCTCTAAAATGTAAATATCTTTCAGGCACTGATTTAAGTATTCAAATTTAACGAGATATTTATGGGATTTTCTTTTACTGGCTCCTCAGTAATTACTTCATTAGTTAATTGTCAATAATTTACTTAAAATAAGCTAAATGAAGTTAATTACCAAAAATATAGCTTCATTTAAATTACATTGGAATCGCATTATTCAAGCAATTAATCAAGAGATTTTTTACAAATTTGTAAAGATGTATCAATTATTTAAGTAATTAATTGTAATGAATTAATGTTTGTTTACTAAAGTAACTGCAAATTTATTTGTTAGTAATTAAAATATTTCATCAAAATTAGAGTGAACTTCTATACTTTTAATCACATTTATGATCTTGATACTGTCTAAAAGTACAGAGTATATTATAGTATCAAGAACAGTTGTTACCAAGTTCCGTTAGCTTTGTCATCCTCATGTGAGTCATCTATTAAAGCAGACCTACCACATGGGGCTGGCGGGAGGAGGAGCAGGGGAGGAGCCATCAAATGGAGCTGCCATTACAATTTCAAGAACATTAAAGCCACAAACAGAACCGATAACAGAACCCATAACATTAATAACACTTCGATATTGACCAATTGATAAAACCGTTAAGAGATTTTCAAATTTCCCCATTTAAGCGATATATATCAGATACTTCGTATATAATATATTTATTATTTATTTATGTACTCACACTTAAGTATGTGTGCGTGTGCGTTGTTTGTGTGTTTGTGAGTGTGATATATGACATATATTGCAAGATGAATTACCTGCCACCCCAAAAATAAAAGCAACAGCAACAACAACGACAGCAACTAAGGCACACACTGTAAATGCTTCGCTTCGCATCGCTAAAACTTCCCTCGCTCAGCTGACAATATACGCGCACGCACACACACACACGCATACACAAGCACATGCACTAAATTTCCCTCCTACACGCGCATGAAATTTCCCTCGCATTTGGTACTTGCCATTTGCCGCTTGCTTGCTGCTTGCTGCTTGCCTTGTGGCTTACTGCTTGCCGCTTTGTGGCAGCCGTTTCAGTGCTTCATAGTTGCTCGACTCGTGCACGTCGCGTTGGCGGCGTCTCCAATTTGTTGCATCTCCATCGTTTGTGGGATTTAAACAAAACAACGCGTCAGAATTACCTGAGTTCTTGAAACGTTTTTAAAAAGATTAAAACAGATTGTTATTTTTTTTCACTGTTTGTTTGTTGCTCGAAAACTAAGAGTTGTTTTATTTACTAAACAAGGGGTGCCTAAAAATCAACCCTTGGTGCGTGTTCACGATCAGCTCCCGCTACTTTTCGCCCTGCCCTTCTCCGCCCACCACCGTGAGCAAAAACCGGTTCTCAAATACGTGTTCTCTCAAAATAGTTTGGCCACGCGAAATTATTATTATTATTAAACGTTACGTTCTCTGCGATTGTTGAAAAACAACCCCCAACCCTTATCAGCAGCCCGACCGGCACCAGCCCCGCGTCACCTTATGCCAATGAACTTCTGATCTTATAAGACTCGTTCAGCATTCTCCCCGGTTGTGTGTGTGAGTTTCCGAACTACTGTCAGACATAAGACTAGAGACCTATGAGTTCATTAGACTGAAGTGCAACTGCAAACTACGGCGAAATGGCAACTCCTTTGAAGCAAACGGACAATCGCACAACATGTCCAAAATGTATGTAATTCCTAATTAAATATTTGTTATAACATACTTTGATTCGCATTAGACTTTAATTTTATCAGATGACTTACAACATTTTCAATTTCGATCATATAAGTTCTTGATTTATATTATTTGTATAGTATGATGATATATGATATCATTCAAAGTGTACTGCCGTTAAATCTTTTCTAAAATAAAACATGTGTGATTTATTGGTTACATTTGGAAAACTTAGCCAACGCTGTGAACCCTAATAATAAATAAGAATATAAATAAAATATATATAATTTATATCTGAAGCATATCTACTCTCTATAATAAGCATATTTTCCATTTGGAATATCCGCTCATAAATATACAAATTATGGTAGCAATTTGTTGCTTATAAGAATCATATATATTTTGAATATAAATTCGAATTAAATCGTAATTTATTGAATGGAATTACTTTGTATCTGTATTCTCCAATACTTATAATATTCGAATACAAATGTTTTTTATCATTTTGTAATGATCTAAAAAACATTTGTATTCATAAATATTAGATTTAATTACACTTAAATTAAAAGTTAACAAAGACATAATCTAATAAATCACACACTCATTCCAAATGTTGCTAATAAATCTGGCTAATATTAAATATATTTTACTTCACGAACAGTGTCACTTAAATAATTATTTTTTAATTAGCTTATATGATTTGTATATCAATTTGGCAACTCCTCTTCGGACAGTTCTATTATCAAATTATATCAAATTGTCGGATCGTTCAGCGTAAATTTCGCAGTAGCAGCTGTGCGTTGTGTTTTATTGAGGAGTGCTTGAAGTACTATAAAAATCTAATATTTATGAGTGGCAAAGACAAAGATAGAGATGAAGCAAGAGTTGGAAAAGAAAAGCAAAAGTGAGAAAGAGAATGTGAAAAAAAGACGCAGAGAGAGACAGAGGAAAAAATGCTTTTAATTGCTTACAAGTTTTCGTCTATCTTGTTGTCTGTTGTGTTGTTGTTGTTTTGTTGTTGTGTTGCACGACTTGAACGCATCACTGAGCTTCATCCAAGGCGACATGGATGAAGTTGTCTTTGTTGTTTCTCAGATTGATGTTGTTGTTGTTGTTGTTGTGGGGCTGTTGCTTCACGCTTAATTGGTTAGCAACATCGAAAAGGTCACGTTTATGAGTTGTGATCAAAAAGTTGTCGCTGCCTTTGCAATTGCAGTCCAAAGTTGTCTTTAAAAACACAATTGCTAAATGAAATCATAGCCGATTCGATTTGTTCGTTTAAGAAGTGTAGCTTTACACACATTATTTATTAAATTAATTAAATAAATATTCACTATACATATATTTGCGAACTGAGAGAACTGAAATTAGATCTTTTTCTGATGTGTAGAAGAACTATTTGGCTTAGAGTATTTGTATAGTAATTTGGTTTGATTTAAATTCAAATATATACAGAAATAAGAATAGGGAAATTAATCGCAAATAGAATAGTTATAGACTTATAGAAACTTAACTGAATAGATAATAATCTAATATATCCACAAATTTTACAGAGGATGTTGAAACAATGCAAAGAAATTCTCATTTAAACAATAAATATGTTAAATATATAGTTTTATTATTCTATAAATTTTTAATTTTATTATTTTTGTAATATTTTTATATATTTTTAAGAATATTCCCTAAATTCTTTAAATAGATTTTCAACTGAAAATTACCATTTCATAGAATTCAAGCCTCGTCAAAACTGTCAATAGATGGCGACACTACAAAAAGAAATTTACTTTAAAGTACGCTCCCCACTTGATGGCTGATGAAACTGATGAGCAGCGACAGAGTAGACCACTCTCTCTCTCTCTCTCTCTCTTGCACTTACACTTGAATGCACTTTTTGTCATTGCCCAGGCAACATTTGAACAAAGGCCTTTTCCTAAATTAAAAAAATAAACACAAAAAAAAAGATTGGAAAAAGTGAAAAAAAAGGGAAAACAAAGTGCAATTGGAAACGGAGGTGGCAGACGCTATGCTTTGTGCTGTTTGTGGGGTTTCCCCGCATAATTAACAAAGGGGAGCAGCGCAGGCAGAGAACCGGCAAACTGTCCCTCCCTCTTCCCTCTTCCCACTTGGTTCTTGTCGTCGTTGTTGTTGGCTAGTGGAATGTCTTGATCAGTGGAGTCGGAGTTACTTTAACTCAGCTCATTGCAGTTGCCTGGCTCCACTCAACCGTAAAAACATCATTTGCACCACAGCCAAAAAAGACGCAGACGAAGCAGAAAAGGGGCGACAAGAAGGGGAGGGCGACGCATGGCGCATGCCACCCGCTGTCACTAGCAGTTGGCGCAACTGTGGCAGGCCAAGGAAGGGGAGGGGGGTTGGGCTTATGAAGTTGAAGTCTGCTCGCAAAATTATTATTGAAAAACGCAGAAAAATATCGCTGGCGTTTTTCCATAGCGATAGCCATTTTCCCATTTTCACGTCCCCTTCCTCTCCTCTTCCTCTTCCTCTCCCTCTGCCTCTCGCCATTCTTTCGTGTCCTGGCAACTTGGCTTCGCCTTGTTTCGGCCAGACACATTGTCCTGCCACATTGTTTGCCTTTTGATGCTGCTGCTGATGCTGCCTCTCGAGTGGCACGACAATGTGGCCAAAAGGATGCTTGAGCTGCGACTCCTTGGATACAGTTTCAAGATGCTAAATCTGAGAGAATGCTGCGAATCCTAAGCAGTCGATACAAGAAGACGTAACCCAACACTGGTTACGCCTTAAACCTTAAACCCAACTCCATCGCCTTCTCCAAAGCAAAAATGTCTTGCAGTACGAGAAAAACTTTTATCAACAACGCTGAAACTTTTGTTTTAGTTTATTGTCTGGCAAAAGGCGCAGAAAAGTTTTTTTTTTGCCCCTCCTCTCCGTATTACAGTCTTTTGCTTTTGCTATGTCCCATTCGGAAAACTGATTAAGTTAAGGCGCTGCATTGGGCGTGGCAGCCATCAAGTTTGCAGCTGTCGGCCACAGCTTGCAGGCAAATTACTTGAGCTGCATCGTCGCAGCAGCACAAACAACTCAGTTTTTCCATTGCAAAGAATTAAATGGGAAATCCCATTAAGAAGCATATTTCGCATAATGTGAGAATACATTAAAACGTGGCTTACAATTAAAGTTGTTGTGGTTGGAAAATGCATTTAAGGCATAATTTGGCTTAAAAGAAACCGCGAAGTATGCAACACGTTCTCCAAAATGACACACGTCAACGTAGCGTGGCGTCTCGAGGCGTTGCAAGAAGGGCGTAGCACTCAGCAGACGAGTGCCACTTGTAATGCAACAACAGCAGAAGCAGCAGCAACACCACCAACACCACCACCAACACCACCACCACCACCACAACCACCATCATCACAACCACCGACAACCACAATTACAGAGAACGTGGCAATGTCCGCGAGATTTTTAATTGTTGTTGAGCTGGAGACGAGCTGACGACAAAGACAGCGGCAAGAAGAGCGCAGAGAAAGAAAGAGTGAGCAAGAAGGAGTAGGGAGAGAGAAAAGGGACGCTTGTGGCAGCCACGTCGAGCATAATTTGCAACAAGCACATTTTCAATTTCAAAGCTGCCAAAACATGCAGCAAATATTGACATTGACTCTAATGGAAAAATCATCAGGCAGACAGCCAGCGACGCAAAGAAACAGCTAGAAAGAGACAGAAAGAGACAGGAAGCGAGCGAGCGAGCGAGTGAGAAAGATGGGGGTAAAAGAAGTTGCAACACCATGCTGCAAGCTGTTGGCAGGCAAATAAGATGATGCGACTTTATGTGGCAATAGTTTGGGGCAAAGCTGCAGCTACTTAGATTAAATTAAAATTTCTTATGGCGTTGCCAGCATTTAAAGCCACAAAAGGCAAGCTTAGCCCGGGATGAGGCAACAACAACAACAACAGCCAGCCAGATAAGTGGCAGTGGCAGTGGCAGTGGCAGCTACCCTAGACTAAGCGACGACGCGAGACGCGAGACGAGGCGAGGCGACACAGCACAACACGACGCGAGGCAATGCGATTCGATGCGACGCGTGCCAGCTCATGGGAAGAGGCAGAGGCACTGCAGCTGTGGGGGCAGATTGAGCAGGAGCGGCTGTGGAGGGGGCAAGCAAGTGGTGGGATGAGGCAACAATATTTTATGGAGTGTTGTCTAGAGTGGCTGCTGTTGCTGCCGCTTTGTTGACTATAAATAACAATGGAATCATGACTCGAAATTAAACGTCGAAAATGTTGCATGACAGGGGCGAGATGCTGTTGGAGCTGTTAGCTGTTGGATCTGTTGGGTGCTGGTGGAACGTGTGTGGGGCACTAGGGGGTGAGGAGAGAATTGGGGGGAAGCGGAGGGAGAAGCTCTATTTGCTCAAGAAGTCAAAGGAACACAAGAAACGCAAATAAAAGCAAAGGCACATGTGAAAGACGCCAAATATGATGAGTGCAGCAAAGTGGATGGCAAGCAAGAGATAGGTAGAGAGGGTGAGCAAGAGAAAGTGAAAGAGGGAGCAAGCCAAATGACAAAATGGAGAGTTGTAGAAGAGGGGACAGAGCAAGAGAGCTGGGGAATAGATGTCAACATTTGTTTGCCCGTTGCGATGTTGCGGCACATTTGTGTAATTTATATTAACAAATTGCTCAAGCAGCCCATCAATTTGTACAAATAAAGTAAAGGGAACCAAATACATCTCCCCAACTTCCACACACACACACACACAAATACACACACACACACACGCAGAATCTTCCCCAGACTGCCTAGAAAAATGAGCAATCCAAGATTGGAACTTAAAAGCTGTCAATCAGAGTCAATAAATTGCCAGCTGCTTGAAGGAAATAAGTCAGAAAATAGAAAAAGGAGGCATTTCGATCGAAGCAGCAATGAAAGGGATTTGCTGCTTAAGGACAGACAGACAAGTGCAGTTTGCTAGTCAATTTAAAAACCTATTTGAAAGAGATGACTTTGCTTAAGATATGGTATGCTGTAGAGCAATGTGAGCTAGAGGAACCTGCGGCCAATAGAAATTGGACCTATCATACATGCTATAACTCTAGATTACTACAGTAATATTCTCAACAAATTTAAAATTAATTTCATAGTTTTCAATAAATAAATAAATAATAAATTTTCATAAATTTGCTAAATAATCAAATACACAATTACCACATTTCTTTCACGCAGTAAATGAAATAAATCTTTAAAGGTTTTTCTATAAGAATTCGAAATCACAAAATTGCTCAAATAATTATTTTATAAATGGTTCAAGAAACTTAAGGAAATCCTCACAATTTTTCATTGGGAATGAAGCAGATTAAAACTTTAGCTCTGCAACACTATAATTAGTGCTTATAATAAAGCGCCACCTGGCGCTTGGATCTTAACTCAATTAGTTAAATTACATAATTTATGCTTTTATTCATAATTCTTTGCAAGTTTTTCTTTTCCTTTCTCATTTGCGTAATCCCAAGTGCTGTGTGCTTAGCGCCATCTAGCGTTCGCATTAGCAACCATTACAAACTTATTAATCATCTGTGACAGGAACTTTAATGTAGCAGCCACACACACACACACACATACGCAGTTGCCACACAGCAACTGAGTCACCACAAATGGCCATTCCATTATCCCCACTCTCTGCTCTCCCCTGCACTCCCCACGTCCCCCCATCGCTGGTTTGCAGCTTACATACATTTTCAATAACAAGTCACTTGGTGGGCGCTCGGTCCGAGCCATATACCGACTCGTTGTCGTTAGTCATCTGCCGCATGGTGCTCTCTGCCCCATCTCACACACACATACATACTTACACCTCCCCGGAGTCCGTTCAACCCTTCAACCTACGCCACTTAATTGCATCTGCTCATTTAGTAATAAAAACAGGATTCATGCTTCGCAAGAGCACGAGCCGAAAGATCCAATGCTGTGGTAGATGGTGAATGGCGGATGGTGGATGGTGGGAGGCGTACCGGGATAGTCTGACTAACCGAATGCATAGTTGAATAGTTTTTCAACAATTTTTTATTCCCTCGTCTTTATGTCTTTCGACTAGAAAATGATTATTTTCATCCTTGAAATACGAACGTCCAACTTTGTGTCGTCGCAGCGCAGCGACGCGTCGCATTAAAAATTCAAATCAAAATTCTATTCAAATGGCCCTGCATCTGCCACCGGGGAACTCAACTGAGTGAGTGTATTCATACATAACTCATTCATTCATCTTTTTAACAGAAGTCTTGAGAATGTAGTTTTGTTTCCCACTTCTTGTCTTCGTTCGCTTTCATTTGCCTTCCTCGGTCGCTTTTCCTGCAGATAATCGGATTGTGCGTTGGGGCAAATTATTGTGTAGGATTGTTGGGTTTACAGTTAATGCTGCAAGTGGCATGCAGCAGTATGCTAGATTTATGTTAAGTGGCAGACATTGGGGCGAGTCTGGGATGCAGACTCAGTTTTTCCATTTCACATTTTCACATTTTCCATTTGCCAGTGCAGTCAGCAATAAAAATGTCGTTCCGCAATAAAAATCGAATTGTTTCCTTCGTTTTTTTTTTTTTTTTTTTTTTGCGCTTGACAGTTGCAGCTGCGCTCAGCCATAAAGCGTAACTCCATCTCCACCTCCACCTCCCTCAGCCTTTGCCCCCCTTTGCTCCCTTGTTGTTGCCAATGCATTTGACAGGCTTAAGTGAAGTACTAAATGTGAGGCCATGATCTGAAGCCTGGCTAAGTCTCGGTTGGCTCTTTATGAACCTCCCCAGCATTTAGACAAGACTTTAGTCTTATCCAATCCAATCAAATGGCGAAAATTGCCGGGATTTACTTTTGCTGGCAGTTCGCAGATTTGCCGCAAGCCCCGACAGCTCGTGGCAGCGTACATAAAGTCTCCTCCTCTCTCTCTCTCTCTCTCCTTTCCTATATCTCTCAAGTCTCTATTCCTATTTGTACTTTGTCACAGCGGCACATACAACTTTTCGCATACGCCTAAATGCATTCTATATCCAAATGGAATCCAAACAAATGCCCAACTTTACCCCGTTCTCTTTTTGCCCATATGATAAACACCATTCTCGTAAACTAAGCCCAACTTTAACTTTAAAGTTTCCAGGCATTAGATATCCCATTTGTTGGCATCTTCAAGCAAAAAACAAAAACAAACAAACACAAACAAAAAACGTTGCACAAGTTTTATAAGCGCTGCAAATTTCTTCACTTAAATGTTGCCTTCGTTCTTGGTTTTTTCTGCTACTCCTCCCTTTATATTTTTAGTGGCGGGAGGCGGGGCGGGACATCAAATTTTATGGCCCAAGTTTTTGGCCAGAAACTTGAAACCGAAACTACTTGGGCGTATTTAATGCCTTGATTCACGTTGCCCAACTTACCAGCTGCATGCCACACAAAGTTGCATACTTTTTGCCGTTGCAAAGTGTCACTGTAAATGCTTTGACTTTTCCCAGACTTTCCTTCTTTCTCCGACAATGTTTTTATAGACTTTTGCAACACTAAGTCGTTACATGTTTCAGCCTAGATTAAGGTTAAACGGTAATCTTTGAGAATGTTGCCTAACAGATTCTCTATGAAAAATATTGAATGCACTTCAAACGTGTTTCCAGCAGGAGCCTTAATGAGGGATTACTTTTAGCATTTATTGACATGCAGCCAGGAAGCAGATGATACTCAATTTTGTTAATGATGATGATGATTTGCTGCTTGCAACATTGCAAAGCTTAAACAGATATAGGAATCTTAAGGGATTTATGAGCTGAGTTGTAGTTTATGACATGTTAAGAACCAAAAGTAGAATAACCCATCTTATAGACAGTTTTTAGACTCTGAACTGAAAGTTCACAGTCTATTAGGTTTGACGAAAGCGAAATGTGCGTAACAGGCAGAAGGGGGCGTGGCAGACCCTATAAAGTATATATATTCTTGATCAGCATCAACAGCCGAGACGATATAGCCATGTCCGTCTGTCCGTCTGTCCGACTGTCCGTCTGTCCGTCTGTATGAACACCTAGATCTCAGAGACTATAAGAGCTAGAGTAACCAAATTTAAGGACAACACGTGTATAGTTTGCACGCAGATCAAGTTTGTTTTAGATTTTTGCCACGCCCCCTTCCGCCCCCGCAAATCGAAAAAAACCTATTACTGAAGCTACCGACTTTGGCACATATGAAGGATGTCCCTTGGCGGACGTTTTCTGAAAATTTCAGCACGATCGGATCATAAACATAGAAGATATTAAGGAATGAATGATCACCAGATTCATGGCAGCTGTGCGGCCAAAATTGCTTTAGTTAGAACAACAACAACAATAAACGCCGCAAAGGCGCGAGTTCGAATCCCACTGCTGACAATTCCAAATTACATTTTTTAATAATTATAAATTAATTACTTTTATTTTATATATACATATAATATTAATTTTGCCCTATTTGTCAGAAAATGTTAAGAATTTAAAAGAAAGCAATAACCAAATTTCGTTAGAAATTCGTATACATATATGTATATATATGACAAATGCAAAAACTCGTGCTGTAGTTCAGAGTCTCCCACAGTCGTACCGCGACTGTAGCTGCCTGACTTGTTCAATATCTAAGAAATGGATATATATATATATATATATATATATATATATATATATATATATATATATAATGTTGAACTTGAAATGTTGAAAAATGCATATCTATATCGAAATAAAAAGAGGATTTAAACTTACTCAAATCTTTTTAGTTAGTAAATACTAATAATTAATTAAATCAGAAATAAGAAAGCAGCTTTCAGAGAGCAAACAAATTTATTTAATTAAGCTTTTCTGCCATTTCCCCATGAGAATTTCCCAAGATCGAATTGTAGACAAGATTGGTTCTTTGTTTGATTGCTGTGGTGTCATCAACCGCCAACGAAGCCATCAACTTTTTGTGTTGTTTTGCATATCCATAACTCTGTTCATAACTGTGTGTATGTGTGTGCGTGTGTGTGTGTGTGGGGTTGACAGCGGGAGCTAACTGTGGGCATTGCGTCTATCTATGGGCAGGATGAGGTTCCGTTCGTGTCAGGAGCAAGCATAAACTTTGGCATTTTATATGCGTCGCGTCCAATAACCTGACGTTCTCGTTGTTATTTTTGGCAGTCTATTTATTTTGAACATTATGTGTATGTATGTGTACGCGGCGCCAGCTGAGCTTGAGTTGTGGCAACATGATGTTGCGATGTTGCGATGTTGCATGCCATCATGGAGTCAAGTTTGGCTTCGAGTTCCACGACCCGCAATCTTTAAAGCACACACAAAGTACATTGAACATTGGACAATTGACCCATTTGCATTGTCAGACAATCCAAAGTGGCAAACTAATAATGCAATAGGTGTAGACACGAGTCACAGATGAGAGGCAGGGGCAGAGGCAGAGCGAGAGACAGAGGCAGAGACAGAGCGAGAGACAGAGACAGCGACAGCGGTAGCAGTAGAGGTGGTCGCAGTTGCCACAATGCCAACACTTTGGAGTGGCGCTTACATTGCTTCCGGGTCTGGTTTAGTTGTCAGTTTGGTTTCCTGTGACCAGACTCGAGGGCAACTTGACAACTTGGCGTGCCAAATGAACTTATTTCTTGCCACATCCTGCACCCCTTTGTCCTGCTCCTGCATTCACTTCACTTCCACTTGGCCCTGCCTCATTGTCTTCAAGTCCTCAGCTCTCTCTCTCTCTCTCTCTTTCTCTCTCTCTCTCTCTCTTCTCTCTCTCTCTCTCTCTTTCTCTCTCTCTCTCTTTCTCTCTGTCTGTTGCATTACTTGCAAATTGTTGTGTGCCCATAAAAATATGTACTTGGAATCCTGTGCAGCTCATCGGACATTCCTCGCATGCCATTCGCCTATAGTCCGTATTCCGTATCCCGTATCCATATCCGTCTCCATATCCTTCTTCTTCATTTCCGTCCACCTTCTGCGTCTTCCAATGCAACCACTAAGCTGAGTGTTAAATGGTCGCCATCGTTTGCCCCAAATGGTTGCGTTTAATTACACAAGTTTTTACGCCATTGCGCCTCATAATTTAACACTCGCCATTTGCCACTTGCCAATTGCCACTTGCCACTTGCCACTTGCTACTTGAGTCTACTACTTCTTTCTTTCTTAAAATTAAATTTCCACCTTAACTTGAACTAAGTTTACTTCCATTCTAATTGAGTTTCTCGATAACCTTTAAGCTTCTCTCGAAATTTACTAGTTTATATAAATAAATAAATAAAATAATAAAAATAAATATTATACAAGAAGTACATGTATATCTAACTGATTGAAATCTTTTTTAATATATTATATTTATACTTATTAAAGTAAACTGTAGTTCAATGTGTTCTGTATTGAGGAATGGGAGACGCATTTCAATATATCAAATATATTCTTAAGTCATCTACTGAACGGACTTTGCTTGTTTCTATTTAAAAGTGAAAAGTTTGGATGAAAATTCAATATATTATAATAATATAGTAGACTTTCTTTAAATGTTTCTCAGCAACTAAGAAGTTTAAGTGTAACTTTTAAAATTAAAGCACATTTACTCAGCATCTATTAATATTAGCAATTAAAATAATTGCTCTAGAAATAAGCTAGAAGAATATATGTAATTCGAGTATATTCTACTCAGAATAATTAATTTACTGATATAAGTATTTCTTGGGAACTAAGAAGTTCAAGTTTAGATAAAATTAAATATGATTATAGTACTCTAGGAAAAATCTCTTCTTCACTTTTGAATAGTCTCAACATTTGGAAATATAATAGAAATCTCTTGTATTTCTCTCTCTATTTATTTATCACCAACTAGTAAGATCAAGTTCAAGCTTAACTTTTACAAATTAAAGTAAATTTAGACAGTATGAGTAATAAATATTCATATGTAGAAATAATCCCAAAGAGAGTATACAATCTTCTAGGAATTCCAATTTAAATAAAATAAATAATATTATAATATATAATTTATTTTTTACTTCCCTTTCTCTCGCTCTCTCTCTATGAATAATCTCAGTATTCAGAAATATGCTGGAGATCTCTTTTATTCTTTATTTTATTTGCTTAGCACCAACCAACAAGTTCAAGTTCAAGCTTGACTTATGCAAATTTAAATATTAATTTAATATAAAATATTAATATTAAACACAAATACATTTGTGTCTGCTCTAGGGAAACAAGAGAGTATACAATATTCGAGGGTACTCCACAGCTAATAAGTAATTCTCTTAAATAAGTATTTCTTTGCAAACTAAGAAACTCAGCTGAACTTAGTGCTTAGTGTTTAACTAGATTAGTTCTGGCAAAAGGATGCGTGTGAAGGGTTGGACGGCTCTCTAATCCTCAGGGCAAGGCTATGTGTAACCATTAGTGCTGGCATTTTACAGCCGCAGCTTAGTGCAAATTTAATTGAATTTCACAAAGTTTTTTGTGCAAAGAAAGTTGCGGAAACTGTGCTGGGTGGGAGGATATCGAGAAAGAAGAGTAAAGTTTGCTAACTTCTGTTTTCCCTCTTTTGCTCTTACAGGTGCGTGCTATGGAGCAGCGGCTAAGTGAGTGGCCAAAGCCCCAAGCACAACAACAACAACAACAACAGCAGCAGCAGCAACAACAACACAGTCAGCACTCGCAGCAGAGCACTGCGACCAGTTCTCCCATACATCAACAACAACAACAACAGCAGCAACAGCAACAGGCAGTTGCCGCAGCTGCCTTGGCCGCAGCCTGTCAACAGAGCGTACTTGCTACAAGCAGCAGCAGCAGCTCAGCCGCCACTGGCGTTGGGGCATGCCTCGAGGTAACTGAGAAGACAATTACCTCGTTGGAGATACAGGTGGAGGAGCAACGGCAGCTGCGCCTGCACGACGCACGCCAGATCGAAGCGAAAGCAGCCAAGATCAAGGAGTGGGTGAACAACAAGCTACGGGATCTCGAGGAGCAGAATCAATTGCTGCGTGAGCAGAACATCAAGTGCAATCAACAGTTGGAGCTGCTCAAGAATCACATTGCCAATCAGTCGCAGCGGCACAGCATTGTTGGACCTGTGAGGAATAGTTTGAGCTTGGATGTGCAGGATTTCGCCAGTACGCCGGAGACACGACGACGGAGTGAAAGTCTTGATCCGCAGGAGATTATCAGTCGACCGTTGACCAGTTCATATCCACATCATCAGCATCGACGCAACCTCTCAATGGAACCGCAGGAGCTGGAACGCAACCTTGTGGCTGCTGTCGATGGCCTGACTCTCGCTCCACTCTCGAGCATCTCCAGCAAGGCATCGCAGTCGGCCACGGCTGCCACACGTCCGGATAGCTCCGATACGGATACGGCGCATGATTATGCTGAGATCTATACGCCGTCGTGCGAGAAATTGCCCGCCTGGATGAAGAACAATCCGGCATTGATGGCCAGTGGTGGCAATTCCAGCACCACCACAACAACCACAAGTGAACTGGGCGTGCCCAGGCCGCCCACACCGCCGCTGCATCGCTTTCCCAGCTGGGAGGCCAAGATCTATCAGGTGGCCAACGATGGCCTCGCCGGCACCGGCAACAGCACCGCTGACAGCACTGGCAGCAATGAGCCCACGCCGGATGTGCAGGAGCACAGTTTGACCCTGTCGAACGGTAGGACTCGACATCCGCACGATGGCAACGGTACGCTCGGCAGCAGCGGCACTCCGGGCACTCCTCAGCCGCCGACGCGTCAACAACAAACCGCCAGCGGCGGCTTCTGTGATATATCCGTGCCCGTTTATGCCACGGTCAAGGGGCGTGCCTCACAAATACGCTCGATGCCCTTTACGGGCGACTCCAGTGACGATTCCAGCGATGGCGAGGATCATGCCGTCATGTTGACCCACAATTCGCACAATTCATCCAGCACGGACAACACGGAGACCTCGACATCTGGCAGCGCCTCGAGCCCCTCAAAGAGTCTCAAGACCTCATCGAGCTTGAGCCCCGCCAAGCGCAGTGGTTCCGAGAGCCCCAAAAATGCCAAAGCGCGTGGTATGTAAACTTTAACGCTCTTCACCCTCCCCTGCTGTTATCAGTAAATAGTTAACTCTGCCCCGGCGTCCAGTAAAACCAGTTGAGCGTAATGGTAGCGTTAGCTCCAGCAAGTACCGCAGCACCACAAACAGCACGAACCACTGAACCACTTAACCACTTAACCACCAACTACTAACCAGCCAAACCATTCTACTCAATAACTAACTAAATTTAATTAACTAAATAATTATTCTAAACTAACTCCAACTAACACTTTGACTGCCTGAATCAGCTTGTTGAGTCCTTGATAT
This sequence comes from Drosophila macrospina, assembly GCA_035042075.1. Lineage (NCBI taxonomy): Eukaryota > Metazoa > Arthropoda > Insecta > Diptera > Drosophilidae > Drosophila > Drosophila macrospina. Next base: position 909,692 of record JAWNLW010000429.1, on the reverse strand, counting down.
CCTTTTCCCTATGTGTCTCTCTCCCTCTTCTTCTTTCTACTTTCTTCTCCAAATAAAATTCCCTTGTAACTTGAGTATAATTGTATTTATGTTCTTCCACATTTTTCATTGCTGACTTTCCAGTCTCATTCCACAATATTGTATTACTTACTATTGCTCTCATTTGATTTCCAATTATTATTATATAAATTAATTAGTTTTCCGTTCTTCCCAGTACTTTGTTATTAAATATTGTTATTACTTTTAAATGAGTTATAAATTTTAATGTAATAGCTCCTCAATTTTCCATTCTTTTTTTTATATTTATTATATTATTTTATATTATAATCCTGTATTAGTTCTTATTTCTCTGATATAATTTCTCATTATTATCTCAGTTCCTTTGCTTTATTCTTACTTGATTATTCATTTTGTAATAGTTCTTATTATTATAATTATAGTTGCTTAATTTTTCTTTCTTCTCAGTATTTGTATACTCTATTATAGTCTTGTATTACTTGCTATTTCTTGTATATAATCTTATATAAGTTCCATAATTTTCTCTCCTTAATTACGAGTACATAATTTATCTTTATTTATCATTTCAATTTCTATTCCTATTATAATACTTTAAATTAATGTTCTTTTTTCTCGATGTTCTATACTTACTTCTAAGTTTACTCTTATTTCTTTCTGTCTTAAGCTCTTCTCAAATTTAACTTCTCTGACCTTCTTTTATTATGTTAGATCTCTACTTTATTCATTTATTTTAATTTTAGGTAACATCATAATCATTATCGTATTATTATATCCTTTGTTTTTCATTCCTTTTCTAGTAAATATAAATACATATACAAAGTAGATGTATGTTGTAGTTTTTTATAAGTCTCCGTTCAGTATATTTCTATTGTTACTGTTCTTAAGTTTTACTTCAATCTGTTTATCTGGTGACCAAAGAATATTCTTAGTAAAGTGTTATTTTGCATTCTTAGTTTCCCATTATTTGCTTAAATGAGCTTGCTATAAATTTCCTTGTGTACTTCTCCTTAAAATGATCTATACTAATGCCACACTCTATAGCCATGTTCCAAGTACTCTTGCCCAAACCTTTCTTACCCCTATAGCTTTTTCTTATGCCTTGATTGCAATTCCCTTTCCTTCCTTAGCAAACCGTATTTGCTTGAACCTGTGTTCTGTACAATCCAAAAACTTAATGCCAGTCTTTAGTATTTGAGAAACTAAACTAATTTTCAAAGCGTATTCTAACAAGGATTCTAATACAAACGGGTTGCATTTCCTTCGCCCATATCCTTGTCACTTCTCGTCTCGTCTCGTCTCGTCCACTTTCAACTTTGCTCTGTGACCCTTTCATTTGCATCCTCCTCCGATTACCACTTTTAACCGACACCAACATTAACCACATTCAAATAACAGTACTCACAACACGCACAACAACCTCACAACCACAACAACAACAGCAACAAGCACATCATTATCAGCATCATCATACGTTGCCACACGCACAGGCGCCACCGTTGGTGTCCGTGCAACACGTACAGAGCACGCTACCACGCCTACATACAACGCCCTCTAGCGCGCAGCTAACGCAACTGCGCGTGAGCTCCCACATGCGTGGCACAGTAATTTCAGATCTTTCCTTTGAATCAGGCCTCTCCGATGATTACGCCCTGCCCCCCGACGCCGTCTCCGAATCGACGTGCATGGACGCCTCGATGCCATCGCTATTGATGCGGCAATCCTACGTGGATTCGCCCAGCAAGAAGCTCGAGTCACTCGAGAAGGTGAGCTATCTCTCAATTGATACGAAAAGACAACTCCTTAACCTCCTGCTCCCTCTCTTTCCCTCCCCCCTCTCTCTCTCTCTCTCGCTCTGTCCATCTCTGTAGATGGGTCACCTGGCCAAGCTGGGTGGCAAGTTGAAGACCTGGCGCAAACGTTGGTTTGTCCTCAAGAACGGCAGCCTCAATTACTGGAAGAGCCAACACGATGTGCAACGCAAGCCACAAGGTCAGATCCAATTGGACGAGGCATGTCGCATTAGTCGGGCGGAAGGTGCCTCCACGTTTGAGATAGACACCGGAAAGAAGGTTTACTACTTGACCGCCGACTCGCACGCCACCATGGATGATTGGATACGTGTCCTCCAAAATGTGCAGCGTCGCAATGCAACCAAATTGCTGCTCAGCCGGGATGATCAAAAGCCCACGGTGCAGGGTTGGGTGACCAAGGTGAAGAACGGACATGCCAAGAAGTGTTGGTGTGTGCTCCTGGGCAAAATGTTCCTCTACTTCAAGGCGCCCGCCGAGACAGTAAGTGAAGCCTCTAAAAATCCAGCAATCTCTACAGTTACTTTAATCCTCACGAATCCTATTTAGAATCCGTTGGGACAAATCAACATGCGGGATGCTCGTGTGGAGGAAGTGGAACATGTTTCCGATTCCGATTCGGAGGAACGCGAGGATGCTGCACAGGATCAGGCACGTCTCACGGTGGCCATCTATCCGGCCCATCAAGGTCCCACATATCTGATTCTCTCCGGAAAGCCAGAGCGCGATAATTGGCTCTATCATCTGACCGTCGTGTCGGGCGGTGGACCCAGTGCGGGCACACAGTACGAGCAGCTGGTGCAGAAGCTCATGGAAACTGACGGGGATCCAAGTGAGTCTAATGAGCCAACTGTGTAACTTCAACTGCTAATCTTCTCCATCCCCCTCTCTCTGTCTCTCTCCGTCGCTCGCTGTATTTCTTTAGACTGCGTGCTCTGGCGTCATCCCATATTGCTACACACCAAAGATACGATCACATCGCCCTTATCCTCCATGCATACGGAGACCATGCAGCCGGAGGCAATAAAGTTATTCAAGGTAAGATACCCCACTCTCTCTTATCAATGCTTCGATGTGTCGGAGATAACTTTTCGTTTTTAATTTAACTTGATGCACTTGATCGTCTTTCCACAGAGCATTCAACTGTTCATGTCGGTGGCCGTAAATCAGCCAGGAATCGATTATCATGTGGTACTCGCGCAGAACGCTTTGCAACATTGTCTGGATATGCCGGAACTACAGACCGAGATGATCTGTATATTGATCAAGCAAACCTCCCGACATATGGGCCAGAAACTAAGTGTCGGTGTCCAGGTAAACAAGAAACTGGGCAAGCAAACGCGCGTAAGTTTTTCAGTTGCAAAGCTTCTTATCCTTAAAAGCTCTTTTAGTTAATCCCCCCATCCCCAAAATCCACAAACCCTCCCAATAGAGTTGTTTACCCTTCTCATTTCCATATGATTTTGTGTATCTGTTATTCCCCGAACTAATCCCCACATACTAATTAATCAGTTGTGTACGTGTCTAGCAAACTCTTGGGTCCTACCCGCATTCGTTTCAAAAGCTTTGCCCAAAAGCTCTCTAACTCTATTTCTTCAAGCAGAAAGCTCTCTTCCATTGTACACCCTAAACAAAAAATACGTATATATCATTTAACATTCATTCAAATGCCAAACAAAAGCTCGGTCGCAATAGCGTTAGCTTTCAAAGAGCTTTACTTCAATGCAGCTTTCAGCCGATACTTCTCTATATGTTTTCTATATCTGAATATAGGTATCGTATTTTGTTTAATTTTGGATTAATTGAATTTATTGCTTATCAAGTGCATTGCTTTAACCAACAACAATCAGCTTTATAAACAAAAAGCTTTGCTTCACATTAAAAGCTTACGAACGCTTTATAATCACAAAATAATCTATAAGATATATTCATAATATTTAATGATTATTATTAATCAAATATCTACATATATTCAATACTTCATGTTCTCATTAAGTTTTGCATGTTTTCGTTCTCTACTAATCCAAACTATTCGATTATTCGATTGTTCGACTATTTTTCTGTGCATTGTTTTTTTTTTTTTAGTTTTCCTTTAAGTATTTAAGTAGTTGAAACAGACAATGAATTTCCCCCATAACTGTCATAATCAATCTATAATCGAATATATATTTATATACACGTATGTGAACTCAATAGACGGCTCCACATACATTAGCTTTCAAGATAAAAAAACACCAGATAAATCTGATTAAACTACTCGTAATTCTATGTGTACATACATATATCTATGTATTTCATTTTTTATCTGATCTTATTGTTGATTCGTTATCATTGTATAAAGTATTTGCTGTAAATTTCACACACAAACACATACAATAGAACATCACAAGGAACTCGCATATATACATACATACATACATACATACATACATACATACATACATACATACATACATACTTATCTACATACTCTCGTACAAATCGTGTCTAGGCACAGTCATCGCTCATTCAAGGAACAAACAACTAATGGGCCCCTTTACTTAATTTCTTAGTTATGCAATGGTATCAAAAATATAGTTATCGATAACTGTATGCCTGTTAATACATCAATATAAACAATAAATAACTATTTGATAGTCCCCTTTTCTTGAATCTAATGAGTTTAGAAAAGTTATCGATAACGATAGTAAAAGTTGATCAAGTTAAGATTGGAGTATTATTTATATATTTTTATTTATATAAATTATTTCAAGAATATTGATTAAACGAATTAGTATTTCTTATCGATATAAGATAAAACAGGAAATCGATAACTTTAAACAGAGCAAAGAGAGAAGGGAATTATGATTCGTTTTTAAACCAAAACAAAATATGTCAAATTTTACTTTAATTGATAGTTTAGGATTATAAATCATTATTTATATCATAATTTATATGTAATAGAAACAGTTATCGATAAATGTCAGATAGTCTTATCTGTGGTAAAAGGAGTTAGATTAATAAAATTCGTGGTTTCTTTTTCACAGAAACGATATTAGATTGGATAGGAAATCGATAACTTTAAGTAGAGAAAGGAAAGTAGAAAACTATTTTGCGTTTTCAAAAAACTTGATGGAATTTCACTAAACTAAATATTAATTTTATGATATTCTTTAGAATTATGCAATTAATTAAAATGCAATTTAAGAGATGTTATGATATTATGATGGTTTAATAGAGTATAAGGGGCCCTATATCCTATATCCTGGAACCTAGAAATCCATTAGTCCACAACCTGCCACAACGCACACCACAAGAAGAAAAACAATTATAACAAATGCAATTGCAAAGTTCAAAGTATTCTTTTACGCTCCGTGTATAGGTATACAACTATCTATCTATCTCTTTCTATCTTTCTCACACACACACACAACAGAGCTACGTTTATGCGTAGCGCACTTAACGTGATAACAGCAAGTTTACCTGTAAACACAATGAAATTCAAGTTTATTACTGTAAATGGTTTATCGCGTTTGTTGTGCAACGTATAAACATTGTCAAATATCTCTTTCACTCTCTCTCTCTCTCTCTCTCTCTCTGTTGAACTCTAGAGTTTTCTAACTTGTTTATGGTTTGCCCAATTCTGTTATTCATTTTTCGCATAGTTTGCTGCTTTCACGTTTTATTATTTCTATTTATTTATGTATTTCTTAAATGGCTTTGAATGTGTCGCATTATACTTGAAAGTTAACTTGTTTTCATTGCCCATTGCGCTTCTTCTTCGACAAAACAATATTAAAAATAAAGAAAAGAGAACTTTTGTATAGATGTAACAAAAGAATATCAAATATATTGAAAGATTAACTCAACGTGAGCTCAAATTGATCAGCAAATGTTTTTTGGCTTTTCTTCTTCTATTCTGTTTCTTTACAATTTTGCGTTAACGTTTTGAAACGTTTTCCGTTTCGTTTGTATGTGTATCGAAACAAATCCAATACCGATAACCGATAACCGAAACCGATAACCAATTACCGCAAACCGTAACCGTTAACCGTTTTGCAACACTGTACCGTACCATTTTGACGACAACCAACAACCAACAACCAACAACAACAACGATCACGAAATTTACAGCAACTACTATTGTGCGCCACCCAAAGTCTGTTCACCTGTGATACCCAACAGGCTGGACAATCTCAGGCCAACGGCAGTTCGCCCACATCGATACAGGTATGAGGGGAAATTTCTATTGTCATTCAATAATCGATTAAAGTTAAGCGATTTACGATATTATACGCACTTTGTCAATGTCCTGTGTCCAAAGTTTTGTACATTTGCTTTCAGTTCTTGTAGTCAATTGTAGAGTTGCCTAATCCAATCATCCGATTATTCTGGCTCTCATTTGAAGTTCATTAACTAACACTGTCTGTCTCCCTCTTCTCTCTCTCTCTCTCTCTCTCTCTCTCTCTCTCTCTCTCTCTCTCTCTCTCTCTCTCTCTATCTTTCTCTATATATCTCTTGTTTAACAATAGGCGCCTGTAACCACACCCATTATCGACTGCAAGTCCAATCCGCCCGCCTACAGCTTTGTCCAGGGCTGGCAACTACTCGCCCTAGCGGTCTCCCTCTTTGTACCGAAATCCAGCCGCCTCCTTTGGTATCTCAAGCTGCACTTGTCCCGCAATGCGGACACAAAAACAGAAACGGGCAAATACGCGGCATACTGTGAGCGAGCGCTGGAGCGGACCCTAAAAAATGGGGGACGCGAGACGAAGCCGTCGCGCATGGAGGTGCTATCGATATTGCTGAAGAATCCATATCATCACTCCCTACCGCATGCCATACCCGTACACATGATGAACACCACCTACCAGGTATGTCGAGTTCTACAGATAATGCACAGAGTCTACAATGGACAAATTTGTACTTTACAAAATGGTACACTTTCCTAGAAAATGGTTCTATTTGTAAGAACGATTCATTCAAATCACGAATTGTAAATTTCATAGTCTGTTAGTTTATTTATTTAATATGGTACACATTTTATATAATTTACTCAAAATTTTAAGTTTTTTTCTTCTAAGTTTTTGGTACATTTGTACCGTAGCTGGTCAATTTGTATTCCTTGTATCACTTTTTAGACTCTGAACTAAAAGTTCAAAGTCTATTAGGTTTGACGAAAGCTAAATGTGCGTAACAGGCAGAAGGAGGCGTGGCAGACCCTATAAAGTATATATATTCTTGATCAGCATCAACAGCCGAGACGATATAGCCATGTCCGTCTGTCCGATTGTCCGTCTGTCCGTCTGTATGAACACCTAGATCTCAGAGACTATAAGAGCTAGAGTAACCAAATTTGGTGACAACACGTGTATTGTTTGCAGGCAGATCAAGTTTGTTTTAGATTTTTGCCACGCCCCCTTCCGCCCCCGCAAATCGAAAAAAGCGTATTACTGAAGCTACCGACTTTAGATTTAATTCAGATTTGGCACATATGGAGGATGTCCTATTTTGGACGTTTTCTGAAAATTTCAGCACGATCGGATCATAAACATAGAAGATATTAAGGAATGAATGATCAGCAGGTTCATGGTACCTCTGCGGCCAAAATTGCTTTAGTTAGAACAACAACAACAAGAAACGCCGCTAAGCCGCGAGTTCGAATCCCACTGCTGACAATTCCAAAATACATTTTTTAATAACTATAAATTAATTACTCTTATTTTATATATACATATAATATTAATTTTGCCATATTTGTCAGAAAATGTTGAGAATTCAAGAGAAAGCAATAACCAAATTTCGTTAGAAACTCGTATATATATATATATGACAAATGCAAAAACTCGTGCTGTAGTTCAGAGTCTCCCACAGTCGTACCCCGACTGTAGTTTCCTGACTTTTTCTAAATGTTTCACTTTTTTATTATGAAGACAGCTGGTAATTTGCTCGGAAGAAAGTAAAACTTGGTACACTTTTATGAATGAGGTACACTTGTACCACACATTATTATACGAAGAGAACCGAATTGGTACACTTCAATAGATATGTTACCTTTTTATAGGAATATTGTACCAATTGCTTTGTTAAAGTGGTTAATGTGACTGTAGGAACTAAATGAACCAAGTTCGCGTAATTAGCTCAATTTCTCAACACTTCACTCTTCTTTCAGGTGGTCTCCTTCGACGGTTCCACGACCATCGAGGAATTCCAGACTACGCTGGCCCAAGAGCTGGGCACACGCGATGCAACCAATGGATTTTGTCTATTCAGCGATGATCCGATTGAAAAGGATCTGGAGCACTATTTGGAGCCATTGGCCAAGCTCTGTGATGTGATCAGCAAGTGGGAGACGGCACTGCGGGAGAAGGGATCCGGCAAGTTTGAGAATTCACGCGTCATCCAGCTGAGCTATAAGAATCGCCTCTATTGGAAGCACACCATTAAATGCGAGACGGACAAGGAGCGATTGCTTCTGTGCTATCAGACAAATTCACAGATTGTCCAAGGACGCTTCCCTCTCTCCCGAGAGTTGGCCTTGGAGTTGGCTTCGCTGATGTCACAGATCGACATGGGCGACTATTCGCATGATAAGTCTCGGGATGTGGGTCTCAAGGCGCTGGACAAGTTCTATCCGTATCGCTACCGGGATGCACTGGGTGCCGAACAGCTTAAGGATGTCCAGGAGCTGTTAATCTCCAAGTGGACGCTGCTCAAGGGACGCTCTACGCTGGACTGCGTACGCATCTATCTGACCTGCTGTCGCAAGTGGCCCTACTTCGGCGCCTGCCTGTTCCAGGCCAAGCCAAGACAGTGCGAGCCACATGCAGCTGCCGGCACACCCGTCGCCTGGCTGGCCGTGGCCGAGGATGCGCTCAACGTGCTCGAGCTGTCCACAATGGCACCTGTGGCTCGTTATCCCTACAGCACAGTTATGACGTTTGGAGGCTGTCAGGACGACTTCATGCTTGTTGTCTCCCATGATGACGGCACATTGGCCGGGGGCTGTGAACAGAAGCTTCTCTTTGCCATGAGCAAACCAAAGATCTTGGAGATAACCCTTCTCATCGCGGACTACATGAATGCTTTGGGGCACACGGTGCCGGGTACACCTCAAATGAACTCCCTTACCCGAAATGGTTCACATCGTTCGCTACGCACCTCACAACGGCCAGCGGGTGGTGGTGTCGGAGGGCTCACGGCTGTCGGCGCTGCCGGCAGCATTACCGGGTTCTCCACAAATGCCACCACAACGGCCCACAACACACTCAACTCGCATGCCACTCACACATTGAATTCAACACACTCGCATACGCTGAGCAGCTCACATCATGCCGGTGGTGCTGGTGGTGCCGGTGGGGGTAGTCATCAGGGTACGCTCAATTCACAGAATGCCGGACATCATCATCATCATCACCATCATCAGGTGGCGCATCCACATCAGCCGGATATACTCAAGAGCACGCCCGATCACCAGCGGATCAAGTAAACTGGAACTGGAAGTGGAAGTGGAATTGGAACATGAAGAGGAACAGAAGGGAACCAGAGCACGAGGTCAGGTCGTGTACAGGGGAATACATGCGATACATTTATATGAGACCCATACATATACATGAAGCACTTATAGCATAAAGTTTAAGCACCGCCGTAAAGTATGCCAGGGATTGTACTTTACACGCTACTCAACACTATAACGTTCTTTCCTAAGCTAAGCTAATTACGGTACTCGTACTCTTACACAGATATATATTGTATTGTAAACACCTTTTTTTTAATAGTCCTAAGACGTACCCCCGCGTTAGGTACACATATTATTCAGTATATATGTATTTTCCTATAGATATACATATTTAGACAGGCAGACAGACATATATGATATATGCAGATATATCTGTTATTCTTCCTCACTTTCATTTTAATTTGACTTTATTTTGTACAAATTATTTCTTGCACTAATCTCAGCAATCTATAGATCTATATGTCTACATTCTTGATACTTAACTGCTTCGTCATGAATCTCACATTGTCCCTCCATGCTCAAAAACTGCCTTTTGAATGTAGAAGACAAACCAAGATAACGAAATTGAAACCAAGAAGCCAAAACTAAAACAAACATAAAAAGGAAACATGCTTAATAACATTAGGGTTACTCATGAGAAGAATTAACGACAAATATTTTGTAAAACAATTTTCATGCCCAGGCAATAGGAGTTTTTTTTGTGTATTTTTTTAAACATTCGAATAATTAGAAGACGAAAACAAAACCTAAGCTATATTTAACTAGAACTATATAAATACATATATTTAGAGAGATTAATTATGGTTTCTGCTTCTATAATTTCACATAGAGAGCACAAGATCAATAAATGTTTTCGAAAGCAAGTATTCAAATTATATATACATACATATATATATATATATATATATATATACAGATTATTTTTTAAATATTTTTAACTGTCTCAAATCGTCTCATCGCCTCATTTTACAGCAGATTTTTTTTTTATTTTATTTTACAAATGTTGAAACAAATAATAATAGTATGTGTAAAAGTAATAAATAGCCAACCGAACACAGCCAGAGCTTCTAGTGAAAGATAACAAATTTAATCGAATATAGCAATTGCAATTGATATACATGCAAAAAAGAAAAAAACAAAAACAACAAATAACAAAAACAATTTTATTTGTGATTTCTACAAAAAACAAAAAAACGAAAATAAAATTATACATAATTAAATTTATAGGAATAACAAACAATTTCTCCAAGTACGAAGTGCTAGCTTCAAAAACAAAACAAAAAAACAATCACAAATACTCGCATAACAAGTGTTTTCCTCAACTAATTTTCCATTTTCCCCATTTAGTTTTCAATATCTCAATGTAAAATAAACAGATGCTCCCTGTCGATTGGCCGTTTTCACTGAGTATTTTCTGAAAATGTTTCGCTTTCGAATGTTATTTATTATTATTATTATTATTATTATTTTTTCTTTGAAATTTGTTGAAGCCACTTAAACACACATACATACATATATAGTATGGTATATACATATATACACACATACACATAAATATATATATATATTATATATATTTAACAAAATGAAATTATACAAGAATTATATAACTGTGTAAATGGCAACGGCGCATTTTTCCTAATTGTAAAAATTTGATATTAAAAATTTATATACGCAAAATCGCAAAACCGAAAAAGGCGGCATTCAACTACATAGTATATATATATATACATATACATATATATTCAAATTTATATATATGTACGGATATGGCAAGGAATATGCGAATATATCATCACTCAAATGAAAAGGAAATATATAAAGGAAAAATTAATCATTAAAAAAAAAAATCAAATACACAAAGCATTTTTACTGGGTTGGAATGAAAATGGAATGGGAACAATATACGGCGAGTCTAAAATTATTATCAAAACATTTCATTGTTAAGCCTCGGAGTTGATTGGACAATCTATAATATGCCATATTTTATTTAAACAATGTAAACTGATTTAATTTCTTAATAATTTATAATTGCCTAAAATTGTATTTTATTGATGTTACATAGCATCCATCATTAGTCATAATCATGATCAGCATATCATATTATATCATATAGTACAATCTATTTATACACGCATTTGCTTGGATTTATCATAATTTACAATTTTCAATTCGCTAGGGACAACACAAGTATCAAACTAAGGCTGCAATTCCATTCCCCGCAGTTTATATATTTTAATTTATAAAGTAATCAAAACAAAAAAAAAGTAAATGCATAAACAAAAATTCAAATGGGACTATGTGTGTATGCGAGTGTGTGCTTCTATAAAAAAATTTCGCTGGTTTCTGGAGTTGGCTTTGTCGTTGTTGTATCTATCTAACTGTCTCTCTCTCTGTGTGTGTGTCTGTGTGTATGTGTAAATGAAATTTAAACCAAAAACAAGGTAAATTAAAGCAAGCGCGTCGCATGTCAAAATTGCTTGCCCCCAATTTAGTGTTTGTTATTAACTAGCTGCTGCTTCTGCTGCTGTTGCTATTGTTGCCTTAAATGTGTTGTAGCTGTTGTTATACAATTACTATATAAAATATTTAAATGTCTTTTGGCCTTTATAATGAGCGGCACACTTACCGCCGCTCTGCTATGCTCTGCTCACAACGTCTATGACGCTCAAAGCAGTGACAACGACAGCGACAGCACAAAAACAACGATTTCATCATTCAGCCAGCAACAACAATGAAGGCGTCGCTGCTACGCCAATTACAATTAACAACTAAACATACACATATCTATAAATATATATAGATGCATATACATATACAAATGCATATGTATATATATTACAAAACCCAGAAGTATAGTATAAACACTATAAATATGGTGCCCACAGCCGCCGCCTTCACATACATTGATTTGCGATTAAGCAATTTGGCATCCTTTTTATACTTTTGGGACATCATCGAGAGGTTTTGCGTTTTTGTATCCAACTCTGCAAACAGGGTTTGAATGATATAAATGATGAATATATATATATAGCTTGATTATTATCGATATGAAGTTATTGACGCACCCGCTAAGACTGTGCCACGTTGCAGCACATCATCAATATTTTGGACCATGATGCGTTGCACATCCTGCAGTTGTGTGTTGATGTTGCTTATGTTGCGTCTGCGATCAGTTAATTGTTTTTTCGCCTTCTGTATGTATACATCGAATTCAATGAAGGCGTAGGGGCGTGTCACCGAATTAACGCGTCTGCCATAGTTTGTATGAAACTCCTGTGCCAGATCCTCCAGATAATTGAATGCCAAACGTTTTGAATACATTTTATCAACCATCACCAAATAGCAAACATCATTTTCGATTAGATAGCTGTGCGGGTGCGAAGTCGATTCGATTAGGCAATGAAAGAAAATAGACGATGTTATTATTATAGTAAGTCGTATCGCATGTTCTCAATCAGCATCATCTGTTATCATTATCATTGCATACTCACTGGAATAGATATGGTCCTGTCTCAATGCTGCTCCTCGCCGGTGAAAGTGTGCCCAGCTTGCGAAATAGCATTTTCGCCTGATTTTGGTACTCCAAGATACTGCGACCGCTCTAAAGTGTATGGAAAGTGAAAGTGCAAACATATACATGTCTTCCTCTTTGCGTGTGTGTATATATATATGTGTGTGTGTGTGTGAGCAACTCACCTGTTCATCGTCCTGCATGGTTCCTACCAAAGGCAGGCCATCAATGACACGGGCAATCATCGTCAGCATCGCCATGTTTGCAGCTCTGTCTCTGACTTGGGCAGCTTCAACGTTAGCTACAAACACTAGATGTGTATGCGTGTTTGTGTTGCGTTTGTTGCTGTAATACTGTGGCCACGGCTACAGTTTAATGCGGCTGTCTTTCCACTTCGTTTGTTGTTGCCGTGGCCGCTACTCCTCCAGTGCTGGCTAACCGCTATCGCTATCACCGTTGGTTTTGCTGTTGCAGCTCTTGCGATTGCCAACTTTCATTCAATTCCTGCAATTTTATTGTTATTGTAAATAACCGAATTATTATTACACCGCACTCGTAGCTCACGTTTTCAGCTTTATTTCCGCGTCTAATATTTTTTATTTGTTGGCAGTAACTTGCTCATGTACATCGCCTGTTAAATATACGAAATTATATTGTGTGAGGGAAACTGATTCGTGTTTTGTGTTGCTGGAAACACGTCAGCGGGTAGAGCTGTGTCAATTCGATCGGAACAAGCTCAATTAATCGGGTCATTGAAATATGCTACTGAACTTGTTCATTAATTTGTGAACGAATTTATTTTGCCATAAATGAATGAATTATGATAATAATTATTGCGACTAATATTGGATATAATAGAACAATTTAATGACATTAATTTGTTTACATAGAATAATCCAAAATATCTCGTTTTGCATACGAGCCAAAGAACGACTGAATCATCACCTGAATCGTCAGCTGCCGACGCTGTCAAACAGCGATTCACGATGTGTGCGATATATCGATAAATTTTTGTACGCGCGATAAAAATAATAACGAAACATTTCAAACTGTTGCGAAAGAGATGATGAAATATATTCAATTAATACAATTAATTTAAGGGAATTTTAAATGTTTGTAAATTATAGTGTTGTTGTGTATGGACTTAAGGACAACATTTATTATTTGAATCAGAAATACTCTTAGAGTTGAAAAAAAATGAGGTGTAAATTGTCTTCAGTGATTAGACTTTTACTTCCTGTCTCTCTCTCGCTCTATTACGTGTTGTGACGGCGGAGTTTGCTCTCTTCTAAACAACCAACTAATTATATGTGGAAACAAGAGGTTTGATTGGGGCGGTTAACTTTATTAAATAAGCATATATTTGCATGCACAATAGTTTAATAGGTATGTAAAATAGGCTGTTGTGGTCTGCTTTTATTTCAAAATCAGGCGGAATGCAGGCCGTGGCTCGGCCACTTCTTAAATATGCTTGAATTTATTGTGCTGGCTGCTGCAGTTTCTTTTATTTTTGTTATTGTTGCAGATGTTGATGTGGATGTTGTTGGCAATGCCATTGGTCAACTAGGCGGCCTGCACAGATTGCTTCTGCGAGGAGCTGATCTTATCGCCCAGACTTAGTGCCATGCCCTGTGTGTAACATGGATAACATATTGAATGAGTGGGAACACAAGCGTAACGAATGGACAAGACACTCACCTGACTCTTGGCCCTTATACGTATGTGTCCAGTCACCTTTGAGTCGGGATCGTCGACAGGCTTCTCAATGCTTAGATTGGCTAATGCGTTCTCTCCGAAAATGGATCTGCAAAGAGAACAGACACAATTTAATGGCTGACCAGTAGGAGAGGTAACTGGGAATGGACTTACTTGGCATACATGTTGGCGGCCATAAAGCCGCACTGGCCGGAGAGCGCCTTCTCGGGCGTCAGGCACTTCATGTTGGTGCTCTTCAGCAGATGCTTGAGATACTCATGCAGATCTGTGAAGCTGGTGTTAACGGTGACCTTGTTCTCCCACTCAAAGTCTTGCCACATCTGACGGAATTCGGTGTCTGTGCAGCTGGCCGGGATGATATAATCCATGATGTCAATGTGTATAGTATTGAGAACGACAACGTTGGTATTCAGCGCTGTATCATAAACTGCAAAGAGATCAAGGATTAGCGAATCACTTAATCATACATTTATAGTTATCAACTCACCTATATTGCCAAAGATGATGCCGTTCTCTGTGGAAGAGACCTTCACATTGGCCTTAATGTTGCAGAAATCATGTGGCGCAAGCACCACGGGATGAGGACGCTCTACCAGCTTCAGATCGCCCAACGTGGCCAACTCCAATGTGCAATTCTGCAGTGTGTCATCTATAATTAGGGAAATATAAATTCTCTGCATGCCTCAGATAGATTATGGGGTTTGCCTTACTTGTCTGGTTAACAATCAGCACATCTAGGACAATGTCATATTGGTTGACATTGACATAGGCCTCGGCGTACACGGGATCGGAGAAGCCCGTCAGCTGGGTGACCTTGTTGAGCTTGTTGTTGGGCGATGACATGTCGCTGAGCTGGGCGCTCTTGGTGCCGGCCAAAGCCTGATTCAAACTCGATTCGAACACGTTCTCGCCCAGCTGATTGTCGCGTCCGTTTGAGAGCTGGGCAAACAATACTGGCGAGTCTGGCTGTACCTTGGCCGTGGCACGCTGCTTCTCCTTCTGCATACGCTGATCCTCCTCCTGCTGGGCATCCAGCATCTTGCCAAGTGCATCACGGCAATCGTGCATGAAGACGGCAACTGCTTCCGGTGTGCGCTCACTAAGCGTGCGCAGGCATATCATGATGCGATCGGAGTCATCATAGGTGATCGGTTTGGTGGGGAAGCCAGACTTGCCCAGATGTAGGATGGAGCTCATGATGAGCATCACCTGTGTGGTAAGACGATTCTGTGTGCGAGCATCCGGCTGGAGTTCCGCATACCGCAAAGCCAGCTTGGTCAATGTGGCTGAGAGGGCGGCTCCAATGAAGAAATCGCCGTCCATCAAATACTGACGCAGTGGAGGACGCTTCTCCTTCTTGGCAACTCTGCGGGAAAACAAGTAAACAGGTAATGGAACTGATAAGAACCCTCCTATTTTGGATACTTACGGTGCCAAGCTGTAGGCGCTTTGTGTCGCATAAGTTCCATCTGATGTGACCTTATTGCTGCTGCTGATGCTACTGTTGGTGGTGGTTGCATCGCCGCCAGCGGCAGAACCTTGTTGCTGTTGTTGCTGCAGTTGCTCCTCTGTCTGATCGCCGGCAAGGCGACGTTGCTCTGCATCCACCATGGGAATCTCACCAAGTGTTTGCTGTATGGCCGCAATGACTTCGAGAATCTGTGCGCCTTCCACGTACTCGCCCAGAATCCAAACAGCGGCACGATGGATCTTTGAGGATTTGATTTGTGGAAAGGCCTCGATCAGATGCTTTATGATGAGCGCCCGCAATGCTGGGAATTTCTGTATAGCCTCGCGTATAAAGATCAGCACATCAACAGCTGCCAGCTCATTTGTGTCGGAGAGGAACTCAACCAGCACTGGGATCACATTGCTGGCCACATCTGGGAACTTGATGGAGCAGGTGTGCAATGTGCGCACCAACAGCTGACGATATTTGCCAGTGTCCTCGTGCTCGACGTTGTGCGTTTTGGCTACCTCCTTCTGGAGCACCTGGACCATCTCGTTGATGTTGCGTGAGTAGACCAAGTCCATGGCCAAGGCCAGAGTCTTGCGACGCACCTCAATGTCTGGTGCAGCGAGAACACGCAGCACATCCATTACCAGATCCTGCATGACCTTCTCCATATTCTCGTTCTCCTTCATCGCAATCAAACGATCCAACACAATGAGCTTCACGTTGTTATCGCTCTCTTTGACAATCAGCTCAATGTAGCATCCGGCAGCTGCCTTGATTGCAGTGGGCGCCAGGGAGAGTGTAATAAGAGTGCCAGCGGACTCGTAGCGCACGGCATTCGAGGATGAGTTCAGCAAATTGTAGATGCAGCGAATGAAACGCGAACGCTCTGCGGAATTGGCGTGACACACCTTGTAGATAAGCTCAACGATAACGAGCTGTAGTATGTCTCCAAAACTCTGCACCTGATCGATGCACGAAGCCAGATAGTTGAGAGCACGCTCCTGGTCGGCATGCAGCAGCATGAGGAAGGCGTTCCGCTTGCACGACATGTCCTGCTGTGTGTCCAGGAAGCTGGCAATTAGCTCGGGACCATCTGGCACAAGCCAATCAAAGTTCTTGTATATGGTGAAAATGGCCAGCACTGCATTGCGACGCACATAGGAATGACGATGATCCAGACAAGCACGTATTGCCGGCATTAAAGGCTCCAGCAGCTCTGGCTCCTTCAGCTTGCACAGAAAGCGGAGCGTGGAACCGCGAAGAAACTCATTTGGATGTTGCAAGTCCTAAACAAAAGAAGCATCATCTGTCAGTTTGCCAGATTGGATGCAGTATGCAGTATGTTGAACTCACCTTGCGATACGCATCGCATACGAGAATCATCTCTTGGAGCAGCTTGCCATCGGATGAAGTCTTTGGCACAATCTCCCAGAAGATGAGCAACAGCTTCTTGATGGTATGGTTCTGCACGGGCAACACGAAGCGTATGATGGTCATAATGAGGCCCGGATAACGCTCGCCGTTAAGAAGCAGCTTGATAACCTTCTTGAGCGTCTCAATTTTTACATTCGTGTCGCCTTTTTCGAGGTCTTGCTTCAGCTGCATCTCGTTCGGCACCTCGAGATCCGGCGAGTTGATGATCGTGTAACACGGCACTTGACTCATTTTGGCTATGAACTAACCAGCAATGCTGTCCACGATTTAACAATTTAATCAATTAGTTAATTGTATAATTTACTGCCGATTTATTTCTCTGTTTGACTGAACCAACATGCAATACTTGACGTGTCATTTGTTTCGGAGCAAAAACTAGGTGTGACCAGTTTTCTTAATTTTGACACAAGACATGTGTGGCAATAGTCACGGTTGCCACATCATGAAAATGGTTGCAATCAGAAAAATAGACCGCTTCTAACAAACAATACGTCGATCTCAGCAACTAGAAGAGCTAGAGACACAAAATCACAATTCGCACCGCAAAAAAAGAAATAATTTTTCCACAATAGATACTTATAACTTGCTTGAACAATATTATACAGAAGCATTGCTACAAGTTTAATCAAGATAAATAAAAAGAAATAAGGAAATGAAAAATGAAATAAAATTCCGTTACTCTTTTTTTAGTTTTTTTTATTCGGTTTGAAAAGGCGATTTGAACAGTGACAAAAAATATTTTAGACGGTAGTTAGTTTTTTAAAAAATCGACGAAATAAAAAATATCAATTTAAGAGGGGCGCGCGTTTATTTGTGCGACCAAATTGTAAAAATACCAAAATATCAATTTAAATAATACCAGCATAGTTCTCAATATTCATAGTGCAAATAATATCGCCAGATGGCGCTCTCTGCTTAAGCGTTGCCACCTTACGGGGTCAATGCATTTTGGCGGGAAGACTTGAAATTTTAAAATTGCGCACAATAACAATTGATATTTAAACATCTGATTAAATGGAAACATTTTATAACAATTAAGAAATTGATTAGAATTATATTATTCATTAAATGCCACCGATTAGATTTATTTACAGATGTATACGTAATCTAAATCGAAAACTGAACGATTTTGCGATTTAAGTTCAAGTTAGTTCAGGTTTTATTAAATGATTGGTTTTTTCTAGATTTCCATATGGAATATAATATAAGTACTTATATTATGCACAGCTAGAATAAATTACAATGTATTTTGCAGCGACCGCCCTTTGAATTTAGAATTTCCCAGAACGTTACTCGACAAATCCCGTCGCTATGGGATG
The DNA here is from genome assembly GCA_035042075.1 of Drosophila macrospina. Lineage (NCBI taxonomy): Eukaryota > Metazoa > Arthropoda > Insecta > Diptera > Drosophilidae > Drosophila > Drosophila macrospina. The sequence continues at coordinate 890,926 of JAWNLW010000429.1, read as the reverse complement.
CTAGGACAAGCCGTGATTTTAAATTGACCCATGATTACGTATGTGTATTGCATCTCTGCTGCATATAGAGAGCGAACTATTGGGCATTAAAAATAAACTGTTTATATGTAACTTAATTGGTTCAAGTCGGAGCCCTCCCCAACAGCAACAGCAACAACAACAACAGCAGCAACAACAACAACAGCAGCAGCAACAACAACAACAGCCATAAATAAAATACATAATTATTGCTCAGGCAATAAAAAAAAAGTTGACTCGCTTACACCCACGTACATATAAGTAGATCACTTTTGTGATCTTGTTTACCAGAATATTCTAGTGAATTTCATTAAGGTTCGTTTATAAGCCCGCCGCCCACCACAAAACCTGACAATTTGTTCACTTACCGCCGCCCCCAGTCCACCGCCCGCTGCCCGCTGCCCGCTGCCCGCCTTCGCCTTTGCCATGACACGACTTGCATTTCAAATAGATCGCAAATTTATGTTCGAAAAGGGGACCGGCATGGGGTGAGCTTGAGAGTAGTTAGGTTCTGTCTGATGTTGGGTCTACGAAACAGGTTCTGCTTCTGACATGCAACTAAATCAATTGCTGGCCTAACAAATGAAACAATGATGACTAGTCGACTACGATTGAGCAACGAGAGGTAGGCATAACCCGAAGGGATGGTCGGGGATATGGAGTGCTTGAATTGCATTAAGTGAATCAAGCAGACAAATTATAATCAATTCGCTACTGCGGTCCACGCGAATATGCTAAGCGATAACCTGTTTTTTGCGAATAATCTTTAAATACAAATATCTGTATTTTCGAATCAGACTCAGAATTCTAAGAACACAGTAATTGCTGTGGATTAGGCATTCAAATTTGATTGATAGTGAAATATGTAGAATAATTAAGATTGAGAGAAGCGCACAATAATGAAGCGATTAATTCGAGATACAAATTCAAATGTACTATGTTAATGAGTCGATTGTTAAAATGGATCAGCAGATCTATAGATTGATTAGCAGATTAGAACTTGATTTTGATCGTTCTAAAATCCATAAGCTTCGATTATAGAGCACCTTTGAGTTGACTTGCGCTGATTCTCAGATTCTTGTGATAATCACGCAATTGGTACTTTCCCTCCATTGCGCGATAAAGCATCCAGCTGACTTTTAGTTCTTTTTTTTTTTATTATTATTAATTTAAAGTAGACTTAAACGAGCGCAATACCTTCTATGCATATAATAGTGTTATATACTATATATTTTATTTATAAGTCCAAACAGCTGCATCCACAATCCACCCGACTTACGATTGTTGCGTAGCGCAAGCCAAGTTGCGCCGGGAAGAACCCGACGATTGTGCAAAAGTACTTGTGACTTTTTTATATTCATATCATTACTCCATATCCTGTAGTTGTACGATGCCGCTGTTGGGTATGCAGTGCTGGAAGTTTCCAGAAATTGCAAAAGTTCTTATGCAACAAAAGAATTGGAATCTCTTTCTTAAGGAAATTTCGATGCTTTAAGGAATAAATGTGCAACAGAGGATTCCTCAGATGCTTAGGGTTTCTAATACTTTATGCATTTTTGCATATTTAATTAAGAAATTAGATACAAATGCTTATAAAATAAACATAGACATGTAAGATACTCAGATATAAAAATCATCTTATGATAAATATAGACGATATTCAATGAACTTTGGGGGACATTTTTGAGTTGCCTAAAGGGCATCTGCTAGTCTAGCATACTCACTAGTAGGCTAACCTTACTTGTTTTCCTTTGCGTCTGTCGCTTAATGAAAAGATCACCGGCAATCAAAACGTTAGCGGGCGTTGCAAAAAAAGAGGGAAAAAAAAACCAAAACAAAATAAAAGAAAACAAAGCAAAACCAAGAGAAGAAAATAAAAACAAAAATCGAAAACGAAAACAAGAACGAGAATGAGAAGGAGATGGAGAACGGGAATGGGGATGGGAACGAGAGCGAGAGCGAGAACGACAACGACAACGACAACGACAACGAGAACAAAAAATAATAATAATAATAAATAGCAAATAGAGCAAAAAGTGCAAAAAGACAAGACGTCGCTCATCGCAACAACGACCCTTGGGGGCTTGGCTATAAAAAGCGCCGGCCGGCAAGCTGAGCTCCACAGTTGAGTCAAAGCAACGATGATGTCAGTGACAATGACTTGGATTCTACCTGCAGCCATGCTGCTGCTGCTGCTGCAGTCCAGCTGCGCCGAGGAGCCCATCTGTAAGCTGATATCCATATATGCATTACATCCACATACACAGATTGCATCCGAAAGTATCTTTGTCTAATCCATTCGATTGCGATTACGATTACATTACAGATCGACTGTGCGTGCCACAAATCTATTTCGGCGATTGCCAGAAGTTGCTCGCCGATCCCTCGGAGGCGGGAATACGCATGGAGTGCGTTGCTGGCCGGGATCGTGTCGATTGCCTCGAGTTGATCGAACAGCGCAAGGCCGATGTGCTGGCCAGCGAGCCGGAGGATATGTACATGGCCTATCATCGCAAGAATGAGGATTACCGTGTCATCTCCGAGATACGCACTGAGGAGGGCAAAGATGGTGAGTTCATGATCAGTCGATTGCATTCATTGCATTACGGAGAGTCGCGTTATCCGATCCATTGTGGTAAAGTGCTTTGTAGGACGGATTGGTTTTCTCGAACTTAGATTCTGTTTTGAGTGAGTTCTGAGTACTGCGTACGGCGATAACAAGTCGATAAAGTGCATTAGAAATCTATTCCTATGTTCATCTAAATATTCAAGTTTTAAATTGATATACTTCCGAGGTCAAGCTCTAGGTCTAGGTCTAGGTCTTCATGCTTATCGCAAATGACTGAGTCTTCAGACACTTTTTAATTTCTAGTGACTTTTTGAAATATTTTCTATTTTTTTTTGTTTCAAATAAATTCGAAAACTTTTCTATATTATTTTTGAAAACTCGAATATTACTTATCGACAAGTTTTCTTTTATCGATGTGTTTTATCGCTCCCCGATAATTATCGCTTATTTGAAGTAAAGCAGGAGTTCCCCCTTATTTTCTGCAGCCAATTTCCGCTATGAGGGCATCATCCTGGTGAAGAAGTCATCTCCCATCAAGTCGCTGAAGGAGCTGCGAGGCACCAAGTCGTGCCACACTGGATTCGGACGCAATGTGGGCTACAGGATTCCGATCACAAAGCTGAAGAACACGCATGTCCTGAAGGTCTCCGCCGATCCACAGATCTCGGCCACAGAACGTGAACTGAAGGCGTTGTCCGAGTTCTTTTCGCAGTCCTGTTTGGTGGGAACCTACTCGACACACACGGAGACGGATCGTCTGCTGAAGAAGAAGTATCCCAATTTGTGTGCACTCTGCGAGAATCCCACACAATGTAACTATCCGGACAAGTACAGTGGCTATGATGGCGCCATACGCTGCCTGGACAAGGGACAGGGTGATGTGGCGTTCACCAAGGTGCAGTTCATCAAGAAATACTTCGGCTTGACGGGCAATGAGACGGCACCGCCAGCAGAGGGCAATCCCGAGGACTTTGAGTATCTGTGTGAGGATGGCTCTCGTCGTCCCATTACCGGACAGGCCTGTTCCTGGGCTCAGCGTCCCTGGATCGGTTACATTTCCAACGAGCAGGCCGTGCATGGACCCGAGAAACTCCATCAGTTGCAGTCGCGTCTGGAGCGCTTCTTCTCGAATGGCCTTCACGCCGAGAACAAAGATGCTGCCGCCCATTTGCTCATCCAACCCAATGCGTTCTATCACAGCAAGCCGGAGCCCGTTGATCCCAAGGTGTATCTGGAACGCGCCGGCTACAAGGATGTCATTGAACGGGACGGCAGCGCCATTCGCAAGCTGCGTCTTTGCGTACAACGGGATACGGAGTATTCCAAATGTCAGGCTCTCCATCGGGCCGCCTATGCCCGCGATGCTCGCCCAGAACTCGAGTGCGTCCAGACCACCGACTGCATTGAGGCCTTGGGCAGCAACAAAGCTGATGTGACAGTTGCCCCAGCTGCCAGTTATGCGGATGCACGGGCCAGCAAGTTGATCCCTCTGGTTTATGAGCAGTTGCCCGCTGAGAAGCTTCTTGTGGCCGTTGCTCCACCCACCCTCAGCAAGGATGCACTCCAACAGGCGCCCATGTAAGCCAGCTCACAGAATCTTGTGGCCAGCACACGCTTAACTCATTTCTTCCTACTTCCTACTTCCTACTTCCAACTTCCTACTTCCGAACAACAGCAAATACGAGGCGAACTGCGAGCGTGCTCGCCTCAGTGCCGCCCTCTTGAACAAGCGCCGCAACTTGGATTGGTGCAACATTGCGCCCAGCACGGAGGAGCAGCTGCTGATTGTGCCCGCTGAAGAGCTGGAGAAGCACAAGGATTGGCAATTGGTCTGCCCCACTTTGGAGCGTCGTCCGGTTACCGATTTTGCCAGCTGCAACGTGGAGGTGCAGCTGCCACACGCTGTCTTTACCCGCGCCGATGCCACGCCCGTCGAACAGGAGACCATCAAGCATCTGTTCTCCCTCATCTCGGACAGATTTGGTGACCATGGCAAGTTCGTCGATGTCTTTGCACTGTTCCATGAATACCAAAAGGGCGAGACGAACGTCATCTTCAGTGTAAGTATCCATACACAGGATGCAAATCCTTGTTCGACTCCTTGCTAATCCTTAATCCTCTTCCCCCTGCAGGATGATGCCGCCGAGCTGGTCACACAGCTGAAGGGTGACTATCAGAATGAGCATATCTACAATGAGCTCAAGTGCGATGGCAACAAGATTCCCAAGCAGTAAGCCACTGTAGGCGTGGCCTCAACGCCCCCATTATAAACTATAGTTATGGATATGCATACTACTTTTTTTTCTTCTTCTGAATATACATACGAGAAAACTATACAGAATCGTGTTTTATTATTCCATTTAAATACTTCATGTCTTCTTCTTCTACTTCTTGTTTTTATTGCCTCCGCTTGGCTACTTATGTATACCCTGTACGGGGCTATATTAACCTTGTGCAAACATTGTTGATCAGATTCAACAGTCGATTGTGCAATGTCCGACTGTTTGTACCTCTGTCTATCAGACTGACCGTCCATTGGACAGTATGTCCGACTGTCCGTCCGACCATCCATTCGACTATCCATCCGACCGTCTGTCCGACCGTCCGTCCGACCATCCATCCGACCATCCATTCGACTGTCCATTCGACGGTCCGTCTATTCTTCGAACCATGCCGTGAACGCATCGCTCTCAGCAATTATAGGAGCTGGAAACACCAAATTGGTCATGAAGGTTCCTGCATGCCAAACGCAGATCAAGTATATTTTAGATTTTGTATACCCTCCTCCCTTCCCTTCCCAAATTAGTGAATAGTCCTTTGAGATAAGAAAGTTGGTCAGAAAAGAAAGTAGAAAGAAAAGATGCTTTTGTATTGAATACACATGAAAATGTGAATTCATTGAATGCTTATAGCAGCGAGCTTTTGTCTATGCCCACTGTGTGCTAAGTCACTTCATTTTCGAAATTAAGAAACCTGTTAAATTATGTTGCAACTCTAAATCTAATATATGTACAATATTTTAAAATAAATGTTTAAAAAAAATGAATTGGGTTGGTTACAGTTAAATATTAATAATTATCAAAATACTTTTAATTTAGAGAGCTGTACAGGGTATTACACTGATGCGTGCGCTCCACTCATCCGCTTGTGTTGCTTGTGAATATTCAAATGCACAGAAAGAATTTTATTATTGCGGAGAGGTCTCCCTCTCCGGCTACAAACTCTTTCCACCAAGGAAAGCATAAGTTGAGCAGATTCAGTAATTAGCTAGAGTCAAACTCACTTGACAGAAGCTTGGCCACGTTATGTAACTTCAAGAACTGACTTCTCTCAGAATTGTCGAAGAGTCGATCTTTCTTCCGTCGCTTCTTTCTTAGGGCTGTTAGCGACTTCATCAGAGTCTCGGCCAGAAAGTCATACAACCAACAGTAAACAAACCGTGGCTGAGCAGCATCATTATCGCACTTAAAAAGGCAAGCCTTCTTCCAAAGTGGCAAAAGCTCAAACTAACCTCAAAACAAGAAAGCGAAACAATCCCAAAAGATTCATAACGATCGGTCTACAAAAACGAATGAAATTCAGAAGGAAAGAAGGAATAGAAATACACTATTGAATGGATAAAGTAAATGTTATTATAATCAAAACACACTATTTGGGTGACAGTCACAGGGTATTACACTGTTGCGTGTACTCGTCTGTTTTTAGATAAAATTCTAAAAGTTTAGTACATCTGAGATTTATTCTGTTGTGAAACATTATTAAGAAACCAATTTTAATCATTGGAGAAATCAGCTTAAAGAAGATTTAAAATTGATAAAACTCGAAGAATCTTTTTAAAATAAGGATTAACTACTAACTGAATTGTTTTTCCGAACTTTGGAAAATGTAAAGAAAACTATGCGTTAAACTCTTATCTATCGGAAAACAGCGAACTTGTGCGAAATGGAAGAAACAAAGGTGGAATGAGCGTTAGTTTAATTTGAACAAATGTAAGCAGACAACAAAATGTTTCCTTCAACAATATTGAAAAAGACAAAGTAATTGAATTAATAATAGCAACAATAGACAGTCCCGAGTTATAGTATATAAACTTTCTAAATCCAATGGAAATCTCAGTTTCATAAAATGAAAGCATTTTTTATTTTTGCTCGTTCTATTGCCAATTACATAGGCAAATTAAATTTTAAACCTCGGTCAAACTTGAAAATTATTTTATATTTTAATACGATACGTCACCTTCTTAAGCAGAAAAATTATTTATTTTATTATTCAAAATATTTAAAATATTCGCTCGCTGTTTGCCGAGATTGCTGGAATGGCTAAAATCTGACATTAATTTTAGCTGGTCTACATTTTTCCAGAAAGTTGAGATTGGAATTTCGGAAGCACATGAAGTGACCAAGAATTGTTTCTATTTCCATATTGCAATTACATTTTTCTGCACTTTTCTTTCGTTTTCCAATTTAGAATTGACTAACTGCATATTCTTTTCATTTGAGAGGGAGAATCAAGGGAAAAGCCCTCGAGTTTTTGCTGAGGCCCGTGCTCATCTCAACCTAGAATTAACACACCAGGAATCGAAAGTATTAAACCGTTATTATTGTTATTCATTTATATAGTTTTATTAAAAAAAAAATACACTTTCTATTTATTTGTTGTTGGGCAAATGGAACCGATTCACTAGTGTATATAGGTTTACGTATGTATATCTATTTATATATATATATATATATATATATATGTATATATAATTATATATATATATATATGTATATATATATATACAAATTACACAAATATATGTTTGTATGTATGCATGTATGTGTATAGATTTATATAATTGTATATGTAAAATCGAAAAAAAGGAAATCGCACGTTTCTCACATGTTGCAGCACGTTGGAAAGAGAGGTTGCAACGATCCTTTAGGTATACCGAGTAGACTTGCCACCCTTCGGGGGCAGAGTAATAGAAACAGCATTGCAAATTCGTTGATCTAAACCGGGGTGGAGGAGCTGGCGCTGAAGGTGGAGGTGACGAGGAGACTTCGATGCACACAAAACCATGTTTAGTCCGAGACATCACGCTGTTGTTGCTCTGTCGTAGACTCGGCACCGCTGGCGGTCTCCTCCTCCTCGGAGTAATCCTCGTCGTGGGTGTGAGTGACCACAGTGGGCGTAGATGGGCGTGTGTGCACAATGGAACTCTGAAAATGAAGGAGAGTTAGCGCTAAGTGATTGAAGGATGAGAGACTCGCTCGATCACTTACAGCACGATGCAAATCCTTGCCATCCTTGACGGGAGTAACAGTCGCCGAGTTGTTGCTGGCGGGTAGCGGTTCCTCGACAGCTTTCCCAGCCGAGCTGAGCTTCGATGCGGTGCTGCTGATGCTGCTGGAGATGGCATCCTCAAGGGCTGTGGATGATGAGGACGATGCCGTCGGCGGAGGAGGCTGATGGGCCTGATCGTGAGCCACCGTCGACTCGTGGGGCAGCAACATGGCCGGAGCGCGGAACATATAGGAGAAGGGGTAATAGATGAGATTGAGCAAGGTGGCGGCATAGACATCGGCGTATCGGACCACCTGGCTGGAGAAGAAGGTCTGGCGCGAGCCCGAACGGAATAGGGAGCCCATCATGCCATAGGACATGTCCATCTTGTGGGTGACATCCCTTATGCAGGTGCGCAGCTGCGATATGTCCGGCTTGACCTTGGCACTCGAGTCCAGATCACGATAAAGATCGCCCAGCTTAATGTCCAAATTCTGCAATTCCGCAAACAGTTGACACTCGTCCGTCCATACATGCAGCTCCCGGACCAGCTCCGGCACAATAAGGAACGTGCGCCAACCGCGAATCTTCTTCGATTTGAGTATGTCGCCGAAGATGTGATCTCCCACATAAAGCACATCCTTTCCCTTGGCATTGATGAACTTGGTAAACAGTTCACACGATCCTCCGGAATAAACTTGACCCGGCTGCAATGGCCCAATGTGTGTGCCAATCTTCAATCCTCCCGTCTTCGTGTCCACCTGTCGCAGCACGGTTCCCTCATCGAAGAACAGCGGCTTCCTTGCATCCACTACGATCACATCGAAGTAACTCTTCCAATCCCGATGCGGCTCATCTGCATCAGCTCCATGCGGAAAGTCGAACAGGTAGCTCATTATCTCATTGGTGTACGTGTAGTCGCTGTTCGTCAACATGAAGAGCTTCGCTCCTGATTCACGGATGCGCGACAGGACCGTGGGCAGACGCTTGTCCCTCTTAACATAGTACGCCATATTCTGCAGGAAAAGAAGGAATTGGGTCAGTTGGAGTATAAGCTTGGGAAAGAGTGACTAAAAGAGACAGAGAGAGAGAGAGAGAGAGAGAGAGAGAGGGAGGGGAAGATGGGGAAAGAGAGAGCGATGGTGAAAGGAAGGGGGAGGAGGGTAAGAGGAAGAAGGAAAGCGGCTGAGAACAAGTGGGAAGGAGAGTGAGAGAAAGAAGGAAAGAGGGTGAGGGGATTAGGGAAGTAGGGCGAGAGAAAGAAGTAATAAGTCTCATCCTTAAGGCAGGAGGGTGAGTGGAAGACTGAAAGAGTGTGAGGGAAGAAGGGCGAGGGACAGAGCGTGAGAGGAAGGTAGATGAAGAGGGTAACAGAAAGAGGGAAGAAGGATGAACAGAAATGGGAGAAAGACGAGAGATAGATAGAGTATGAGAGAGATAGATAGAGTATGAGAGAGAGAGAGAGAGAGAGAGAGAGAGAGCGAGAGAGAGAGCGAGATAAAGAGGCAGAGCGCGAGATAAAGAGGCATAGTGAGAGAGAAAAAGAAAGAGATAGAATGGGAGATATCAGAAATGAGAGAAACAGAGATAGTAAAGAAAGTGGGAGAGAGAAAAGAGTAAGAAATGAAGGGAAAGATAAGGACAGGAGGTATGAACAAATGTATTGAGAGATAGGGAGGATAGAGTGCAACAGAGATACAAAAGTTGGGGTCGTATGGGACACAAATTGTTTAAAGTTCGAAACGAGCGCGGAGAAAAGGTGGGACCTTGTGTTGAGTGTTTCTTGTGCTCAGAGAACAGGGCAATGTAAGATAGAGGCTGAGAGAGAGAAAAACAAAGATACAAGTGAGAGTTGGAGACAAATACTTAGATTGTTATTGAAAGTGAGAAAAAGAGAGAGAGTAAGAGAGAGAGAGAGATAGATAGATAGAGAGAGAGAGAGGTGGGGGAAAGAGAGAGAGAGAGAGAGAGAGAAACAGATGATTGGTTCTCTGGGAGACTCACCTGTGTGGTACGACGCTTCAGATCGCCATCGGAATGCACCCAGTCGACGGCGCGACGCACGTCCTGGAAAATCGACTTATAGGTAAATAGAAAATCACCAGCTTTGATGCCGCGTTCAACGCTGTAGAGTACAGAGAGAGAGAGAGAGAAAGATCGATCGATAGGGTGGATAGATAACAGATGCAAAATATCGATATGATCAGACAGACTGAAAGTTAGGATATCGGATTCACTGCACAGATCGAATCGAAAGTTCGATCAATTGAATGTTTAGCTTACCGGACAAACTCACTGCTATTGGTAAAGAAATCGACGAGACAGGCCAACAAATAGGTTTCCGGTAAATTGAATAGGGTATTCAGCACATAAACTCTAGACTCGTCCAGCTTGAGAAACTTATTCGGATAGAGTTCATAGACCTGATGACTAACGGGCAGCACAATTATTATTACACAGGAATTTGAAATGTGCTTGATTAGAGAACTTACTGCTTGATGAACTCAAAGCCATGCACACAGACCAGAATGTTGCCATAGGCATCCACCTTCAAGAGATTCCCATAGAGAGTATCGAACCAGAGGCCACGCACTGGAAATGTTGGATCATATTCAAACTGCAATATCTCCTTTGGATAACCCATGGACACCAGACGCTCCTTGACCAAATTGAATCCCAGCTGCTCATATTGCGGCGATTTGTATTCTTAAATATACAAATACGTTATTTTTTTCGATTTTTCCAAGATGATGACAAGTCTTTGAACTCACCAGCCAGTGTATAGTCCATATCAAAGCCATAGTACTTAATGTTCTCCAAATGCAGCGAGCGGTTCACAAAGACTCTGTAATGATTAAATATTATTATTTGCATTAAATGTTTAGACACATTATTGTTATAAATATATTTATTTATATGTATTTAGTTAGTGTAATTTGTGATAAGAAACAGTTGAAAAAGTTTCTGCGCTTGAAGCGATTTAAAGTTGAGTAAAATCACTGCATACTTTCAGGCAGTTGACAAAATTAATCTGTCAATATATGAGATTCAAATATCTCACAATCATTGATTTAAAGTGTGACAGTTTCAAGTGTGAAAGTTACAGCAAAAAAATAGTTTTTATTTTTAATCTTTAATACGCCAATTTGTAATTAACTTGATATTCGACTTGTTTATAGTTTAGGAAATGAACCCCTGCGCCTTTCTTCCCTTTTCTATTCGTTTATTCTTATATTTTTAGGATGTAGTCAATCTGTATGTGCGATTACTTTAATGTCTATATTCATTTTTGTTTTACTTTTAATTGTTATTTATGTTTCTGTCAAAAAAACTATTTGCAGCTTTGTTCTCCTCTTTTTATTGTATTTCATTTATTAAGTAAGATTACTTTAATGCCTACATTCAGTTTTAATTTGGACTTTAATTTCTTTTTCTCCAACATCATCAATATACTTCTCGTCTTCTAAGCATTCCCATTTGAAAACTAAGAATATTTAACTATTTTCCTAAATAGTAAAATAATTAATAGTATACTTAAAATTATATATTCATACTCCTAAAATCATCAGCGCCACTAACTTAATCGATTTCTTTTTAAAATCAGTTCCAAATAAACTCAACAAGTGCTACGATTAAGTTAAAAGATTTAGAAAATTTCCTTGCCATTGCACATGATCTAAAATGTTAATTTAATAAAAGTTGGGAGTCGGTCGATTGCGATAATTATATAAATAGATTTCAATCAGAAGCATTTCTTAAATACGTGTATGCATATTTGAGCAGCCATTGACTTGTGTCGATTGAGTTTTCATTATCACAAATTGCAAATCGCAAATTGCAAAACGCAACTCAATCCCCTTTGGCTGCTCCAGAGACGGGTCAACAGTTTATCAGGGCGCATTGAAAGTGCAGTGCGAATTGGAATCGGAATTGGAATTAAATAACATGAGAATGATGATGATGATGATGATGATAATGAGAATGAGAATGAGAATGAGCAGGAAATCAAATCGAATCAAATCAAATTAAATCAAATCGAAGTGAAATTTAATGCGAAAACTAAACACATCAAAATAAAATAGCCAAGAAAATAATTTGAAATTGTCCGTTGGCCGCTGCTTAAATCGACAACTCGATGCGGTTGTCCGGCGTCTGCTCTGTGACCAGCAATTAGTGTTAAAAAACAAAAATAAAGTAAAGTAAAATAAAATAAAATAAAATAAACTTGTTGTGGGCGTCGACACGCCCCGCCGCCTGGCCACTGACAGCTCTGTGGCAGAGACACGCCCACTGGCGTTGTCGCCTCTTTGCGGCAAAACTCATTAGCAATCGAGTTGTCGGAGACGGCGCGGCGGTTCACTTGCTATTTTGTGGTTGCTCTTGTGCATGTCAAGAGCTTCTCAACTTAACCAGGCAGCTTGTGATGGCTGTGAGAAGCATCTTAAATGTGTACTACATCAATGAAGTACATTAATTTAGATATAAGTTGTATTGTAGAATAAAGTTTACTCTAATTAAGTATACGCTTATAAATTTGCCTTTCAGTGATGTGAAGCTTTTAGCTTGTCGTGTGCTTTCAAAGCACATTATTTTATTCACTGCAATTAATGCAGTGAGTCCAGCTTGCTTTTGCTAGGATATTTAGATATCGGTTTGTCTCAGTTCTTTTCTACTTTTTGGACTTTTTCGCCCTTTTGTTTTACTTATTGGCAGACAAAATACTATTTCTGGGTCTCTGTGTGTGTGTGTGTGTGTATGTTTATTTGTGTGCGAGTATGTGCGTTTATTTATTTTGTTGTCCCTTTTCCAATTTGCTTCACTTGAAAATTTGCCAAATAAGCGAAAAGTTGCATCCTTGTCACTGCTGTCGCTGCTACTATCGTTGTTGTTGTTATTGCTGTTGTTGTAGTTGTTATTGCTGTTGTTGTTGTTGTGGCTGCTGCTGGGAACGCTTGTTATTTAACCCAAATTCGAACAAAGTGCATAAATCTGAGACACACACACGCACATACACACACACACACACCCTCTGAGGGGTCAAAGCGTACGAGAGTCGACTGCAAAACTGTAATTATTAATTTTACGCTCAGGCGACGTTGCCAATTTTCAATTTATACACTGTTGCCATTTTCACAGACAACTCTGCTTCCCCCACACGCTCTTACAATAAGGAAATATCATGTCTCAAACGCAAACAACAAAACAAACAAAAAAATGTTTATCGGACATCGAATCGCGCCTGCTGACCTCGCCTGGCGAGAGATGCTCTAAAAATAGCGATAAATGCAAATAAATTGTCGCTAATCTTACGATTTCATTTGCTGATTTTGTTGATAGCTTATTTCTGCCACAGACTGTACGTCAATTAATAAAAATAAAGGAAAGTTTATATATACATATGTATTTATAAAAATACTAGTCAACAAATTGCAACGCCATAAATCGTCGGATCTATTTTTGTACACGTTGCGCGTTTGCAATAATTAATTGAAGCGATATAAATATGCTCACAAATAGGCAGAGTTGAGGGTATTGCAGCGGACAAGACTAGGAAAACATAGAACCAAAACACACTACAAACTACAAACTACGACTATTGCTTATTTATTGGTTTAATACATTTTAACAACATTTTCATGCTATCTTTTATTGCATTTATTTATTGTTTAGTGTTAACTTTAACTGGCAAAATCATTTCAATTAAACGTAACTTTTTTTGGAAGTGTAAAATTTATGACCAAGTTTGTTAACAACTTTTAAATAATTACCCAGAATGTTGGCAAAGTTACGTAAATTGTTTGTCCGTTTAATAGAATAATTCCTATTAAAAGAGCAATGATTAATTTTAATCAATTACATATTCGAAATGCTTTCATAATTTATTACTTTCTGTCCATAAGTAATTGATTGTTTTTTAAGATAATCAGCATAAACAAATTGCTTTTCAAGCTTCTGAAAGCTGATATAAAGCTTTCATATTGCATACTCCCATCATAAACGACGACAAATGTCATTCATCCGATTAGCAGCTTGATTAATTGGCTTTAAAGCCCTTAAGCTTATGAGTATACGTCAAGGCTATGACCTCAAGCAGGCGGCTGATCAACAATACATGTGCAACAAATACTCTATATACTAACAACTATATATGCATATACACACTAATAACTATTTGATTTTGGCCATCATTTTTGATGTTTTTGTTGACATTTCACTTGTTTTTTTTTATGGCCCTTGACTTATTGTGAAATTTTACAAACGCTTGAAATGTCAAAAACGTGGCAACTACGCACCAACATACATATACATATATATATATATATATATATATATATATATATATATATATATATATATATATATATATATATATATATATATATATATATATATATAGTATATAGTATACATATGTATTGCACACATACACACACACACATTCGATTGGCAACAACACTGCGTATGAGCAATATTTATGGCTCAGTACAGAGAGACACAGAGAGAGAGGCCAACAAAATTGTGTTTTATGAATGCGTCAATCGTAAACTCACAACTTTGTTATTCAAATTATTGATCAGCGATCGAATAAGAAATGCGATGCGAAAAAATCGATTTGAAATCTTGTTATTCCAATATACTGTACTATATATATATATATATATTTATGTTGTGCTGCCTGATAAGGCTGCAATCTCAACTCATTATTCAATTGCATCAGCGAACAAATCACAGAGTGTGCAACTGTTTTAAAAAGATTACAAACATGTAAATATATATATATATATATATATATACATATAAACATATATATATATATATATATATATATTTGATATATATATATATATATACATATTCTATTCAGTCGAAGAGGTCTATGATTGTTCGTTTCCCATGGCACTTCTTCTTGCTGTAGATTGGTATTTTAATTGGGCTGTTGACATTTGCATTGAATATTCTCATTTGTTATTGTTGTTGTCGCTTTTTCGTTTTGTTTTTGATTTTGTTGCACTTGTTCTTCAATAGATTAACATATTTTAACACGAATTAATTGTCAAGTGCATTGGCATCGTGCAAGCGAGATAATGTTTAAGGAAATACTCAAATCTAAGAGATCATAGCTCTTCGATTAGCTCATACTACGCTAATAGTTCTATTATATTTCGAATTTTCTACTTTTGAAGAGTAAATAAATTGTGTATAGCCTTATTTACTTGAACAATAGATATTTAGAATTATGAAAATGATTTTTTATTATTTGAAATATTTTATTTAATTTATTCAAGAAATTAATTTTAATTTATTTAAATGTATTAATATAAGGTGTACAAATGTATTCTTGATTATCATTAACAGCTGAGTCTGCTAGTCTCTTTGTCTAAATATGTGCAGTGATCTAAGAGTCAATCTGATCAATTGATCTGAGAGTCAATCACATAACTATCTGCTAATTGATGCACAAAATGAAATACTAATTGTAAAGAAAATTTGGATGATAACGATTAAGTGAACTGTAATCAAATTTATCCACATTATCTCTGTTCCCAGTGCTGAGAAGCAAGAGAGGTTTTAGTTTTCGATGCAAGTAGACCTGAGAGTAGTTCTGTTCATAGAATATCTGCTAGTCTAGAGGTAAGGAGCAGATATAACAATTAATTGCTATAACAATTAGTACAACTAATTGGCTTGATTCAATAAGGTGCAGTTTGGCAAACTTGAGTTTGTTTTATTTCTCAATTTGTTTCTAGTTTTCACACTTACGAATTAAGCGGTTGTTGCATTGTTGATTTGTTTTTGTTATTGTTATTGATGTTAAAGTTGTTATTATTATTATTATTATTGTTCTTGCTTGGCAGTTGCAAGAAGGCTGCAGTTGTTGTTGTTGTTTTTGTTGTTGTTGTTGACGCTGTTAGTGAACAATGCAATTTGTCTTTGCAATTGCCATTGTAGCACTTTAAGCTTGTGTCGTTACTATTGTCACTATTATCACTATTATTATTATTTTTGTTGTTGTTGTTGTTGTTGTGGTGCATTGTTGACTTTAAGAACGATTCGAGCGCTTGTTGACATTTGTTTGTCTTATAACCAAATATCGAAGCACGTCTTAATAAATAGATTATGGCTATAAATAGCAGAAGTAAACTCCCTTCACCTCACTTGCTGTTCAATTTGCGATTAAGAATATACAACTTTAGAGTTTTCTTAATATTGTTAAGCAAATTTTCTTAGTTGAAGCTACTCGCGTTAGTTGTTAGCAACTAAGAAAGCTGATTACAGCTCGATTTGTAAATGTGTATTGATATATTAATTATAAATGCTGTAACTAACTAAGATCTCTATTAATTGGGAACTAGCATCAAATGTTCAAACTGGTTCATATGAACGATTTAGCACGTTTTGACGTAGCACAAATTGATGGTGAGATAACATAAATTTAATAGTTCAAACTAGGGAAGTACTCATAGCAGGATACCAAGAAGATGCTCCACACTAAATTTACGCAATTAGAAATGCACCTGGAACTACTTTCAGGCACACTTCTGAACTAGTTCACAAATGATCAAGAAAACCAGCAGATTGAAGAAAGGAAAGGTTTTAAACTAGTTGGTAGTTCGCAAGTGAAATTTCAGCTTCAATTGAGATTGTTTTGCTTGACACTTTTTGTTGCTATTGTTGTTGGGGTTGTTGTTGTTCTCGTGCTTTTGTCATTGGTCGAAAGCTAGCGAAAACCGAAAGTTGTTAACTGGACGCTTAGGAAACGTCGCCCATGTCCATGTCGCGACCGAAGGGCAATTCGATAAACGGCACGCAAAGTGTCAAGAGTAGCAGGGATATCAAAGTTGTTGTTGTTGTTGCTGTTGTTGTTGTTGTTGCAGTTATCCTTGCATCGAACTGTAAATGGAACAGAATGCAATGGCAACATCTTGGCTGGGAATAAGGATTTTTTGTGTTGTTTTTATCGTCATATCCTCATATCCTGCCTGCTGCTGCTTGCTGCCTGCAATTGCAAATGCTGTTGGCTGATTTGATCCAGATGAGCCAGGATAATGGCACACACAATCTACGCCACACTTGTCAATTACATGTGCCATGGACACGGGCATGGCCAGGACAATGGCACATAATGCGCACACACTCGTAGCACACCACTCAACACATCCTTTCGGTTGTGCAACTCTCCAATTGTCCAGTTGACCAGCTGTCCAGTTGACCAGTTGTCCAGTTGACCAGTTGTCCAATTGCCAGGGCCATTGTGGCTACTCGACTATCGAAAAGCTCGTAATGCATCAAGTATGGTCACCCTAACAACAGGCACACGCCCCCCCTTCAAAGAGCTCTCTTGAATAATGACATTAGCTGAAAGCAACATTTCACTGTTAACTGAGCCATCAAATATTTAAAGTCCAATGAAAAATGCAATTAGTTCTGCGGCCAAGCAGCAACTGCAATTAAAGTTCTATCAGCTCTCATTTGAATAGTGCGAATATTGTAAACTGAACTAAACTGAACGAAGTGCTTTAGTGAGCCTTCAATAGGGGGAGAAATTCAATAGCAATCTGCGAATAATTAATGCTATATGATTTGTAAGTGTACAGCTTAAATTACAGCTGCAATTTAGCAGATTAGAAATTTCCACCTTACTTTAAAGATTTCAATCAATGCGGGGGCAATCTGCAAGCAACTAAACTAAAAATATAATGCACAAAAGAGAATCTGATACATATTATTATATATATACTAGTTTTTAGTGCTATTTTCGGATGAAAGCAGAGCAGAGGATTCTTATTTAATGACAGTCACGTGGATGGACCGGTCAACGCTGCGTATGCGTCATAATTCACATTGTTCTTAAATTGAGTTGAATTTCAATTTGAAGTTTATGTTTCCCTTTGTTAGTGACAGTGTCATTAAATGCACTTTGCAATTCAGACATTCAAAGCTGCCTTGTTCTCCCTGTTATTGTTGTTGTTGTTGTTGCTGTTGCTGTTGTTGTTCGACACGTGTAAGCTGCATGCATCTAGAATCGACTGTTCTTTGCTCAACCTGTGCTTGTCAGTTGCACAAACACGCAGCACAGCCAGCAATTTGAGCTGCTACTTGTCAAAGGAAGCTGCATCAGCAGCAATGTCTACTTGCGCCCAGGGGCAGCATTTCCATTGACCCAAGAGCTGCTCGTGGAGTCTTATGTGCTAAACGCATAGGATAAATAAAAAAATTCTCTGAAATTCATATGGAATTTTCAGTAAACTTTGCAAGTCAAGCAATGCTAGGAGTCTGCAAAGTGATTTCTTCTAAAACGATTTAGTCTCAAATAGTCTCTAAATGAGGCAAACAAAAGAGAAGCGTACGATTCTAGCGGAGCTAGTGAATCCTTGAAGGAGTGCTTAGTATGATATAGTGCAGCATGAGTTCTAGGAACTCAATCAACATATCGCTGGGCAACTAGTCTATTAAAAGCGATTCAGTCAACTAGAGATTTCAGTCTTGGAAAAACTCGAATTCCATTCGACTGCGAAAATCATAGAGGAAATGAATGTCTTAACTGAGATTCAATTCAAAATTAATCATCTTCAGAACAATTAACTCGCCAATGAAGTTCGATTAAGCTGAAAAGCAAAAGCAGTCGTATCCTAGATTCGCCATGGAATGCAGTTGTGCAATTTACCATTTACTCAGTCAATCTATCATCTGCCATCACGTAAGTACACAAAACTGTCGTCAAGGACTTAACTGCATGTTATTTGGTTTTTGTGGATTCCTGGCAAACTTCGCACATTCGACGAAAACTCACTCAACTGAAGTCTATTGCAATTTGCAGCATATATGATTATTCAAGGTAGGCAAGCGCTTTATTCAATTAGAACCCAGAAAACCCCATTCGAATTCCATTTAAGCCCCAAGGCTCAAGCAAATTGAATTCCCCCGCAACAAGGTCAGCGGCGGAGGCGACAGCAGCACAGGATGCGGAGAATCAGGAGAGTGGGGGGGGGTGGTGAGGAGAATGGGAAGGTGGAGCTGGAACAGGAGTTGTGATGTTTGGGTAACTTTCGAGGAATGCGTATGTGCTTCCAATTAAAATCCAAATTACAAACAAACACAGCTGAAGGTCGAACAGTGGTGAGCTGTTAGGGCCCACAGAGCAAGAGAGGGGCTAAGGGAGGGCATAGACCTGGGACCTGGGACCACTTACTGGCCACATGCGCATCAGTGGCAGCACAATTGGGCGATAATTGACTTAATAAGCATAACCACAAAACCAAATAGCCCCACAAACATAAACACATCTACACGCACACGCACACACACACACACGCCACACACACACACCCACACAACACATGTGACAGTAAGAGCTGCAGGAAAACATTTACTCTGGTCAACAAAGTGTGTTAAAGTGGATAAAACTGGTTTACTTTTGTGCCCGACAAGTGAGAAAAGCAAGTAGGATTCAAGCACAGAAGGATAAACGAATTAGGCCATAGAGTAAGTGAAGGTTAATAGACGACTGCAACGACGACCAGTTAAAGTATTATTGAATGCAATGGCAGAGGAATACGAAACCAGGAGAGCATTTTAGAGTTGATCAAGGAGAAAAGAGCCACAAAAGAGCTAAGGTAAGGTAAGAAGGGGAGCAAATGGAAATTATTTATTTGAAAGAAGCCAAAGAAAAAATAAACAAAATCCGCAAAAGAAATGTGATGAAATCGAAATAAGAAATAAGTAAAAAGAAGTTTAGGAGAGGACAGTTTAAGGGAGAGGGAGGAACTGCAGTAGAAAGTAAAGCAGGAACTCAAAAGTAGCAAAGTAATCAAATCTACAAAAAAGTAAACCAGGAAGTATTCGAAAATATATAAAAGTTAACTAAAGGAATGGAATAGAAAGTAAGCATCTCAAAGAAAGCAAATAACTAAAATGAAATGAAAAGTACTTAAATGTAAATCAAGAGGAAGTCTGAACACTTTTTGTCTACATTCAATGAGGAAATTATATAGATTCTATTTTATTTAACTTTCTATAATTTATCTATATATAAATTAGATGAATGCAAACTATTTAATTAGGAAAATATCTTCAGAATCAGCTGAATATAACCAACAAAAAGTAAGTTAACAGAACGTATATAGAATAGACGATGTACAGGCGAACTGCAGTCATCTTATACCCTATAAAAGTTCTACTTTAAGTTAAAAAATAAAAATAAAATATAAAATATATATTTCAATCTTAGTCATACAATATATTGAATGATGAATAACATTTTAAACTATAATTCAGTGTTATAATATCTAAGGAGCTCATGAGTTTATGATTTTGAATAATAGATTTGCTCGCTTTATGTCTAATGCCTGTTGTGTTGTCTAGTGTAAGTAAGTAAAGTGCTGAAATGATTGTTTGTTGGAGTCTGCAAATTAAGGGACATTCACAAGCTGTGCTCTAATCGTAAGGACAAAGTAAAAAAACCACAACACAACATACAACAAAATGCAATTAAACACACACACACAGACCAAATGGTTAGAGTCCTTTTTGTTGTTATTATTATATTATTATTATTATTATTATTTTGTGTGATTTTCGAAATTCGCGTCGTGTCTCGTCGTCCAAACTGCACTTGGAGCGAAACCAAACTGAGGCTAAATTTTGCCACTCATAGATGACGACGACGCGGCGACGTCGACGACCTGTTCTATCTATCTACGTGGAACTCGTTTAGCCCCCTGTCCAGAGATCAGCATAGTAAGTCGAGAGCTACGTGGGTCGTGCTCTGGTCGGGTAGTTTGCGCCGTTCGGTGCGTGTGACATTTGTTGTTGTTGTTGTTATTGTTCTTTTTGTTTTGTTTGTGAATAAAAAAATAAATATTAACCAAAATGAAAATGACAAAAATAAAAAAAAAAAAAACTACTCGCACTTTCAATTTTGAAACGTGGGCCCATTGCGTGCGACCTTGGGACAGTTTAGGGTGGGGAGAGTGGAAGCAAGGGGGCCTTTTTTGGAGAGGGAGGGCTACGGAGTTAAGAGCAGCATTAGCCGGCACATTGTCCGGCTTGTCAATTGATTGAGGGCGGCTTAGCATGTGAATGGCGGGGTTAATTAGACAGCAAGGGCTGGCAACCCTCAATGAACATAACGGTTGCGTTACGGCACCCCAGCGAGGTCAAGCCTCTTGTTGTTGTTGTTGTTATTGTTGTTGTTGTTATTGTTGTTGTTGTTATTATTGTTGCTGCCTTCTGCTGGAGGCTGCTGCTGAATTCGCTTGTCTCTTTTTTCGGGCAAAGCAAGTGCGCGGCATAAACTCTGATTGATCAAATAAATAAATAATAGTAAATCCAATTGTTGCTATTCTCAGTCACGTCCTGTCCGTCCAACATCCATAACGGCGTGAGAATCACCTAATATGATTATTAGAGCTAGTTAGAGATTCAACATGACTTCAAACGATGCGCCCCGGAAATGCTTTAAGTTCATAAATTTCTTAAGCACGCTGAGATTGACTTTGACAAAAGTCTTTAAAGAATCATTTAATCAAAGAACTAAAATTAGTTGAGCAATGAATGCGAAGCTGAGTAAATACATTACGACTTGCATTTGCAATAGATTTGAAGTAAAGCAACTTTAAACAATAAACATTTAAATTGTTATAAACAATATGCTGAATTCGCTTTACTTTGTCTGCACTTTAAACATATTTGTCATCCACATGGCTGACTAATACAATTGTTTGACTAAGATTACGCATTGAGGGAGTGTATTAAGTATAAAGGTGACGTCTACGTCTGAAATAATTTATCGAAATTCAATTTCATAACAATATGAAACTTTGGTTCTTTTATCAGCAAAGAGAGAAAGATTCTTCAATTTAATAATTAGAAAACTAAACAAACTGTAATTGTCGCAGACAATACTCCAAAACAGCTCAACACATAATTCTTCAGGGAAGAAATTTGATAGGAAAAATCAATTAAGTTGAACATTTGTACAGAACAGTTTGGGAAAGATAAGTGAGCAGTGGAGAAGTTC
Source organism: Drosophila macrospina (assembly GCA_035042075.1). Taxonomy (NCBI): domain Eukaryota; kingdom Metazoa; phylum Arthropoda; class Insecta; order Diptera; family Drosophilidae; genus Drosophila; species Drosophila macrospina. Next base: position 869,051 of record JAWNLW010000429.1, on the reverse strand, counting down.
AATAGAAAATCTATTGTTAGCGAGAGTTTAGGGCAACAATTTAAATGGTAAAACCGAAGCTCTAAGTTGGAAAACTGACTTGGAGAAACACATGGCAAACACATTAACATATGCATCCTTAATAATATAATGAATCGCTTAATTGTCAAAACTGTGCGCAATCCTGTAACGAATCCATTTCCCTAGGATAATTTAAAGTACTTAAAATAGAAAACTCACTGCTGGAGTGCTTAATTATTGTCACGGCTGGCATTCTTCTATCTCAGCTCGACGGGAGGAATTCAGCACGGAAATGCTTGAGGTTTTGAATGTCAAGTTTTTGAAGGTGTCTTTTTTTTTCTTTTTTTGTGTTATTTTGGCTTTCTTTCGCTTTTCTCTTTTCCCTTTTCCCTTTTCCCTACATTTCATTGTCGCAGAACGTGACATTGGGCACGGGCGATAGAAGGAGGAGGGGGAGGTGGCTGTGGCTGTGGCTGCCTCAAATGTTATTTGCATTTTAATGACAAACACATTCAAATGTAAAAGGCGCAGCAGAAAAAAAAGAAAAAAATTAAAATCTTATTCTCTCTCTCTCTCTCTCTCTCTCGCTGACTCTGTCGCTATCTATCTCTCCATCTGTCTCGCTCACTGCACGAGCCACGCCTACATGCATTATAAATGCGATTTGTAATAATATTATTTTGTTATGTTATTGGTATTCCTGCCAATTTGCATAAGTGTTGCAGAGAAATTCGACTGCAATTAATTACAATTGACATTTCGATATTTGTTTTAGTTGATTTCTGTCGCATTTGCTCGTGTTGTTTGTCCGATTTTCATTTAAATTAAAATGGAAATGGAAATGGAAAATCGCAAATGTTGAATTAAAATATGTGGATCGAAATGCAATTCTGTGATTTGTCAATTTGAATTGCATTATTGATCATATGATTAGCTTATCTGTGAATAATAACTGAATTGCAATTGTGTGGCAAACTGTATCCAATTGGGGGACAGTGCAAACTAATGGGGTGACCATCATTTGTCAATTATTGCTGAACAATTGACAACAACACACGTCAAACTGATTTAATTTAATGCATATGAGAATTATGTTGCCATTATCAAATCATATTTTGTTCAAATATCACAGAATGCACTCACTTGCCTGACTGTGAGTTCAGCTGTCTATCTGAACTCAGCTTCCATTCGAACTTTAGTCATGAAACTTTGTCAAGAGTCTGATTTTATTAGATATATTCTCACTAAATAAATCAAATAAATATTTCCTCAACATATCATTTTCATATTATATCAAAATGAGTAAAGTGTTAGCTACTTTCACAACATTTGTAGCTGCTATTGAATTCACAATTATATAATGCTTAAAGTTATATAATGCTCAACGTTAAGCCATTACTAATCGCACATAAATATTGTACATAAATGTGCAGGGACCTGGAAAAAGCCGCATTAATTACGCAGTGCCTGAGCCATAAAAATACCAAAAACAATAACAATCACAATAGCAATGGCCATGAACATGACAACAACAAAAATAACAACAACATTAATACGTATATGCATTTTTTGTAGTTAACATACAAAATAAATGAAAAAACAAAAAATATTAAAATTAAAATTAAAATAAGAAATTTTCAACTGAAATAAAATATATTTCACATGAGAATTTCAATGAAATGCAAATCGCAATAAGCTTTAGCTGCTGATGCAGCTTGCTGCATTTGGTTGCAGTTGTCGCTGCTGCTGCTGCTATTGCTGCTGTTGCCGCTGCTGTTGCCACTGCCACTGCGACTGCTACTGCTGCAGTTGCGAGTTGCGAGTTGCGGGCATTTCCGTTTCCTGCATCGCGAAAAGTTGCAAAGTTCCAACTACGTGACCCACAGCGAATGCCACGTCGCATCGCCCCGCTTGTTGGCCAATTTGTAGCTGAAGAGTGGCAGGAGGCGAGGCAGGGAGCATTTGCTATGCATAAAGCCTTTTGATTTAAGACAACTTTCCCGGGCATTGTTTGCAATTGTGTGCGTTCTGCCCGAACAGGTGCAGGTCACGTCTTCAGACTCACCCAAGGCGGGGGGCAGGTTAAATACATGAATCAGTATTTATAGGGTACGCAAGGGAGGTGAGGCAGACCTAACGAATTGAGAGACAAGTGCAAATCCAATTCATAATCGAAAACATAACAGAAATGTCAAGTTTAAATGATTTACAACGAGGACACTTTACTGCTTGACAGGGGGAGGGGCAGGTGGTTTGGCCGTGCGCAGGAGGAAGGGCCTAATCAAAATTGATTAGCAGAGAAGATTAGTTAGCTGCTGGCATAGCAAAATTACATTAATTGAGTAAAATCAAGAGACGAGAATACAAAAACAGACAAACCAACAAAAATGATCGAAATTGCGCATACGTCGCGTGTTGCCGGCAAACTAAACGACGACAGCAATTAGGCAGCCTGCCAGCAAACGCCTCGCTATTAATTAAGACTAAAAACAGGCATAGGGTGGCAGTGAGTAGCTGAAATGGGGGGGGGGGGGGGGTGAGGTAGGCAGATCATGGGAGCGGGAACAAGGCGGAGATATTGAGATAGGCGCATTGCCAAGGACACGTTAATAACCGCATAAACCGTTGCTACCTGAGCCACATTCTTCCCAATCCCCAATCCACTTGTTCCTACCCTTCTCCTTCCCTAGACCGCATGCACGCGCTGAACCAGAGAGGGAGACAGACTGCAGTTGCAGCGCAAAGTTTTCACAAGGGATAAAAAAACACACACACAAAGTATCTGCAGATGGCATACTAATAGAATAGGATTAGCGAAGAGCGTTTAATAAGTATAAACATGAGATTAGATAAAGCAATATATGCGCTAAAGTTTGATAGATGGTTGATGGGCGCTTGATAAGCAACCGAATGATAAGAATATGAATGAATAAGCCATCCAAATCATATAACTTGCTATAGTATTAGACGGAAATCGATAAATTGTTACAAAGAAAGCAGATAACACTGTAACGAGTGACGTTTAGCAGCACTGGAAATACTTGCTGTCAATAAATTGTCATAACTCGCTCTCAAATTGCCTTTTCTGTAAAAAGATTTCATAAATTTCAGTTGAGGTGTGAATAAAATACATTTACCCATGAGGATCGTTAAGCTCAGGTATTTAGAATTGTTTTTTAAACAAAAGATCAATCATTATTCATGTATACAGACTGAACAGGAAGTACATGAGTAGAACATTAATATTAAGAGACAGATAAAGAAAATTAGACTACATGCAATTTGTTGTTGCCAGCCAAGGCGAGACAAGGACAAAGACATACTACAGATGGTCACTCTAATGCTGCGCTGTCATCAAGAATGGATGAAGAAAGACCATTGTCTTGCTTTCCTTCTTGTGCGTTGCAGCAGCTCACAATAGACGCAATTGCATTTGCCATCTGACGAAACTTGACGAAACTTGGCGAGACTTGACGAAACTTGGCAATGATAGTCATAAAACGTTTACCCGCTGACTGTTAACTCAGCTGATAAGAGTGTGGGGATTGCAACGCGCACACTCTGTTGCTGTTGCTGTTGCTGTTGCTGTTGCTCACCTGTGTCCCAGCTCACGCTTATGGCCGTGATAGTTGCTAGCGCCATCAGCGCCCAGGTGAAGGCCATTCAGCACCGACTGATCCATGTCCGCTTCACCAATAGTTTGTGTGTGTTCGCGTGCGCTTGAATTTAAGTTATTGGGCTTGGAATGTAATGGTTGCGCTTGTTGCAGTTGCTGCTTTTGTTGTTTTGGTTGTGTTTGCGGCATTTTCGTTTGCTGGCTACTGCTGATGCTCCTGCTGATGCTTCTGATGATGGTGATGCTGCTGATGCTGCTGCTGCTACTGCTGCTGCTACTGCTGCTGCTACTGCGGCTGTGACTGGTTAGCCAAAAGCGCCAAAGAGCAATGCCAGCTAACTTACGACGTCGCGTCGCTGCCGATAAACGAGAGTTCAGAGCTCTCAAAAAGCACAGCTCACGCTGGGAGAGCGCACGCGTGCAAAAAGCGAAAAAGAAACCAAAGCAGCAGACAAAACAAAAACAAGCAATGTGGCGTCTTATCAGCTGTTGGCAAAAACGTCACGAATCTATGGAAAGACAGAGGACAGCGCAGCAGCAGCGGTCACAGTGCTGGAATGATCTTGTGCGTGGGCAATAGCACGTAAAGTTCTGCTTCTTGCTACCTGCTACTTGCTACTTATTATTATTGTTATTGTTTTTGTAATTGGTGTGTGTTTCTCTTTTTGACAATTTATGCTCAGAGCATTGAAAGCTTATCACAGAAACGGAAAGAACACTGGGACACGACGCACATTCACACGAAAAAAAAAAACAAAATATAACAAATACAAGAGTACAATAACCAATAACAACAATTGGGGATTTGTTTGCCTTTTGCGGTGTAGAGCTTATGACGAGAGCAACAATTTCGGTCAACGTTCGAATTTCAACTGACGGCGACGTCGACGGCGACGCTCATCGAATGCAACGTAGTAGAAATGGGAAGGAATCAGCAGCAGCAGCAGCAGCAATAGCAACAACAGAGGCAGAGACAGAGGCAGCGGCAGCGGCAGCAACACCAGCACAAGCACCAGCAACAGTAGCCACTGCAACAACAACAATTACAAAACGGCAAATAAGCAAAACTGAGAGAATGAACGAACGCTGAGTGACGCGCGCATGCTCTCTCTCGCTACGCTGCGGCAACGCGTCGCGTCGTCGAAAGCTCTTCGTCTCTGTATTTGCGTGTCAAAGAGTAGGCGCACTTGCATAGCACAGCTGTGTGCTATTTGTTGTTGGTCTTTTTTGAGATAGACAACTCAAAGTTGTTGTTGTTGTTGTTTTCATGCCTTTTATACAATAAATACAAAGTGTTGTGCGCTGTATTCCTCTCTTGCCGCTCTTCTTCGCTTGAGGGCATTTTAACTTTGACATTAGTGAGGGTCGGGGCTAAAGAGCTTTACATAATTTTGAATTTCTGTGATCCAGACATATGTACACTCGCACATGCACTTACATAAGTAGGGCATACAATCTTCGTTGTGGTTGTGAGTATTGCTTTTACTCGTTTTATCTTCACGCCATAAAGTGAACCGGCGAGTACTCTCGAAAATAGCTGCGGCCAATGGAAATTTCAGTGTGTCAGTCGAAAAGACGCGTTGGAAAGCAAATGAGAAATTATAAATAGCACAAAAGTAACAACGTAACGATAACAACAACAAGTCCAAGTTGAAGACTATTCAAACATGGATCGAGTTTAGGCCTCTGCACTATGCGTGGGTTTGTGACTCCGCTGAACAGACAACGGAATTTATTGTATTTTTTTTTTTTGTTTGTTTGTTTTTTGTTTTCAACATGAAACCGGGAAACGTATTTATGAAAGATTTACGAATCTGATTATACAATAGTTTATGCATTCACATTTATTCATTCAGTTTTTCGAATATGCAAATCAAATTTGAATGCTTTGACACCTTCGGCTGTCAAATTGCTTTGATTTTTGGTTATTGGGGCCACATTAATTATAAGACAGTGCCTTCAAAATGTTTTCCTTCCACAGTTAATTACATTAATAATATACGAGTCTAACGAAAATGAATTTATATTCATCAGTTAATTAATTACTTTTTTTCTAATTTAGAGATTAGCCTCATATATTTGGAAGATACGCTGATATACTGCAGCCACTGTACATCCAATTATAATAATGATTTGTTCACCGACGGCTTTGTGCGTGGTCTCATAAATATTTTATAAGCCTAGTCAGCTTGTCTGTCTATCTACCTACATGTGTGTACTATGTCTATATTGTAGACAAATGTATACACATATTCACCTATAAAGGTATTAACATGTAAATGTTATTCTCGTACCATATCGGAGATAGGCAAACGTCTCCCATCTGTTTATCAATTAGTTTTATTGCGAATTTATAAATATAAAATTTAAGCAGTTGAACTAACGTATCGCAGGCAAAACAATAGCACATATTGTGGAAAAGTATTTAAACAATTTGTATCTCTGTTTGTAGTTGAAAATCTATCTTAATCATTGTTATTGTAAATTTGGATATTCTTGAGGTTAGCTAAAGAATCTCAGGGAATCAATTAATATTTCATTTTATAAGGAATGTAATAGGAAAGTTGTGGATCAACTCTAAAATTGTAGATTTTTAGCTATGAATCATTATATTCGGGATCAAAGTAGTCTTAATCACTTATCATTTCGCCGACTTATCGCGAGGGTTCTACTTATGAGAGCCACAATGTGAAAACTTTAATGACAAACATGTCTAAAATTAGAGCTCATTATTCAGAATTCGCTCGCATTCCTCGAGCCGTAGTCGCTCGTAGAGTTTTGTGTTTATGTTTGTGTATTTCATGAAAACCCATTTAAAAAATCAAATGAATTTTGCATTGAAATCATCTGATTTTTTACTCATCTGTTTATTTACTCTTTGTTCTATCATTTCGAATTCAATTACCAAAAAAAAAAAAAGAATCACAAGAAAAAAATAAGCAAATATTGGAGATAAACTCGGAGGGTAACCAATTGTCTGTAGTGTGTCAATGTCAGACGCGTTACGTGGCAAACATAGAAAAAGTATAGAGATAGACAGATGCCATCTATATAATAGTTGTGTGCATGTGTGTGTGCGTGTGTGTGTGTGTGTGTGTGTGTGTGTGTGTGTGTATACAACCTGCCACTGGGTGAAAAATGCAGTTGACACTCGCTAAAAGTGCCCACTTAAAAATCAGCAAACAACCCGCCCAGAGAACTGGTTGATAATATGGAACTAACAAAAATAAGTACATACACACTTGTGTTTATACACTGTCTCGCACAGTCGTTTGCTTACAATAAAGAAACCAAAAATAACAAACTTAAATTATCCAGGGAAGTGGAAATACAAATACTCTTACTAACATTTGTATTAGATAAGCAAACTATCGATAGTAGACTCTATAGCTGTTATCAGCATTTGCTTTAATGAATTATATAAATATGTAATAAATATATATATAAACTTGCGGAGTCATCGAGGTTATCTATAGAGTATCGATAAACACTATCGATAGTATAATTTTTAGCTGTTATCAGCATTTATTTAAATAAATATTATTACCATGTAAACATGCGTTGTCATAGATGGCATACACATCATATCGATAACAATAACTGACCTAAGATGAGTTTATAAATATATATAGCAACCTATTATCTACAATATTAACTCATTCTATTGAGTACAAACCATATGAAAGAGCTGATATGATTTTATGAAGTAGTGATGTCCCTGGTTCTGCTGCGTTAGCTGCTTTGATAAGTATATACACATACACACACACATTCTAAGTTGTAGTTGTAGTTTCTGTTGATGTTGTCGTTGTTCTCAGCGTCTGTGCTCAGAGATAAGGCGATAAGGTAGCAGCAGCGTTTTGCATTCGGCATTGGCCGTGAACAGCCCGAAAGCACCGATTCTTTCACTCTCTGAAACATTCTAGAGCTCTACGCAAGAATGTGGTACTACACTGAGAGAATACTTATCAAAATTTGAAATAAGGGAAATAAATGGGCTATAAGGATGAACTTTAGCTTTAGCATAAGCATTAGCATTGGTATTAGCTTTAGAATTCTCTTTATCATTATCATTATAATTAGCATTAGCATTAGCATTAGCATTAGCATTAGAATTAGCATTAGCATTAGCATTAGCATAAGCATTAGCATAAGCATGACCATTAGCATAAGCATAAACATACGCATAAGCATTAGCATAAGAATACGCATTAGCATTAGCATTAGCATTAGCATTAGCATAAGCATTGGCATTGGCATTGGCATTGGCATTGGTATTTTCATTGGCATTGGCATTATCATTAGCATTAGAATTAGCATTAGAGTTTGAATTAGCATTAGCATAAGCATAAGCATAAGCATAAGCACAAGCATAAGCTATAGCATTAGCATTAGCATTACCATTAGCATTAGCATTAGCATGAGCATTAGCATAAGCATTAGCATAAGCATTAGCATTAGCATTAGCATTAGCATTAGCATTAGCATTGGCATAAGCATAAGCATAAGCATAAGCATTAGCATAAGCATAAGCATTAGCATTAGCATTAGCATTAGCATTAGCATTGGCATTGGCATTGGCATTGGCATTGGCATTGGCATTGGCATTGGCATTGGCATTGGCATTAACATTAACATTAACATTAACTTTAACATTAGCATTAGCATTAGCATTAGCATTAGCATTAGCATTAGCATTAGCATTAGCATTAGCATTGGTATTAGCTTTAGAATTCTCTTTATCATTATCATTATCATTATAATTAGGATTAGCATTAGCATTAACATTAACATTAGCATTAGCATTAGCATTAGCATTAGCATAAGCATTAGCATAAGCATTAGCATTAGCATAAGCATTAGCATTAGCATTAGAATTAGCATAAGCATAAGCATTAGCATTAGCATTAGCATTGGCATTAGCATTAGCATTAGCATTAACATTAGCATTGGCATTGGCATTGGCATTGGCATTGGTATTTTCATTGGCATTGGCATTGGCATTGGCATTAGCATTAGCATTAGCATTAGCATTAGCATTAGCATTAGCATTAGCATTAGCATTAGCATTAGCATTAGCATTAGCATTAGCATTAGCATTAGCATTAGCATTAGCATTAGCATTAGCATTAGCATAAGCATAAGCATTAGCATAAGCATTAGCATTAGTCGAAGCATTTCAATAGGAACTTCCAGTCAGTTATCTCTCAAAACTTTCCTGTCAAGGTTTTAAGTTTCATTGTTGCTCAATTCACTTACAAGTGAAAATTCAGCACCTTATGCTATAAAAATATTGATATTCAGTAATCCCTGTTTGTTATTATTATATTATCAAGTTAAGTAAAGACTTTCAACACGCTTGTGTTAAGTGAGCCTTGCCATTGGATAAACTTACACAGAACTTTTCACTAAAGAAGCTGACCTATATCACCTATGACAGGGTGAAGTAAAATCAAACTAATAGCCACAGCAACAACTATGTCGATGACAACGACCAGAACAACAACCAGGTTCAACAAAAAGTGACGCTGATGATAAGAACTTGTTGGGGTCACTCTTGACAGACTAATGAGCAAAGGAGAAGGCTCTCAATGTCAGCCCCATGTTGAGTTTGTTTACACAATACGCGTTGTTCATCTAAGATTCACATTCATTCCCCGCTTCATCTTATGTCTACGTCCTTATTTGTGTGACGTCACATGGTTTCAATACTGTTGACACGGTTACAAAATTGACTGATATAATTGAACTTATTAGCCTTTAGTTCTTTTTATAGGACGCTGAGCATTGTTATCTATCAGAACGAGTTCCAATAGGAGATTTTATTTCAGAAGCTATAAATAAGTTACAGAATTTAAGAACATACACGCTTTCTTCCGCACAAACTTAAAATACTCTTTTCGCATGATAATCGAGTGTAAACAAAAGCAATAATCACTGTAGTACGCAAGCTCCAAAATGAACAAGTTCTCAAGTTCAAATAGCATGTCATGAGAAACTGAACAAATTTGAAAGAGCGTCTCTTATTCGTATTCCCATTTATATGTTTATAATGTATACACACCCCGACATATACACACACATTTACACTACTAATATGTGTGCGTGTAAGTGTGTGTGTTTGTCTTGACTTGCACTTACCTGTGAGCCGCATGGCGATAATACTTTTTAGGTACCGAACATGGACCGGGCGTGTTGGGCGCTGAGTCGCTCATTTCGCACTGCGGGATTTTCCGCACGAGGGGGATGGAGGATGGAGAGTGACAGATAGAGAGAGAGAGAGAGAGAGAGAGATGTAAGTGCAGTGGAATTATTATAAAGCAAACACACAGATATTCACACATACATACGTACATATTCAAAGGTATACATAATAAAAAATAAAAAGGAACATCTTTAAATTGCATGTGACAGAGATTGGAAAGGAAGTGGATGCTAAGTAGAAGGCGATGCAGTAAAAGCAATTAAGTGCATAAAAGAGCATCAGCAGTGCAAATCTTTTACTCTCATATGTGTGTGTGGGTGTGTGCGTGGGTGTGTGTGTGTATCTGTATGTGTATGCGTGTGCGTGTGCATTTGCGCGTGCGTGCGTGACACAATTGGCACAGCGAGCTAATGAGCTTTGCTGCAGCTGATTGATGTCTGTATGTGTCCCGTTTCTACTACGTACATGCATATATGTATATGTATATATATATATATATATGTATAGGTATATGTGACTGTCGCGCTCTCTCTTTTTCTTTCGTACTTACTTGATAGGGCATGTCATAGTACTCTCTGCCGAACTGAGCTTCAGCCTGAGCTTCTGCCATGCTTGCCTCGTCCTCTTGAGACATTGTTGTCATTTTGCCTAAGCTCTCATAGGTGCTGCAGCAATAGGAGCAGTGCTTGCCTGTGTGCTTCCTTTTGTTGATGTTGTCTTTGTCTTTGTAGTTGTTCTCACTTTGATACTGGCGGCTTTTGTAGCTGCTTCTGCTTTTGGTCCTATTTCGGCTGATGCTGCAGTCCCTGCTGCAGTTGCTCAGTTGGCGCAGCTGGGCAGCGTAATTTGTAATTTGGGCTTGGCTTGTTGTTACTGTTGTTCTTGTGTTTTCTTTGTCTGTTTGAGTTGTTGCTCTATTTCTTGTTAATGTTGTGGATTTTCTTATATGGATAAACTGCAAAGTGTTTGGACCATTGCGTAAGTTCTTTAACATTTGCGACAAGTTAACAAAAGCCATAGTGCGCACGTGAAAGCGATAAAACTAAAGCAATTCTACATACATATGTTTGGATGTGTGTTCGATTATAATTACAATTTTTCTAATGAGATTTGTCGAAACGTGAAATTGAAAAAAGAAAAAGAAAAACTAATAATAAACTAAATGAAGCTTGTAAATATTAGCCCAATGTTCTCAGAATTATTGTCACAGCAAAAGCCACAGACTTTCACATTTGACGTGCAAACATTATCAAGTCATAATTAACAAACACAAAAAAAATATATAGAAATAAATATCAAAACTAAAAGAAAAAAACAAACACAAAAAAGCGAAGCGATTTACATGCGCCGCCTAAAAGTATGCTATGAAAAATCACTGGCAATCGACAGCTTAATGAACGGTTAGTTTATCACATGTCCAACAGTTGTTGCTTTATTTTTATTAGCTTTTTTGCTGCTATTTCTGTTATTGTTGGTGCTGTCGCCTTCGTCTAATTGCAAAAACTAGTTTTAAAATAAAATGACGAACCGTCTAATATATATCGATCTATCAAGTGTGCGAGCGTACAAGTCCCGTACAAGTAATGAGTACAATTTGATGGAGGTCTAAAAATAAGTCTCCAGAGGCCATGGGCCCCTTGCGTGTGCGGCGACCAAAACAGCAAGAGCAACAACAATAACAAGAGCAATAGCTGCAAAAGCAAAAGCAACACCAACAACTCGGACACTTAGTGAGTCATCGTTAGTGTAGACGCAGTGAATTTTCACACGATTTAATTAGGCATAGAATTTGAATAAATGAACTTTTGTTTGATTTGCAATTATTGCACTTTGCATTATTTGTACACAAATTTCAACTGCATATGTACCTGAGATACAGATTCGAGGCGGAAGACCGAAGTGTAGCAGGGAAAATCGAATAAATTTGCACGATTGTTTCAATTATTTTGTTATATTGTATTTGTAATTGAAATTGTCTAGTTTCGCACACACGACGAACTCGATTTCATAACACAAGTTAGGAGCTGTTGATATGTATTAGAATCGTTCCAAAAATGCCAGCAATTGAGCCAAAAGTCTTCAACTTTCTGTTTAGGCGACAAAACGAAATGCGTGTGTGAAATTTTCTGTGACGTCTGTCGAAAAATTCAATCGACTCTAATTTATCATATGGCTGGTCGCGTTTCTAGTTTCTCTGTTCAGTTTCTTCTTATTGTTCGTTTTATATTTTGTTTTCTTTTACGCCTTTTGTGTTTGCGTGTAGCTCGTCGCTTTGCTGTTCACAATTTTTCTTTCGTTTACATTTTAGATTGCAATTTTGACATTTGAGGCGCAGGCGCTCTTTCCGATAAAAGAGAACTAACGAGCAAAAGAGATTCGCATAGTGAGAGAGCAACTGCAATGCCGGCCAAAGCTTTTTTTGTGTTGTTTGTAAACAAAAGCAAAAGCTTTGCCCAACTTCACTAACAGCTGGCAGCTCCATTGCTCTTGCTGACAGATTCAAAGCATTTTGGCGCCAAGAATTTGAATCGACTGATAATGCGACTGCGATAAATGTATTAAGGAAGCTCATATACATATATGTAATATAGATTAATAAATATTAGCTTTAAATATTGTAAATAATAAAGTGAGAGCTCTTAATAGAGCTTGATCTGTCATATTTATGAAAAATGACAATTTTAATTAGTTTACGGACATTGCAGGGAATCTTAAAGTCGATAGCAATATACTGTTGCGCTTTTAGCTGTTTTCTGAAATAAATAATGAGTTAATTACTATTCGCACTACCTGCATTGTCAATATTTTGGGTTTTCATTGTTAGTTTTCACTGTATTACTACACTTACAACAAGTGTAACAATGTTGTAACACTCAACTCAAGCGTTATAACTACAAGAGCTCATTTCAAATGCACCTTTTAGTACTTTTCTTGTTTTAGTTGCTCTATTAAGCGATACAATAATTAGGCGAAAGATGAGTTTAAATACCGTTTTAAGTTTTCCCCAATGAGTCATTTGAGCTGCAAGTTCGCCGAGGAAATTGCTAGAGAAGAGCACGTGTCGATCACGTATTCCTACACCTATAAAATTATAAATATTTATAATAATAATCCAAATGTTTCTAATAATTATATTGACAGTATTTGTAATATAACTTAGTGAAAAGGAATTAAGTAAGCTGCTAAATTAAGCAGAGAAAAGCTTTTTTCAATGAATTTTAGAAAAATAAGACTTATCGATAACTAATCGATTTAAATATTACTTGAATTTCAAGCCAAAAGTGAATTTAATTTCAAGCTACACTGATTTGGGAGTTGTTTGTTGCTTGTGTTGCATCTTAAGATTTTACACGCTCGTGGCACGCGTTCAGCTCTTGTCAAAGGGGGTGTGGGGCGGGGGGACTCCGTCACAATGGAGTCAGGGCAGCGGCAACGCCTAAAAGGTAACTGATAAATTTCCGCGTGCTTCAGCTGACGAGGCACTTCCTTGCACTTGTGGCCACTTCCTTTGGCTGCATTTATGTGCCCGTAAAAGGAATTGTCCGGGTCCAAACGCAGAGAGACGCAGTCGCCAATTGTGGGGAAAAGAAAAACGATGAACAGAAAAGAAAAGAAGAGAAACTGAAAGAAAATCAAAGCAAGTGCAAGTAGCTCGGCCAATGGACAGCGGACAGCGGACAATGGCCAATGGGCAATGACCATTTGGCCATTTGGCCATTTGTCGGGCATCGCCTTACGCAACGTTTAAGTTTTATCACCTGAAACCGCCCCGGTGGCTGGGTTTGGATTTAGATTTGGCTCTGTGGGTTGTCGGGTTGTCGAGCTTTTCAATAAACTGGCCATAAAAAATGAGAGCAGTTCGATGTGCAGACTATGGAGTTGTTGTTGCTGTTGCTGCTGCTGTTGCTGCTGTTGCTGCTGTTGCTGTTGTTGCCCCTCTTGGCGCTGTTTTCGCACTTAATGCTGAAGCGAACGGTAAATAAAGTGAAGTGGCCTGGAAGCGATCCGGCTAACAACGAACTGCAAGCCACCAACGCCATCAACAACCATCTGCACTAACAGTAGCAGCACTAGCAGCAACAACAACAGCAGCAGCAACAACAACACCAGCAACAACAACAACATCAACATCAACTACACCCGTAGCAATAACAACATGAACAATAACCAACCAGCGTGTTGACCAAAACACTTGCCCTCTTGCCAAGTTGGTCGCTTTGTTAGTTACTCCAAGTTTTTTGGCTGCTGGCGCAAATATAAATGCAGCAACTGTTGAAAAGCGCTGTGAAAGCTGCTAAATCAATTTAATGCACTTTCACAGCAGTTGCAATAGCAACAACCTGTGAGTGATCAAGATGTTTGTTGATTAGTTTAGAATAAGACTACTCGTAAGGGTACAGCAGTCAGAGCTTTCAAAGCACGTTAAAGCCTATTCAGAAGCTTTGAGTGGAATTGCAAATCAAGCTTACTGAAAGCTTACAAATATGTATGTTTTATTAAATTTAATGATAGCTTTTTATTGGATTCATCTTGAGGAACCTGATGGAGCTTTTAAAAGCACATTAAAACTTTAAAAGCACATATTAAGTAAAAGAAGAAAAGAATAAAAATTTGTAAGCTATGAAAATACTAAAAATAATAATAATAATATTAATAATAATTATACTTATAATAACATTGGTAATAATTATTATAATAATTTCTCTTTTTATCAATAATACACGTGCTATCTCTTTGTAAAATTGATATACCCTTTTGAGCTGAGCGTATAGACCGCACATAAACTAGTTGGCCATGTTCATGTGCAGAGTGCAGGCAGCGACGACTGCGTCGATTGTTGCCTTTAGTCGCTTTAATTTTTGCTGTTGTTGTTCGAGTTGTTGTTAGTTGCTGTTGTGGCCTCGCGAATTTGGTCAAAATTGTTACAGGTCGTACTTTAATTGCATTTTGTGTGTCCGTGTCGGGGTTGGGTTGTTTCAATTCATGTTTTCCTTTTGAAATTCGATTCTGTTTTTTTTTTCTTCTTATTTTACGCTGTACTTCTTTTGGCTGTGTCTTTAATGAATGTGCCTCACTGCGTATACGTAATTAACAAGGCAGAAATCACAGTTAGCTGGCTTCAGGTATAGCAGCAGCAGCAGCAACAACAAAAACAACAATACAAACAACAACAACAGTGACAGCAGCAACAACAATCCCCAGAAACTACTTGGCCTCCTGGGAGCCACATATGGAACAGTTGGGGCCAAAAGGCTGGATCAACAATCGTCTCGCCCAGCGACCACAACGTATACATATCAATGAGTTGCGCTGAAGAAGACCCTTGCTGCGGGTGAGGGGGTGGGTGAGGGGGGCACCAGTTAGGTGGTAGGTGAGCTTAGACGACCGTTGACTGTAGCCGGAGACATTCAAGTGTTTAGGTAAACTCATTGAATACATAAGAAGGCTATCATTCGCGACGGGACATTCCCTCTTTGCCACATTTGCTCCTTTTATTTCGTCCTGATGCGGCGTCCACAATGAAATCTATTCATAATTTATACAATAGGAAGGTATACTAACCTATATTTATGGTGCTTATGTGTACGTCTTATAGCTGAGTGCCAGTGGGAGGTTCGACTAGACTGCGAACTGGTTCTTCACGTTGCAGTTGTTGTGGTTGTTGTCGTTGTCATTGCCTGTGCTTTTGTGGCCAAACTTCGCAAGCCGATTAGACGTTTGGGCGTGGCACGTGTGCTTGCCAATAACTCAGGTGTGGCTCTAAAATATTAGCTGAAATTAGCAATGATATGCGCATTAGAATTGCCTTCAAATATCATTTTGCCTAATGATGCCACAAGTATGCCTGAAAGCCTAGTCGAGAGAGCCTAGTCTAGGTTCTTGTGTATCTATATTTAGTTCTAGGAAAACGCTGGCACCGTACTTGTACTACGTACAGTCGGACATGTCTATAAGGATACATTTAAGTCGTGCAGTAATATCGGTAGTGCTATCGATAGTATCTTACTCAATTATATATGATCGAATTCTGTTATCGCTCACAGTACAGTCAAACATATCTCTAAAGTTACTAATATGTCCTGTTAAATATCGATAATGTTATCGATGTTATCTACATCAATTGATTTTATCGTTATAAATGTTTAAATTGATATAATATTAATATTATAATGCTAAATAGGTGCTAAACATATCGATTAGTTGATTGATATCTTAGTTGGCAGTTTTCATTACTCTTTGCTGATATCTGTTATCGAACATAACTAAAAGGACCTTACGTCTCTCAGCTCTGCAGAGCTTTGATTATTTATATAAATTTTATTAAATTTTAGAACATATTTTATTACCATTTAATTAATATTAGAAATTCATATTTCTGCATTCGATTTTTCTGTGGCAAAGTTCGTCATAATGCAGCTCGCCTGTATCCAAAAGTTAAATCTCAACTCAGTTGCCGCAATCGTTAGTCGTTAGTTGAAGAGCCTCACGATGTGAATGCACGTTCCGGGCTTCGTCTGGGCCACAGCCTCCTCGGCCCAGTTTTGCGACCGGGCAAAACTAATAAACCAACTCAATTAAGCAGCTGCCGCCGTTGGCCAAAAATATTTCCAATCAGAATCGTTTTTTGGCTGTTTTTTCTCTCTGTCCCTGTCTCTGTCTTTGTCTCTTTCGCTCTCTTTCAAGTGTTGTTTTTTCATCTTTTTTGTATGGCTGCACGGGCAAAACGAGGCCACGTGGGTGGCCAAAAAATTATTCAGCCTATAAATGCGAATATAAATAAAAATGAAACTAATTTAATTAAAACGCAGTCGCCACGCATCAATAGAGAATGGTCTGCTATACCAAACGCATAAGGCCCAAATCAGAGCTCAATTACAGCTAAAAAGACAAGGAGACAGATAAATAGAGTGGAGAGGGAGGGAGAGATCAAAGCCTGATCAGAAATCAGGTCGCTAGAAATCAGTTGCGATTGAAAAGTATTTTTACGCCTTGTCACCGGTTTTACGCATACTCTGTCCATTGCTGCGTGCTATGTTAAGGCACTCTGCGCTATGTTAGGTCACTGTTAACATTTTAACAGAATGCGACTCGAAGTGGCAGATAATCGATAGATATCAATTATGGTTTTGTGCAGACGCAAAATTGATTACAGAATGTTAACAGCATCATAACAGCGTTCTCTCGCTGCTTATTAACATTTAGAGTATTTAACAGTAAACAGTAAAATAAGATTAAAATTCTAAATTATTCAAATGTTTTCCATCTTGTTCCGATCTGTTTCCACTACAAAGTTAATGTACTTTTTTAGGTACAACTCCCAGTATTTCGCAGTAAATGTAAAATTATAATAATAATAAAAACGTACATAATTTGTAAATTGCAAATGCATAACTATTGACATTTATTTGAAAATAATATTTGTCTCTTGAGAAAGAGCATCCAATTCACGCTATCATTCAGAAGCAAACCCATGTTGCGCAGTCTGTTTCGTTTGATGGGGCATTGTAGCATGGTGGCGCATGTTGGGGAGGGGGAAGAAGGTGGGGTCTGCGCAATTATTTATGCGTCGTTTGATTTGTCGCTTAATTTGCAACGCATTTTATATAAGCCGCCAACAGCAATGTGCTGCAATTTGCCATTTGATTGCTCTGAATATTACCACTCTTAGCCCGACGCATAGTCGTAGTCGTAGTCGTAGTTGGAGCTCTGATAAGTCTAGAGATAAGCATTGACACTTCCTGGGCAACAGGCACTTGCAACTCGCAGAGCCAAAGCTGCGCCTTTGGCCATACTGCGTATGCGACGCATTGGCAAAGCTTGAACATATGGATTGGAAAATTGAATGAGAAAATGCGACAGCTAATTGCTAAGTTTTCGCTTGCATTTGGCTTTTGTCTTTAGCGGCATTTATAAGACTAAGTGCCTGGGGTAACAAGGCGGCCATAAGTCAAAAAACCAGTCTAAGATTGGGTCTGTCTGAAAGTTATCTTAAATTTTAACTACTTGATCTACAATGTAATTTACATCTAAATGCATAAATGTTCTGAATTTACTGAAGAAATATTTTAAGCATCTTAACTGCAACTGCAAAATATCATATAAAATAATTAAATTTAAGTATCATTTAAAATGATTCCTCTGAGAAATTTGTCAAAAATTACAATAAATTTACGAAACATTTAAGACATCTAAAGTTTCCCGAGACAATTTCAAGAATAAAAACAAACTTGTTTCTTGACAGTACTTGGAATTTGTACCTTTTAATATTTTTCAGTTGACCGTTTTAATGAAAGTAATAATAAACTTATCGTTAATTTATTCATCAATTAAAAGTACAAAATAAATGTTCTTTGACCCTTTGAAAGTCCCAAAGTCCAGGCTCAATTATAAAATCGACCAGACATTCAAAGTGAGAGCACAAGTAAATTGATTGCAAAATGTCTGAACAGGCACAATAATTAATGCCATTATACCTATTTGTCATTATTTTGTTTTATTTCTCTCTCTCTCTCTCTCTCTGTTATTTTTGTTGCTAGCACGTTCTGTCCATTTAATATGAACACAACAAAAAATAGAATAAATAAATAAAAAGAAAAAAATAATGTAGAAAAAGCAAAAAATTAAATTGGTCTATAAAATAACTGCGAATGCTGTCAAAAGTTGACACACAACAGAAAGTTTGAACAGTGCGACACTTTGAATGAGCTGCAGTTCCAAACTTAGAAATGAGACTCAACGTAAGACTGAAAAGTTGAATGGGAAAAGCGATAAGAAGGCCGAGGAAAATCTCTTGCTAAACCTTCCATCAAATTGACTTTGCCAACTTTCCCTATAAAGATAAAGGCAGTCGTCTCCTTGTCTGTCTGTGGTCGAACTTGCATTAAAACTAAATTTGTATCAATTTATTCCTATGAATTGTGTGACCAGTCGCAATGCATTCGACTGGTCACACTGAATTGACTTAATGCCAGTAGGCGCTATCTCATGCCGTATCCATATAATTTTTGATCCCATTTTGGGGAATTCGATTCACAGTGAACCAGCAATAAATGTATTCGTTGTTCGTCTGTCTGTTTACCTCTGCTTAATCTTGTTATCTATGAAAGCTCTGCTTCTATCCGCCCCGCCCCTTGCTCCTCCATTTATATACGTTTTTGGCTCGTCGCACAAAATACAAATAGAAAACACAAATCTTGTTTGGAATCAACCTGTGTGTGTAGCGTAATACAATAATAATAATAAATGCACAAATTTCACAACAAATTAACACAGAAATGTGGGCGGGCATTGTTGGTAGGCAGGCAGGCAGGTTGCTTTGGTTCGTTACGATAAGAAGAATGGGCGTGGCCAACGCCCAAACGTTTCTATCGCAGCTGTGGCATCGACACGACAACAAAATTCTTTGAAATAGTAAAGAAATAAATTTAAGACAACAATTGCACGACATGCAGATACTCTGTACGAAGGAAACTTCACTATTGTATGCCCTGCTTGGTAGAATTCTGGAAGAATTTCCTCTGCTTCACTTCCCAAGTATCAATTGTGCTCAATGTACGATAATGTTGAAACTTTCAGAATATAAAGATAACAGGTAAACCTGTAGTTCTACAATGAAACGAGGCTTTTTGTATTAAGACTAGGAGAATAATAGGAGTAATAAAAATGGAAATAATAGGAGAAATTAGAAGGTATTGAAATTTATTTCACTTATATAATTTATTTAATATATTTCTCTTGATGAAATGCAATTAATAAGCCCAATTAAATTTACAGGGTAGGTAAAAATGGTATACAAAGAAGAAGAAGAAAACAATGAGTAAAAAGTCGCAGAGCAGAAAAAAATAAATAAAATTTGCTCCAAAAAATCTGAACGTTGTCTTTTTGAGGCGTGTTCCATTGTTGATGTTGTCGTTGCTGTCGATGTTGTCGATGTTGTTGCCGTTGTTGCTGTTGTTGCTTGGAGGTGTGGGCTTTTTTGCTTATTGATTTTGAATTTGAAGGTGAATATTAATGTGCCCCCAGCTTAATATCTGCCAGCACTTATCTCTGTATACATAAATACATATATGTATTGTATACTAGATATGGTCTGTCCTAGTTAATGGTGCTTTGCAGTGCAGCATCGTCTCAGATTGTGGCACGCCTGGCAATTGGCAATTGAAAGTGCTTGTCAAACGAAATTCAATTGCTCAACTTATAATAATGTTGTGCTGTGGCGCCACCTGTCGGTCAGGCGACCACTTATTAAGTATTCCGCGAACTTAACTTAATTTAAGCCATCAACTTAAGAGTCGATAAATTAAATGAGGGGGGAAATTTCGATAAACGTAGAAAACTTTCGTAGAAGGCAGTAGGCAAAAGAGAGTAAAGGCATAGAAAGAAAAGGTGAAGAAAGATTAGGAATGTAAATGAAATGAATGAAAGGACATAAGTAGCATGAATGGGAAAGAGAAATATTTCTTCTCTCTTAAGTAGAATAAAGGAATTAAAATGATTAGTAAAAAGGTAATAGAAAGGAAGGAATGATAAAATATAAAATGGCGATGGCAACATTAAGCCCAAGAAGAAAGAAAGAAAAGAAGTATTTTCATAAATAGAAAGAAAGAAGAAAACAAAAAAAAAACAAAGAAAAAAGTGAAAAAAGTGAAAAAACAAATAGAAAGGTTCATAACGGAAAAGTAAGAAGAGACAAGAGGAATACAAAAAAATACAAAAATTAAGAGAACAAAAGTAAATTAATTGAAAATAAAAGGAAAAGTAGTCAAAAAAGTACGTAAATAATAAATTTAAAAGAAAATATGAAAAAAAAAAATAAATAAAGAAATTAGAAATTTATGCATTCACATAACATATATATTCTCCCGTCATATTTGGACTAGAAGAATACCTATAAAATAGCTCAACTCTTCTCATAAGGCCAATCGCAGCCTCCCCATGAATATTTGTGACGAACTCACTGAAGTAATCGAATAATTCTCAATGATAATAAACAATATTGATGATAATTTCTGACATAACATGAATGTCAGCTATGTAAATATCCTGTGCAAAATAGATGTGCAAAGTAATTGCTACTTAACTGAAGAATAAAGGACTCAGGACAATGGACGTCATGTTGGACATACGAGGACTCATAATGCACATTTTCAATGGGCCACAAATCGGGGGTTATCGGAATGCCAGTGTAAGAGCGAGAGCCAAATGACAAACGTCGGTCATTAATCTTCAATGTCGTGGAAATTTCATGTAAAATAGCAAACAAAAAAAAAAAAAGAATATAATAAAAAAATGAAAGAAGAATTTGCACACACACATTGGTCTTCTTCTTCCAGTGGGTGGGACGTGTGCTAATGGCTGACAGTGGCGAGTATTTAGGCAATGTGGTTTCAGCCAACAGGCAACAGCCAACAAGACAAGCAGCGGCAGCAGCAACAGCAACAGCAACAGCCACAACAATAACAATAACCACCATGACAGGCAGAACCAGAACAGATAGACCAGAACAATAGGCGGCAGCAACAACAATGGCAACAACTACAACAGCAACAACAATGACATCAATAGGCGCAATTGAAACAAGTGTTGTCACGCCGCTCACGCTTACAGCGACGGCGACAGCGACGTTGACTGTGACAGTGACTGCGACAACGACTGCGACTGCGACGCTATCGTCCTGGTCTAATGGCTGACAAGCAGCGGTCAGTGAGAGGCATTGTCCTTTTTGATGCCCTACAAAACAATAAAAGTAAGACAAGAATGAGTTTAAGTTGAAGATAGTAACGCTAAAACTTAAAAAGTAATTAAAGCGTAAAATATTTTAGAAATAAATAAAAATACTCTAAAAAAACATAAATATTCAGGAAAAATAATATAAGTAAGTTAAAAATTTAAATATAATAATATAAATTAATTAAAAATAAATTTATATAATATATGTTAAAAATAATATAAATGTAAAACATTAAACAGCAAGCCAATTCGATTAATTTTTTTTTCTTAACTTAAGTATTTAATAGTTATTGTGAATCTCGATAGGACCAGCAATAGTTGTAGTTTGTAGTTGTAAAAAAGTTATTTGTAAACAGAAATTTCAAACTTCTGTTAACTATTATCTCTTAAGTTATTCGCTTTAGTTTAGTGCCAAATGAGAAGAGCATTAAAGCTGCGTTTGAGCTTTCGTAGTTATTAAACTTGAAAACTTAACTTAAAGTGCAGTTATGTGCTCTTTGAAGGCAGATAAGATTGTTATTAAATAAAGAGTATACAAACGTCGTAGTAGTTGCTGTTTATTATCGTCCATGGCTTTTTGACCCACATAGACGCGTAAAGTTGCGCCTGAATAGACGCCATTGACAGCAGGGTGGCCCCTTCAGCCGCTCGGATTGTGAAGGGACACGGACCTCGGCGTCGACGTCGACGTTGACGTTGACGGTGACGGTGACGTTCAAGTTGACGTCGACATGCTAGCTTGCACATTTGACTGATGTTTGTTGTTATTGTGCTCCCTGTTTGCTGTTATTGTTGCTGTTGTTATTGTTGTTGCTATGTATTGTGTGTGTTATGGTATTGACGCTGCAATTATACAAATTAATTTCGAGACAAAAGCGGGCAGATTGTTTTTCAAAAGCCTGACAAACATTTGTTCCTCGACGTAGACGAAATGAAATATCAAACAGAGTCACTGGGAGAGTGCCAGAGAGCCAGAGAGAGAAAGGGAGAGAGAGAGAGAGAGAGAGTGAGAACAATATCGAACATCATGACCATGGAGAAAACATCTTTCACAACGAACATGGCAAATGCACGCGGAGATGCAGCTGAGCAGTTGCCATTTGCTTTGGCTTTGGCTTTGGCTGTGGCTGTGGCTTTTGCAACATCAACAGCAGTGCCAGCTGCAGCGGCAGCTCATTGAGGCGCCACAGGCGATATCCATGCCACGCAATACGGCGTCATTCTTTAACAGCATCCTCTTATCCACACAAGAGAAGGTCAGCATTCGAGAATTCGCTTCACTGAATGCATTTGCTATATATACATTTTTTTCTGTATTTTTCCAACATTTCCTTTTGGAATCGAGCTAAATAAACCATCAACCTTCAACCCATCATTAACGTTCGTCAAATGCCAATCGTTCTCATAAAGTTCTTTGAAAGTTGCACACTTATATAATATAGTTTAAAAACAAAAGCGAAATAATATTTAAGCTGGCTATTTATGTTTAAGGACTCTCCTTATCAGAAGTGAACAGTTAAGCCGGCTAACGCAGGCCATTATATAGCGAACAGTTTCAAGAGAAGAGTTTTGCAAATGTTTTCAGAGAATACTTATGATATTCGACTGTTTAAAATCTAACATTTACTGTACTCAAGTTAACTAACAGTGACTCGCATAAACAGTTTTATTGCATTTTTTACTGTTCATTTGTTTAACTCACTTCGGTTGAGGTATTTTATGAAGATGTCTTTTAAATGGAATCAGCAATTAGCTGTGAAGTTTAAGAATATTCAGGATGCTACTTAGGATAACATAATTAATTGTCATGTTAAGTAACAGTGACTCGCATTAACAGTTCAATTATATTCTTGACTGTTTACTCACTAAGCTAAGGTGTTTTATGAGAATTTCTTTTAAATGGAATCAGCATTTGCTTGTTATTTAGGTGAATAATCAGGATGTTAGTCTGCTTAACATATTCAACTGTCATGTTAACTAACATTGACACGCATTAACAGTTCTATTATATTTTTGACTGTTTATTTGTTTAGCTCACTTCGATTGTGGTCTTTTATGAGAATTTCTTTTACATCGTATCAGCATTTAGTTGTGAAGTATGAGAATAATCAGGATACTAGTTTGGATAAAATAATTAATTGTTATGTTAAGTAACAGTGGCTCACATTAACAATTCAATTATAATTCCGACTGTTTACTCACTAAGCTAAGGTGTTTCATGAGAATTTCTTTTAAATCGAATCAGCATTTGCTTGTTATTTAGGTGAATAATCAGGATGTTAGTCTGCTTAACATAGTTAACTGTCATGTTAACTAGCAGTGACTCGCATTAACAGAGCTGAAATATGTCTTAGCTGTTCAGTTGTTTAGTTCTCTCACACATCTCATGTCTTGGATGAAGAGTTCCTAATGTTGGACTGTTCTGTTGATTATGTTATCAGATAATACTCATGGTTAACATTGTAATACTGACTATAACATTATATTGTAATTCTTTTAAATATACAAATTTCGAGTCCGATTAGATTTATCGAAAGTTACAGCATGTTTAGTTTCTCAAGCGGTCGCAGATTCCACATTTATTTGTTTGTTTCTGGGTATCAATTTGTAAATTGTCTGTTTGATTTCACCTTTTTGCGGTCCGCTTGGAAATGATTCACAACACTCAAACGCTATTCAGTCGGTGTACTTATGGGCACTCATATCATTTGCGTGGCATCCAACGAGTGCTTTTTAAATGGTCCTCAGCATTTTCACAGCTTTGCGTTCGCAAAATTCTGCGAAAAGTGCAGCCACATTTTTGGCCCAGTTGGGGATTTATATTTTCTTTGTTTTTCTGGTTTTTCGTTCTCACGCAGCAGCCGCCAACTGGGCGCGGAAATTGGGCTGCCAACCAGGGCCATTTGGCGTATCCATGCGTTGCCCCAAGTCTGTGGCAAGGCAGCCTTCGCTTTTCGCTTTCAAATGCCTGTGCAACAATGGAGGGTGAGGCACAAGGAGATCGAGTGCACCATGGAATGGGAGGGTGGCAAGGAGGGCTGAATTGGGTTGAGCTGAGTTGAGTGGAGTGGAGTTGAGTTGAGCTGAGGCCTTTTTGCAAGTGGTTTGATTTGTGATTTTGGCATTTTTTGTATATGTCGCGAGCTGGTTAAATTGTAGCTGGCTTTCGATTTTGTGGGTCGCACAATTTATGCGCACTTTATGCGTTGCCCAAGTCGTGACTTGGACTCAAAGAGTGGAGCATTAGAGCACTGGAGTAGTTATGCAATGTGCGTGTGCGTGTGCGTGTGTCTTGTGTGTGTGTGTGTGTGTGCGAGTGTGTGGGGGGCTGACTCTGTCTAGTGAGAGTTGCACCTATTGCACCAGACTCATGTGGCAGCTGCAACTTGTTCAATCATTTTCGGGCCAGAACAATTAACAGAGTCGCCTGCATTTCAATTATATTTAATTATTTGATTATGCCAACAATTATTATTAATTGTTTTTATGTGTAATACCATATAATTGATAGTCAGTTTTGAAAGTGCACACGCATTTTTACAAAGCATCTTAAGAGTTCATTAGATATATTTTCAATTTGTGATTAGTATTTTGCACAGATCAACAATTCAACAATAAAAGTTCAATTATATTTCGTTATGTTTGAAAGCCTCTGTTTAATATAAAAAGAAATCTTATCGTTTCTTAAGTGATTAAAATTAAGTGCTTATACTTTTGTATCAAATAGTTTTATACACAAATTGGTGTTTCAACTTTTCTAAGTTCATCTGTAGTGTAGATTGTATATAGTTTAGATAGCATGGATGCTTTAAGAACATCAACAAAACAAAACTGTTTCAATTGATGATAAGTAACTATTATTTGAAGAGATACATTTATATCGATAAATATATCGATTACACAATTGATCTTGTTAAAAACATTCTCGCCTCTTGTTTGGCAAAATATTTGTTGAACTTGGTCAGATGATCGTATGTTAGCGAAGTTGGTTTTTCCTGCTGCCGCATGCCGCAGTTTGTTGCACGACATTTCCTCGACCGGATCAACGAATTAGTCCACAGCAATTTCCAATTAAACAATGGCTTTGATGTCAGTTCAATTAACTTGAATTCGTTGACAATCGAAATGCAATCAACAAATGGGCAATGAAACCACATTAAGGCGGGTGTTGACGGCGTCGGCGTCGGCGTCAACGTCAACGTCAGCGTCAGCGTCAACGCATTGCGTCGGCCGCGCCTGCGCACATTCACAATAGGCAGGCAGGCCGGTAGATTGGTAGACTGGCAGATTGGTAGGCTGGTAGATTGGTAGTCTGGTAGGCTGGCAGTCTGGTAGGCTGGTACGCTGTGTCAGCGCTATGCTTGCTGCCTGCTTTGCCAAAATGCTGTGGCTGTAAACCCGTTTTCCATTGCAGCTTTGACGCTGCCGACGCTGGACCATATTTTCCCAGCGCTTTTCCATCAGACGTTGCTGTATAAATAAGCGCAAAGAACGCGATACTGAGACAGTTTTCGATTCGAAGCCCAGCGACCCGGTGCAACCAATCTACAAGCAATTTTTTTTATCTCAATCGTTTCACGTGAAGCAAAATATCCATAATCAAAATGGCATTCAAGGTGCGTAAAGTCTCAGCCTAATGCTAAAGTGTTTCTCTGTGTAATCTGTGTGCATGTGCAGGACGAGAAAGGATATTACTCATCGGCGAGTGTTGTGATAGTCAGAAGGTCCTCCGATGCGACTGCGATTGCACTTGCCGTTCCAAATGCAGTTGCAATTATCTTTTCACTCTGGCATTTCAGCCGAAAGGCACCGCAGCATGCTATGGTCCTTGCCATACAAGTGATGGCAGGACATTTGAAATTAGTTCCGAGCATTTGATGCGCCATTCTAAAGTTCAAAGCTCAAAAGTCCACCGAGTTTTTCTCGGAAATTGTCATAGAAATGCGCAGCAGGATAATTACAATCCTGCTCACCAATTTTCCAATAATTCACACTTTTCATGCTGCGTGTTTAGCTGGAAAGCGCTGCTAATTGCCAGAGCAAATGCATTTGCATTCTGCGAAAAGGTATCGGGTATCAGGTGTCAGGTGTCAGCTGTCCAGCTCCAATATCACTCAATTTAATACGATTTCATAAATATTTATCTTTAATTACGCAATAGGCTTTAAGCATGTCAATGTCAGTGTAGCTGCAAATGGCAAATGGCCGCTTGACGATGCGATTTATTTCAGCGAGACAAATTTAATTGAGATTATTATTTCTGAATATGATATTCTGCAGTCAGATTTAATGAGAAGTGCTGCCCAAGTTTAAGTTAAGCTTTTGATTAATCTGATAAAAGTGCAGCTAAGCTAATATTGAAAGCGCATTAATGCTTCAATTAATTATATTAATATTGCCAATAATTGCATTTTCAGTTCTGACTTGAGTGAAAGTATCGTTATGGCTTGAAAGCTCATTAAAGCTTTATTTATGTAATGCATGAATCCACATTCCACTCTTCTTTGAATATCCTTTTTTGTTAATATGTTTGATTGCTTACTCACCTGCCACCTTAGCTATATTTTCATTTTCCATTTTCAACTAACCACATTGAGATATTAATCATTTTTTTTTTGCTAAAAGTTGATGTTTTTTAAACAGAGCTAAGTTTTTGCTTGCTTTGCAATTCAAATGAAACAAAATATTTAGTTGATGGCCATCGAGCTGGCCAAAAACGCATTCCCCAAAATGACGCATATACGCAAAAATAATATGGAAATTGATAAAGTAAATAACAAATGTGAGTGAATTGTGGCCATGGCAAAGTGGGTCAATCAATTGCAAAGTGGGAAAGCGGTCGCCAGCATCACTTGCTCATCATTTCAAGTGCGAATTCTTGCACCAACTGCAACAGTGTTGCATCTGAAGGGGGTCAACTTAAAGGGTCTGCGCTTGAATTGGCAACTTAAAGTGAAAGTTTCGCAAAGTTACGCAACATTTTCTTTATAATTCCGGCCCTATGCTGTGCTCATTCCTGTCCGGCAGTCAGTTACGCTTAATTAAAATCAGATAAATACCCAAAGACAAATAAAAGCCGCGCCAAGTCAAGTGCAAGGCAGGCAGTACGAAATATACAAAAATAAAACAAAACAAAACAAAACACATCGTAAAACAACAGAAGGGAACTAACACAGACTAACGCGACAGGAGACAGCCAAAACAAAATGGAACAAATGAAAATGATATAACTTTTAAATAAAAAAGGACATCCGAAGCTCCCTGACGTGCTCTAACCCTTCTTAAAGTTTTCAAATGCTTTTTTGTTTAGCATTTTTGCACGTAAATTGAAATTCAATGGAATTGAATATAAAATTGAAAACGAAAGTAAAGCCCCCGAAAAGCAAGACAAATATAATAGCCTGAATAAACCATCTAGAGCTCACTTGTAATGCCCTAGCAAGGGAAGATTTCAATTGAACCCATAACCCATACCAAAAGCAAAGAGACTTCCAAAAATCAGCGAGTAATGAGTGGTAATTAAACCCTAATTAGCAAACAAGCACTTTGTACTTATAACAGAATTAGAACGAAATGATTGAAAGTTGCTTGTAGCGAGCAGAGAATAACGAGTTAATTGGAAAAATCTGAAGGTGAATGTTGAATGATAAACAGATATAAATGAGCTGCAGGTCAAGTGTAACCGCAAGGCAAGTGGCTGAGTGATTTGCGAGTAGCGAGAAAAGAATGTTTTAATTTCTTTGGACCTGAAACGCAATGCAATTAAGCTCAAAAAAAGGGAGGAATGTGTAGAGAGTTACTTTAAAGGAGAGAGTCATTAACAACGAGAAGTGATTAACGTGTGATGTACACACATTGCAACCGAGTAGAGAATAAACAATTAAATGTACAAGTAATGATTAAAGCATTAGCGAGAAATGAATAAAGAGTAGCGAGTGAAAGAACAAGTGGAAAACGTTTAAACGAGAAAAACATTAAAGTGTAAGAATGTTGTTAAGTAAAAAGTAACGAGTAATTAATAACTAGTAACAAGTAAAGAGAAATATTATGAAGTAGCGAGTAACGATAGCGCTTAACTTTAAATACCCCGAGCGGGGTATTAGCAACGATAAGTGACGATGAATGATATATGTACATTGCGGCTAAGCTTCAACGCAATTAAACAATTGAATATACAAGTAATCGTTAAGGTATAAGCGAGTCAAAGGAACAAGTAACGAGTAAAAGTAATGAGGGTTTCAGTTCTTTGCTAATACAACCGGAAAACGTATAAAAGTATAACAATGTTGATAAGTACTATATAAGTAACGAGTAATTAATAATTAATCACAAGTAAAGAGTATTATTATAACGTAGCGAGTAACGAGTATTTTATATTGAATATAAATATATACCGAAAGATAGGGCTTCATTTTAAAGTATTTGATGCCAAGTAATGATTAACGAGTGATCTATATACATTGCTACTATATACTATAAAATATGCAGTTAATCGTTAAAACAGTTGTTAAATAGCGAGTAGTGAGTTCATATCAACGAAAACAGAAGTGCAAAAAAGATAAATAATAAAAGCAGACAAGACCGATTAGAGCATTACTATAAAGTAACGAGTCATTATTAACGCATAGCGAGTAAAGAGTACAGGCAAATTTACAAACACTCCATAAGTAGCGAACAGTTAGTAACGAGTAGCAAGTTAAGTGGTGAATAAAGTACAAAAATTTACGAGTAGGAATTAAATCAGTAGCGAGTAAATAATAGCAAGGAGCTGCGAGTAATTTTTAAAGATTACCAATTATATAAGCTAAATGCTGGACAACTTCATTTGCTGGTTACAAATGGGATAATTGAATTTAGGTAGAAACACATGTTAAGAGCTCTCCAAAGCTCAAAACTCAACACAAAGTTGCTTTGCTCGTGTTCCCAGCAAATTCACCGTAAATAATACGCATACGCCGCATTGCCCAGGCTGCGCCGTGTCTGACTGTGTCTGTGGGAAAGAGAGCAACTGAGAGAGAGAGAGAGAGAGAGAGAGAGAGAGAGAGACAGAGCGAGTTCGAGTTCGGAACTACTTTGCGAACTTAATTAAAAGTTTATGCGTCTGCAATTTCCTTGTGTATGCTGCCTGACTCGTATGCTGCCTGCCGATACGAGAATGCAAACAAAATACAAAATGAGTTGTCAAGCGGCTGCTGCACTCACTGAATTTATGCATGCCTCGATTGACAGTAGCTACAACTACTTATAGAATTATCTATATAAGCATGTATAAATATGTATACATCAGTGTATAGTATATAACTCTCTTTATGTCTTATCTCATCAGCTCATCTTCTGCATCGCCGCGATGGCCATCGCCTGCGCCCAGGCCAAGCCCGGTGGACCCGCTGCCTATTCGATTAGTGCACCCAGTGTGGATCACGCATCGGTGGGCAACACACAGGAGCATACGGTGAAGGGACACTATGGTCAATCATCGCAGTCGGACTACGCCAGTCAGGTGCAGACCGCCCACTCTCAGTCCCACGTTCAACGCTCCAGCATTAGCAACGATGGTGGCCTGGCGCCAGCCCATGGTTATGCCGGTGAGTGCAAGTAGTTACTGTTGCAGTTGCAGTTGCAGTTGCAGTTGCAGTCTCAGTTAAACAACGATTCGTTACCACACTCACAATGCTCACACCACTCACAACAAGCACAATGCACTCATGATCATTGTAAATTTGTATATTGCACGTAGATTGATAAGCTAACACCTAGAAATCTAAATTTAGTCGCACCACAAGCCGCCAGCTACGCTCTTGGACATACCGCTCCGGCTGCACAGATCCAGCTGGCCAGCAGCCATGGTGCATTGTCTGGCCATGGCTTGGCCTATGGTGGTCATTATGCTGCCGCTGCAGCACCCACCTATGCCTATGGCGGACACTATGCCACCGCGGCTGCTGCTGCCCCAGCATTGACCTATGGCGGACACTATGGTGCCACAGCACCTGCGCTGCACCTGTCGGGTGCCTCGCATCTTGGCTATGGTTATGGCTATAGTGCGTCTGCTCCTGCCTTGTCGCACGGCTACCTGGCTGCCGCACCAGCTCCAGTTGTGAAATATGCCGCCGCTCCAGCTTATGGTAGGTGTCAAAATGTCCCGTGACCTCGTTAATGCCTCCTTGTCTTGTCTTGCCTTACCTTGCCTGGCATCCTTTAATCTTCAGCACCTTTTGCACCTGTTGACCGCTTTTGTAGTTGTAACTGTACTCGTTGTTGTAATGTTTACTAATTTTCCAGCTAAAGTTTCACAACATTTTTACAGCTATCAATAGTTAACCCCTTTTTCTTCGATCCGATCCGTTGTTGTGTTCGGGGAACTTCCAGTTGACCCAGCTGCAGTTCTCAACTTTCCGCTTTTATCTCTCTCCCTTTGAGTTGTGCCTGCAATTTATTATATTTTCGCTTTGCTGGCCAAGTGCACTTGGCCAAAACAAACTTGATGCTGTGTAAATACAAAGCACAACTTTCATTCCGGCCATGCTTGACTACGTAAGCTACGACAGCTGTCCAATGGATATGGGATTCTGTAGTGGGGATAATATGGGAAATGAGGGCAAGGGTTAAGGGTCAATTGCAGTTTCTAGTGTGTGCTCAAAGTGGCGTGAATCTAAAGAAAATAAATGTATTAACTGGTTTGGGCTTGGGGCAATGGACAGAGAGGCGACTGCAAAGCTAAGATAAATTCTGTGAAACTCATAAGTGGCGCCATCTGGCGACATAAAGACAAATATCATAGCTATTTCTATGACAGATCAAATGTAAACAAGTTGTGCTGCAATTTCTGTCTATTTGAAGCGTTTTATTAATATAGCAAATGAATATGTGTAAGATGAAAATGAATAGCAGATGAGTACAGGGGATTGATTGAAAAGCCTTGTTAGATTAACTCTAAATATTAATCTTAGAAAGTGGCAATGCATGTGATAAAGACAGAGAGAGAGAGAGAGAGAGGGAGACACAATCAAGTGAAGGGTTCAATACAAATCAATTTAAAAATAAATTATAAGCTCACGTAATTATGTTCTCATATGCTCAAATATTCCCATGTATTTTAATAAATTAGATGAATATAAAAAGTGAATACAAAATAGAGAAGCAAGTCTTCGAGCTCACTAAATGTGTTCCAGTGTTGTCAGCAGTTAAATTTATCAAAGAAAAATTTAATTAAAAATTATAGTACACATAACTGGAGTTTTCTTTGCATAAATTTAATTATAAAATATATACACATATATAAAATCAAACAAATGTAGTTTGAGTAAATCATAAAAACACAATTCTTAAAGTGCCATTAATAACACTAGTTTCAAAAGTTAATAACAATAATAATGATATAAATCAAATGCAAATGCCTTGAGTAAATCGTAACGAATTGTTAAGCTTTTTCTATCTAAAACAATGTTATTTAACACTAATTACAGTGCTGTCAAAATATTTGACATCTGAAAAATGTAAAATCACATTTGAAGGTTTATTTATTCATATGGCTTGCAGCACGAATCAATTGAATACAGTTTGAGTTAAAGTGCTTTAGTGAAATCGATAAATACAAATTCTTAAGCATTCAACAATTATCTTAATATTTAATGCACCGCGGTTCGATGGAGGGTTGTTCAGTAAATAAAGGCGTGTTGCACGTGCTACACGGTGGCCATAGCTGCCGCAGTCGTCTGGTGTATGCAACATTCTGCCGCTGTCGTCGTTTGCTATCGATTTCTATTTAGACAACAGCTACTGTTGAGAAATTGAGCACAGGTTTTGGGTTGGAGTTTGAGTATGGGGCTTCGGTTTGAGTTAGTTTTGGGTACTCACTCAGGAGGATGTCGGTCAACGCCTGGCGTATAATCAATCATTCATTCATTGTTGTCAACTAGTTTAAAGCATTGACACATGGCTCGCCAATGGGCGTGCTGATGATGAAGATGATGAGAATGAGTCCTCAAGTGGGGCCAGTCAGTTCGTCAGTCATTTGGACGAGTGGCGTTTGGCATTGGCAGGACATGTGGCCCGCCTCGCACGCTCAATGCACAGGACACCAGGACACTTCTAGGACGCTTTGCCCAATGCTTATCAATGCTGCGTTGCCGCACTTCACCTTCATGCTTCACTTGACTGTTCGAAGTGCGGGCCAAGACGGGCAACACTTGTAAAAAGTTCACGTAGTGTTGGCAACTATCTGCACTGTTGTCAAAAGAAAGAATTGTTTCTGTGCTGCGCTGTTGCCAAACCTCTTGTATGCATTTCCATGCGTTTTCTGCACTTGCAGCTAGTTTTGTTTGCCAAGTTTCTTTCACTGCATTACATTTTTTTTATATTTTATGTGCCGTTGCATAATTTCCCAAAGAGGCTCAATTACTCTAAATGACTGGCAGCTGTATAATGCACTGTTGCCAAAATTACAAAAAATGTCAAATGAATATAATTTTTTAATTTAATTCTAGTTGATATGTATGTTTATATTTTATACATCGTTGCCAAACTTCACTGGAGCGACAACTATTTATTGTGGCCTCTTGTCACACTGTGCAGCACACATATCACATTTCACATTCGCCTGACAATACAAAATTGCAGACCTTGCCGTGTCAGTTGATTGATGTCGACTTGTCAAGTCCCCATGTGCTCAAATATGCCCCCAACCTTTTCCGAATTCAGATACAGAGTTGTCCGGCTTGCAACAATGAACCAATTCGAGACATGGTCGGCTTTATTGTTAATGTCGACAACACGGTTCGGTTATTGTTCGCTGCGGGAACAAGATTCAGATACAGATACAGATACAGACAGAGATAGAGGTACAGATAGAGATACGGATAGAGATACGGAGAGAGATGCAGATGCTTTTTGCTTGGCTGGTTTTTGGAAGGGGATGAGTTCCACAGTTGTGATTATGCATTGCCTGGCGGTTGTTAATGCGATTTGTACTCTCCTCGACAGCACCTGGCATCATTGGACATGGCATTGGACTCGCTGCACCTGCCTATGCTGCTCCCGCTTATGCTGCTCCCGCTTATGCTGCCCCTGCTTATACCACGCATCTGGCTGCCGCCCCCGTGCTTAAGTGAGTAATGCGTTGGGCCTTATAAATAGAGATGGATCACCACATGTTCTCATCACATAATTATGCCTCCTCCATGTACAGGGCTGCCCCCGCACTGGTGCACACATCCGTCTCTGGCCATGGCATTCACTATGGTTACTAAGGCCTGGGTCTGAGTATGCAGCATGGACCAGACAACAGAACCCGCCACCATCAAGCACCACTAAGCATCATCAGCACCACCACCACCACCAGTTCCCAGCATGGAGTTAACAGTTAAAAATATAAATACGAGTAATATCCTTGGCGAGCCTAACTGTAAATAATGTGACCTTCGGCAATTTTATGCAAGACAAACGATGGAACAACACGAAAACCTCAAAATTCAAATTAGCAAAATGGCAACGCCGCAATTGCTAAGTTAAATTCAATTGGATGATTTTGCAACGTTGCCGTTTTGCAGGGCGCCATCATCTTGAATATCATTTGATTAGCTCCATGCCCAAAGGGAAAGTCTCTCACACACCGTATCTCCGTCTTTTGTATTACATGATAATTGTGGAATTTTGTGTGTACATATTTTTTTTTTTTTTATCGCGGTTGAATTTATGTTTTATTTAAAAGTTACTTTGTACAGAAAATGCATGTGAAATGTTGAAAAGAATAAACTCATTTAATGTAAACGAAATGTTGTAGACTTGTTGGACAATCAAGGGGGTCCAGTCTCTGTTCAATTCTATTTTCTATTCCATGGGACTTCCCCCCTCCACTGCTGTTGTAGTTACAGTTATGATATATGGTTGCAGCCCAAAACTATGCTGCGATTTATATGCCACGCTCCAGTTGAGCACTTGCCATATCGTACATACTGCTGCATACTTTATGGCGCATTGCGTGGAATTTATCATGCTCACAACACACACACACACACACGCACACTTACAGAGACTACAGCACATATTTTGTTAGACAACTCGTTGCATGTGCCAAATGGCAAGCGAAAGCGAGCGAAAGTATTAAAGTTCAAATGCCCAAAAGTCTCTGGCTCTATTTTTTTAGGCCAACGACCATTATATGTCACGCATACGCCACGTGCGCCTCCTGCCTCCCCCGCAAATCGAAAATAGCACTTGACGCATATTTTTAGATCCCAATAATCTTAATATAGCTTCAAACGGCGAGCATAACAATGCAAATGTCAACGCGTATGCCAAATATATAAGAGGAAAATAACATTGCAAAAATATGAACGCAATGATTTATAGACAAGTTGTCTTAACATCTCAACTGTACTCTATCTTTTAGGTATGATGCAGAACTGTAAAAGTGACTGCACATGTATTCAAATCTTTGATTAGGCAGATGGATACGGCTCCGGATAAGTATTGCAAGTGCTTTAGTATCAAATGTTGGCTAAACAATAACGAGAGTCAGTCAGCAGAGGATAGACCTTATTAAATAAAATATTAAATAAATATTATATAATTCAATTAGGCTTACATTCAACCCAAGAGATTTCATATACATAATAGACAATCCCAATCCAATAGATACCCTTCAGAAAGAGAAAAAACTTCATGTGGCAAACGATTGTTGATGCACATTTCGAACTAAATAATATATACAGTATATAAATAAATATTTTTATTTATTTAAGAATTTAAATAAACACATAAGTTTATTTTCATTGAACATAAAGTGTTTACATTTCTAACAAATCGCACTTTAATCGTTTTACAATGGAGTAAAACACTTTAACTTTAAGCAGCTGACAGAGTATCAACAAAATGTTACATTAATAATTAGTGCACAAACAAAAGAATTGATTAACTGTAAATGCAATTACGAGCAGCATTTAATGCGTCATTTGAATTACAATCTGCATGCAAGTGCGGCAAATAAGCGGCAAATAAGCGGCAAATTGAGCTGCCGATCAAATGCAGGATATGTTTGATTGAGTTGCCCTGAGCTTTTCTATAAATAGCATTTATGCATTTGCAGGTCTCGCTACTGCTTGTTGTGGCAGTGTGGCACATCGGCTGCTGGCATATGTGGCAGATACAAAGTATGAATTGAGTGGTGTGAGAGTTGCATCTGGCGATGACTCGGGGCGACTTGGAAACCTCAATGCAAACAAACTGCAGAGACAACAAACTTGTGAATCTATCTTTTCCCAAGAGCAACATGTTGGGTGTGTTGTGTGTGTGTGTATGGCTGTGTGTATGTGTGTGTGTATGTGTGTGATAATTGTCTAAGTTTATCTACAAGTGAAGGCTTTCGTTGGAAATGCGAGTAGTTAACGTGGTAAAAGAACCACAGCATATTGCGGTTATGCGTGTATTTGCTTGGCTTATTATTTCGTGGAAACTATGGGTACACAATGCCACACCCACACACACGCCTACACACATACATACACAATCCCTCGCACACCCTCGCTGGGATACACAAAAATTGAGCCAAGATTCCTGTCCAATCACAGCTAGAACTTTGCCAAGCAGCTGGATATCAATTAACATGCAAAGTTATGCTTGACAATAAAAATCTAAGTCGCAGCCCCATCGATCCACCCAACCATCCAACCTTCCAACCCCCCCGACGACGTCTGCCTTGTGGCTTGACTTGAGCCAGAGCTTACTTCATTTGGCTGAAGCCTTTAAGCCACTGACAAAACAAGGCAACAGTTGTCAGCCCTAAAAAAAATAAAATATATATATATATATATATATATATATAAATAAAATCTGTTACCATTTTCATTTGGCGAACGCAATGCAAATACATGCGAGGAGTGCGAATGCAAATACATATACAAATTGCAAAGTGTCCTAGAAACAGGACACCTGGGCCCAAGGACAGGCCCAGGACAAATACAAACAGGCAAAGCCATTGAAAGAAAAGAAATGAAAAGCAAAGAAAAGCGACAGAAAGAAAACTCAAAGCCAAAACAAGACAATTGCATTAAGCAACACTGCGAAGCTGCACAGCCAGACGAAGAACCAAAAGGCGAGCAGCCGCAGGAGCAGACGATGGAGAAGTTGGAGTCGAGCAAGGCGAGGACTGTAAGGCAAGGCCACCTTGAATGAAACCAGACAAATACAAATAAACTTAACAAAACTAAACAAACCCAACAAAGCACTACGAAAGCCAAAGGAAAAGCAAAAGGCAAGCACTTGAGCTCAATGCCAAACTAATTGCAAATTGACAACAAGACACAATCTATGAATAAATATATTGAGAATACAATTTATTTAATATTACACATTGGAAGGAAGCATTCAACTTGAGTATGTTAAGTGTCACAGATATAGATACTATTGTTCACTTTAATAATGCAAAATATTATCAATTCAAATAAGAGATTGCAACTATTGCAAGTTTCTACATAGAAATTGGAAATTATAGAAATACATATTAATTTATCCGCATGCAAATGTTGTGAAAATATAAATAGATTTAAGTGTGCATTCAGAAATCAACAAATAATTTATATTTTTAATATTCCCAATTATAATTTATGTAACTGTTATTACTCTTATTGCTCTTATTTGTAAGTCTTCTGAGAAACCCTTTTAAAATGCAAATAATAATTGCAATACTCAAATAATAATAGCTACAAATAATTCATTTAGTAAATCATCATCAGCCGCAATTATAATTAATATAATTAATAGAATCAATGTATTTACAATATACAATACAATACAATATAAATAGATTTAAGTGTGCATTCAGAAATCAACAAATAATTTGTATTTTTAATATTCCCAATTATAATTTATATAACTATTTATCTCTTATTTGTAATTCTTCTGAGAAACCCTTTTAAAATGCAAATAATAATTGCAATACTCAAATAATAATAGCTACAAATAATTCATTTAGTAAATCAATTATAATTAATATAATTAATAGAATCAATGTATTTACAATATACAATACAATACAATATAAATAGATTTAAGTGTGCATTCAGAAATCAACAAATAATTTATATTTTTAATATTCCCAATTATAATTTATGTAACTCTTATTACTCTTATTGCTCTTATTTGTAATTCTTTTGAGAAACCCTTTTAAAATGCAAATAATAATTGCAATACTCAAATAATAATAGCTACAAATAATTCATTTAGTAAATCATCATCAGCCGCAATTATAATTAATATAATTAATAGGATCAATGTATTTACAATTGTATATTTGAAAAGTGCTCTTACAAATTGATATTTGTTTAATTAAT
The DNA here is from genome assembly GCA_035042075.1 of Drosophila macrospina. Lineage (NCBI taxonomy): Eukaryota > Metazoa > Arthropoda > Insecta > Diptera > Drosophilidae > Drosophila > Drosophila macrospina. The sequence continues at coordinate 831,172 of JAWNLW010000429.1, read as the reverse complement.
GCACTAATATACTTATGTCTATTTAATTTTTATTAGCGATAAGCTTCTCTGGAAATCAGCCCCATTTCGTTCTGGTTCCATTAAAACGCAGTATAGTATAAAAGTTTTTTAATTAATTTATATAGGTCATCACGAAGATTAAATATGCACATTCACTATAATAAGCAGCGAAATAATTATTAGCAACCTGTCCGCTGAGAAGTTTACTTTCATTTAGTTGTTTGTAATTAAGTGAAAGCCATAAATGCTGAAAAATGTTTTTACTATCCCGGGCAACATCGTGGAGGGAATTCTTACGAAATGGCTGCATCCCACGCACGCAGGACCATAAAGGGAGAATGTGGATGCAGTCGGACATTGAGACACTGAGACATTGAGACACTGAGACACTGAGACAGTGAGACAGTGAAACAGTGAAACAGTGAAACAGTGATGTTCAAGCGCAGCTGGTGGGTTGGATGGTGGGTCGGGATGGTTGGGGGAGTGGAGCAGAGCAGCAGGGGATCTCTGTAGTTGAACATATTTGCATGGAAATTTTCAATTTAGTGCGTTCAGCAAACAACAAAAGCAAATAAACAGAAATATGCAGCACAAAGCAAACAAAAAAAGAACCTGGTCAAAACACACAAAGACACACGAACAGAGAGACAGAGGGACAGAGAGACAGAGAGACAGAGAGACACAGAGACAGAGAGACGGCACAGAGATTGACAGAACGAGGGACAGTTGTGTACACAGACAGGCACAAATACATTGACACAATGACCGCATGCTGTCTGGACACAGTGTATGTGTATGTGTCTGTGTGTGTGCGTGTGTGTGTGTGCGTGTGTGTGTGTGCGGCTGCTTCCTGTTCATTTCCCTTGCTGACAGTACACAACAAAGCCGAAATGTCTAGCAATGACAACGACTGTTACGACCATGGTCAAAACGCCATCCCCTCGCTTTCAGACGCTTGATTGCCAGAGCGGGCTGAGTGGTTGAGAGGGGCTCGAGCTGGAATGTTGACCAGCTACCAGCTAGATGGGATTGGTCTTTTTGCCATTCAATTCGGCTAACACGGGGCGTATGCGTAATACCGCTAACGAAGTGCGTCCAAAGATGCTGCATTGATGATACGTTTCAAGTGCAATCGCACGCTAATTAAATCTCCATCTACACCTTCTATAGTACACACAAGGGCGTGTGTGTGCGTGTTCTCTCAGTGTCCACGTTTATTGGAGAAACTTACACATTTTACGACCATTTAATTAACTAATTACAAAGTTTCACTATCAATAATAACTTGCTGAACTCACTTAAATAACAATTTAACTAATGATGGGCACCACAGTGTCCACAAACAAGCTACTAGCAGCGCAGGTTAAGTGCTGCAATGAGTATCAATCAGGACTATTAAACTATTTCGAGTGTTTGCATAACTTTATCAAACTTCAACTGGTTCTCAATCAAAGGAGACTTGAATTGAGTTGAAGCGCTTTGTCGGCTGTTAGTTAAGAATCCGCTTTAAAGGTGCTTTTATATATCTATATTATATATACTTTTATATAAGTATATTATCTATTCTGGGTTCACAGCTTATCAGTCTTGACTGTCAATTTAAAGAACCTTAAGAAAAATCCAATTCGAGATCTATTGAATGAAGAAAACATTTGTTAAATATCATAACGAATAATCTAACTAAAGGTAAACTGAATTTGTAGACCCGGTACCCAAAGTGTGCAGGGGCGAATATGTTTATAGAAGGAAGCAGAAGGAAGCATCTCAGACCCTCTGTAGTATATATATTCCCGATCAGCATTTGCAGCTGACAATACTCTTCTAGTGTGCACTTGGACTTTTGACACGCCCTCTTCAGCCCACGCAACAGGGACAAAATAAAACGAAACACTAGAGCTATATTCTAGAATAGAATGCTAGCAGATCAATCAAGGGAACCCGAACTTGAATCCAGGTCGCAATACTCAATATTTGTTATTATATGTTTGTTTAGAAGGAGAAGCGCTGCAGTTGCCATTTAGAATCATTCTATTCTTATACTTTTATCATAAAAAGTAGCAAATGTATGTTTAGATATGAATACCGGGTCTTTTACTGTCGATCACCCTCACTGTAGCTTTAAGCTTGTCTATGCTAGGCTGATTGAAAAGTCCCAGGCCTGACACAGAAAGGCCGCCACAAATATCAAATCCTTATTATGTTTGACAGTCCCTATCCTTCAAAAGGCTACATGTGAAATTTCATTAACATCTGTCAATTATTTTTATTTTTTTTTATAGTTGTCCAAAGTGCATCACCTCTGTGTTTTTTATAACTATGGAACCAGGTGAATTTCGTGTTTTGACCGGAGATCGGAAATTCAAATTGCGGGAGCTTGCTGACATGGTAAACATATCATCTGAACGGGTATACAACATTTTGCATAACCATTTGAACATGCGGAAGCTCTGCGCGCGTTGGGTGCCGCGCGTGCTCTCATACGATCAAAAGCGCGAACGAGTTGAATGTTCGGAGGCCAATTTGTCCATGGTAAAGCGCAAACGATCTGAGTTTTTTTTCGCTGTTTGATAACCGTTGATGAAACATGGATTCATCACTATACGCCCGAGACCGCTCAACAGTCGAAACAATGGGTTTCCAAGGGTCAAAGTGCACCGAAGAGGCCAAAATCGCAACGAACGGCCGGAAAGGTGATGGCTACCGTTTTTTGGGATGCGCGCGGAATTATTCATGTCGATTATCTTGAGCATTATCGGACAATCACCGCTCAATATTATAGCGACTTATTGGATCGATTCAATGCTGTTCTGAAGCTTAAACGCCCTCATCTAAAAAAGAAAAAATTTTGTTTCTTCAAGACAACGCGCCCGCTCACTAGGCCGTGAAGACGATGACGAAATTGTTTGAATTGGGCTACGAAATCATTCCCCACCCTCCATATTCACCAGATATAGCCCCCTGCGATTATTATATATTTCCAAACTTGAAAAGATGGCTTGCTGGCAAGCGCTTTCACTCGAATGAAGAGGTCATTGCCGAGACGGACGCCTATTTTGAAGAACTTTATGTCGACTACTACAAAAAAGGCATCGAAATGCTCGAGGCCCGCTATACTCGTTACATCGAGCTCGAAGGAGATTATGTTGAAGAATAAAATGAAACTTTTAAAAGTATATATGTATATATTAAATTAAATTATATTTGCCTATGATGAACTTTGTTAAAACTGAACTATAGTAAACTACAGTGACTTCTGTTCACATTTAAAACTATTCTCCTTTCAATCGTTACTCAAGTCTTTCAGATATCCATTAGCACAATAAATCATTAAGAATAACACAGAAAACTAATGTTTGTTGTTAATTGATTGATTGATTTATCAATTAATATGCGCTGCTTGATTTATTTTCCCATAAACCAACTCAAGAAAACAAAATGAGTTTTAATTTTATATTAATTTCACTACTGACAATTTAATACTCGTTTCTACTCTGTTGCCAATTTGGACAAGTTTACAAGAAAGTATATATATATATACAAAGATATGTATATGGTGTATAGATGGACTTAGAATATGTGATAATGAGACTAAAGCTACTTGCGAAAAAAAAAAGAAAAAAAAAGGTAAAGTGTTATTTTTTGTGGTTCCACTTGTCGAAGTGATGTCGAGCTAACACAACAACAGCACAGTTGGCATTTCTTGAGGATTGAGAAGTGGCATCAATTGCTTCAATTGGGGTTATGGCGTTGGGTTAAATCAAATCATTTAGAAGCTGTAGTTGAGGTTGCCACTGCTGTATCTCACATGGGATACGGCTGATGAAGGTTGGTACGATGGAGAACCCAGTACGGAGGATTCTGGGATTGCCATGCCAAAGCTTTGGGATGTGGATGGCGCATTTTGTCCGGTTGCGAACTGTTGGGCAACGCTTTGCTGTTGCTCGCGGAGAATGTCCTGCTGCTGCTGCTGCAGGAATCCCATATGCTGGAGGGTCGAATAGTAGTTCGGCTGCTGTCTACCCGTTGGGGACTGCGACTGCGATTGCAACTCCGGTAGCTGGCTCTGCTGTTGGTGTGGCACAGCTTGTCGTTGTTGCAACTGCAACCCGTTGTTGCCGCCAAACACATTGGCCGACTGCCGCTGGCCAAAGGCATTCGACTGTGGCTGCTGCGATGGCGACTGAGATTGTTGACCGATCGACACATCGGGATAGTATGTGTAGAGCTTCTGCAGCAGCTGCTGTTGCTGCTGCTCAAACTCCAATCGCTGACGCTGGTAATCAAGGAAGGCGGCTTGCATTTGGTCCGCGTAGCTGGGCATGTTTCCGACTGCTTGCAACTGTTGCTGCTGCTGCTGCTGCTGACGCTGCTGGGCCAAAAACTGCTGCTGCTGCTGCTGCAATTGTTGCTGCTGCTGTTGCTGCTGCTGCTGCAGCGCGCTGAGAGCTGGCTCTGGCTTTGCCTTGATTTGCTGACCTCCGAGGGTGTGCTGTGGAAACACACCCGTATATTGTATTCCCGAGCGTCCGGAGAAACGATTTGGAATTTGCTAAAAAAAAACGGAAAAAAGAAAAAGAAAAGAAAAAAATTATAAAGAGAAAAACGAGAAGCGAAAAGCGAGAAGCGAGAAGAAAACGCCTTAGTAAGGCAATTGGCAAAGCTCTTCTGCTCCCTCCTCGCACAGTTTTAGCAACGGCAATAGCTTCCGAGTTTCCGCTTCAAGTGCAAATGTGGTATTACAATAATTTTGGTATTTGGTCACACTGTTGAAGCAGTTGCTCGGTCGCCGCGAAATTGCCCAAAGCGAATGAGGAAGAGAATCGAATTTAGCATCCTGCTTCCGTTTGCCTCAGCTGCTTTACCAGTCGACCACCATGTTTGCTACGTTTTGCGGCTCTCATCGCGATGTGCTAGTATAAAAAGGGAGATGCAAATTCTTGGCAACCACAAAAACAATTTGGAATTAATGAGAATTTCGCACACTTTTGATACACAATGAAAAAAAAGAGAGGAAAAAATAAGGAAATAAATTCGGAAATTCGAAAACTAAATTGATAAAGCGAGAGAACGAGACTGACACTGTTCAGGCTACGAGCTGAACCCCAAACGACCGGAACAATCCGGAATTTGATCTCAAAGCCTATTTTGTTAACAATTTTTAGCTCATACAAAGGCCAAAGACAACAAAAATAGAGCACGTGAAGCTCGCAACTTGAAACACAATACACAAAACATAAAAGGACGGAGCGACGGAACGACGGAACGACAAAACGACAAAACGACTCAATGACAAAACGCAAAACAAACTGAGTGAAATGTTTGCCGAGGGGCGAAATTGATCATACGCCACGTGGGACAGATGCAGATGCGATGCACGCAAACGAAATGTGTGACAATGTCACATAAAATGGATTGCAACAACATGAGCTGCAGACAGTTGAATGATGCACTTCGCTTGGCAACTGTTGGGCCTCTGCCTCTGCCTTGCAGTAGACAGGGGATGGACACGTGCCAGGCCATCGAATCCTTTCGAGCAAATCGCCTTGGGCGCCCTCAATGTGGGCGAACAAATAATGAACACGATGCAGGACGGCAACAAGGCTACAAAACAGCTGAACTTTGATTCGCCAATAATGAAGATCCATTCCAAGACGGAGCTGGGACATGGCAATGCCATGCGAGCGCCCTCCGATGACGACTCCGATGAGTCGGACGAGCGACGGCGACGACGACGACGACGGCGACGACGCAGAAGCGAGCGCAGTGGCAACAACTACAACCAGAGTGAATATTTGGTGGCACACCGTGGCAAGCGTTCGCCCTGTTTTAACAAGATGATGACCCCGGAGCCACCCGATGATATAGAGGCCAGAAGGAAGGCGGCGGCAATGAAACGTGCCGCCAACAATGCCGCCAGATCTCGCATCATTCGCACAATGAACAAGGGGAAAAAGAAGAAGCTGTATCGCAAACGTCGCCAGGCCATGTCGCCCGAAGGTGCCACAGGGCAGACAGGGCAGGGTCCTAGTATAGGGGACCGCGTGAAGGGATTGTGGCTGTCGTTTGTGGACAACGTGGTCGATGTCGTGCAACAGATGCGGCAACAAATTAGAGGGGCAGCAGCTCAGGCAACTGCTGGCAATTAAATAATTAATTTCAATGAAATGTTAAATTGAATTTGTTATCGTAATTAAAGCTGACAAGAGAAGCTCTAGCTGCACAATCGATTGGTCTGTTCATGCAACTTGCTGTGGCATTCAACTGCAACTCTGATTAAATCTAAACAACACTTGCAATTGTTATTCGCTCTGTAGCTATCTATCGATCTTTGACTATCGATGTATCGAATGTTCGCTGCGAACATTTCCGACATGCAGCACATGCAACACTTCCGGTCATCCATCCCCATCTCCCCATCTCTGATACAAAAGCAACAATACCCAATTACCAACTGATCAGTTTGAACAATGACTTCCACTTGGCCATTACTCTTTGGCCTAACTCTGGCCATTACATTGCTTTGGAGTCTGGGCAATTGCCAGGAGGATCTCGAGTTGGATTACTCCAATGAGTACGACAATGTGCGGCCCAACTTGGTCTATCCCGATGAGCCCAGACTGGACAAACGTCTCACCTCTGCCGCCCAGCAATTTGGGGAGAGTGTGAAGAACGCCTGGCAATCCATGGTGGACTCCTTTCACAACTACTTCGAGGAACTACGGAATGTCTTTGCCGACGGTGTCGACAATAATACTGCGGAGTCTTCAGTTTCCAGCTAAGCCGCGTTCCCTATTTGAGTTTATCTATTGAATTTATTCGAAATAAATTGTAAAACAAACGAAACGAATTCGAGTTCTGATTGGAAAGGATCGGATGAGTAGAGATGCTGCAGTTGAGGGGAATTAAAGCTGCGAAAGTTTGAGTTTTTGTAATTCGGAATGACATCAAATAGTCAGGAAATTAAGTAGCTTGTTTGCTGTATCTGATAACATAAGATAACAATAATTATATGAAAAACAATAGGCAATTGTGTGGACTTGCAGCTGTTGGCAAATGATGCAATGATTAATTGCTAACTATAGAAGTAAAGATAAGTTAATAATATGTATGGTTATATGTGAATGCAAACAAAAATTAGAATACAAACAAAAGGTCTTTTGAACAAGTATCTAACAAGCTAATAAACGATGACCAAAAGAGTAGAAGGGAAAGTGAGTGGGACAGGAGAGGGAGACTATCAATTAAACTTAAAAACTTAAACTTAAACTAAAGCAGATGTAAACAGTTGGTAAATACAGAAACTAATACCCTGTACCCAGAGCAAGGTTTGCGTTCACTTTTTTCTCAATTTATCCTTGTTGCCAAATATCCAATGGAAAAAACTGTGTAGATGAAATAAATGTACACAAACCATATGTTAGGCAGAGGGTATAACAAAAGCAACTAAATATTGATTTATCTGACACATTAAAATTGCAGAAAATTATAAATAATGTATAGAAAGGAATGCAGAGAATTTTATGCGTAAGCATTTTGAAGGAAGAGTGATCGAAAGAGAAGTTAAACATAAAAAGAATAATTAATTATGTTTCTAATTGTTGCCACGACATATTTTAAACACATTTAATAGCTTAAAATATAATTATTTAAAAGAAACTATTAAGATATATTAGTTCAAGAATAATATCATAGTTCTACTTTCAAGAAGAAACAAGCGGATCAGGCGAGTGCCTGCGACATCCTGTATATGTATACCCTGTACAGTTCTCTACAATAAAACTGTTGTGATAATTATTCTTGCAAAACTGCAATTGTGCGTATATAACACATAAGCATATATCCCAAAATCGATATCATGACGATACATTTAAAGAATCGAAGTGAAGTAGCACTCAGTTTTTGATTGAGCATCGAGTATGAACATATGCAAAAGCTTGCTGCTATGCGCAAGTAAGGAACTCACATTTACATGTGATTTATGAACAGGCATAGACATGTATAGACATGTGTAAACACATATATTCATGTCTCGCTAGCACACATGTTACCACAGCAAACGGATTCAATGCAAAATGTTCAATTCTTTGTTCATTCTTTCGAGAATAACTTTCTTATTCATGGGCCGATATTTATGAAACTTAAGCAAGTATTTCAAAAGAATATTCTCTATTGGGGTAAAAGTGTGCACGCTTAAAAGTACAATCTATAATTATCTGGCAAACAATTTAAATGAATTTCATCTGCGTTAGAGATACTGAGGTCGAGGCGTTCATACAGACGGACGGACGGACAGACGAAGAGATAGACTTGAATCAATCGACTCGGTTGATGATTCTGATTAAGAATATACTTTATATATACTTTACATACTGTTTTCACAAGGTTAAAACATCCCTTTACTTGGTTTAAAAACATCGTAAATAGTTAAACTACTCTAATGATATCTTTAAGAACATCTGGTAACGTTTGGATGTTGTCCAACACTGAGAATCGGAATATATTATGCGATGCATGTGACACATCAAATAAAAAAAAACAGTTAATGTAGTTAAAACAAGTCAAATAAGATGGGTTGGATGTGGAGGAAGGGACATTCTGTTGGACTAACGGTGATTACGTTGATCTAAATGATTTTGATGTTGTTTAACACTAGAACACGATACGGCTGCTAATTACGAGTGCATGCGAATGCAATTCTAGTTACAGATGTTGCCTGAGATTGGACCGGATATGTGCAGCATGAGCACGATTTGCGACTTGTTGTTGTTGTTGTTGCAGTTGCGCGTGGCTTGCTGCTAATTAGCCAAACGACATCGGAGGCGACCCCCAGTTGGCTGTTAAATAAGCCGCATCGAGAGCAGACTCAACCAGATCCCACACCAGCCTCAAAGTGCTACGATTTCCATGAAAATGAATTCGGTTTGCATTGCATTGCTGTTGCTCGCAGGCTGCATTGCCGCACGGCCACAGGTAAGAACTAGAAGGTGTCCTGCAATAGCAGGACTACCAAAACTAAATGTTACACTAGACCCTAACCTTCACTCTTCGACTCTTCCATTGGATGTTAGGAATTTGAAACAGGCATGTTGCTGGCTGCCGCACAGTTTAAGGAGGTGATGGAGACTGGAGCCGCAGCACGGAATGACAAAAGTATCGAGGTGCTTGGCCAGAAGATGCGTGGTGGCATGGAGCTTGGCTTTGGCGATGCCATGCGGCCAGTTGGGGGAGGACGTCGTCGTCGTCGTCGAAGTGAACTCAACTCGCAGCCCGAGCAGCAACTGCAGCTGTTTCTTCGCAAAATAAATGCATAAACCTTAAACTTACCAGCTGTTGTTGTTGTTGTAGTTGTAGTTGTTGCTGTTGTAGTTGTTGTTGTTGTAGTTGTTGTTGTTGTAGTTGCTGTACTTCGTCTGCTGATTGAAGCTGAGTCTGTGGCAATTCCGGTTGCTGCAACTCCTGCTGCTGCTGTGGCTGCTGCTGTGGCTGCTGCTTGGCGGCGCCATAGTATCGAGTAAAGCTTTGCTGCAATCCCGGCGTCTTCAGTGTGAAGGAATTAGTGTTGGCATCGGTGTGAATGGATAATTGTGCCTGGCACACATCCTGCTGGTTAACAAGCAGCAGGCACAGAGTCAACACTGCCCCGGTATACCACGAGCCAAACATGTTCGTCTCCTATGATTTATGACAACGGCAGCAAAATGCTAATTGTAATTGATTCAGATTTTCAGAGCCCAGACTCCAGACTCCAGACTCGCGACTCGAGATGCCACGCGGTGCCCTTAATTAATGCCACGCCCACAATGTAAATCAACGTAAACAATGCCAACGACAACAACGATGCGACTGCAGTTACTCCCAAATTGTGACTGTGCATTGCCCGCCCGTCGCTTAAGCGTTTTATACTTGGCCTTTTGCTTTTCGGTTTTGGCTTCAGCTTTTTGGCCATTTACTTGGCATGCAGCAACAGCAGCAGCAACAGCAACAACGGCAGCAGCTGGTGGCAAATGGGAAATTTATTTATTCGCTTTACGGCTCAAGTGCGTGAGTTGACAGTCCAACACAATTGCTGATACACCCCACCCCACCCCACCCCCTCTCTCGCACTATCCCTCTCTAGAAACCCTTCTTTAATTGCCAGATTGTAAGACAAAGACAAAGTCATGTGAAACATGGAAGGGCCATTGAAAGGGAAATGGGAAGACATTAGTCTAAATACTGCTGGTATTTACACTCATGTTACATAAGGGAAAAAGAGCGAAAGGCGAAGAGAGAGAGAGAGTGAACGATCGTTTGATGATCCGAATCGATGGCAAACATCGAAACAAATTCATTAAGTATTTCAGGTCAATTTCAACTATATAAAGTTATACTTTATTTTAATCAGTTAACAGCTTGTGAGCAGCTTAGGAAGTAATCAATTGATATAAGTAATCGCTAGTTATTAATTTGAGTTACAGGGTATTTCGCTTATGAAAGATATTCTTACACAAAAGCCAATGTCTTGTAATACATTTATTATAGAAAAACAATTAAAGGAATACTTCATCACAGTACATTACACCTTTCAATGCAATCTCTACTCAAACCTAATTAGATACTCAAACGAAACAGATCGAAATCTGTTGCACTATTTTAATTAAATATTATTATATTTATTATTTTAATTATATTTATTATTTTATTTTAATCAAATTATGCGCAATGCAAATGAATTAAATTTTATTTATTTATTTATTATATTTATTATTTATTTATTATCATATTTATTATTTTAATTATATTTATTATTTTATTTTGATCAAATTATGCGCAATGCAAATGAATTAAATTTTGTGTTTATTTTGCTTTTCAACTGAAGTCCCTTAAATGCACAAACTACTGGAGCTTGAAGAGGAATCAAATGATTTTCCCCTGCCGCTAAAAATATATATAAAATTAATTATGCTAATAAATTCACAATTGGCTTCATATTTAATTAGACTTTTAGAGTTGAGGTAATCTAATATTTGGAAAACAAAGCAAACTTTGCTGCAAAAGTAAATAAAAGTGCACTGCAAATAATAAAAATAATTATATAATTAAATTGACTTCTCTGGTTTTATTTAGCGAGGTCGGCAATTAATTTTTGTTTTTGATATTTCACTTTCCTTAATGTGACGCTAAGGCACAAAACTGCTGTAGAAATGTGTTTGGAATTTGAATATGCGTTAAGAAGAAGAAGTAGAGGAAGAGGAAGAAGAAGTAGAGGAAGAGGAAGAGAAGCAACAAGCAGCAACACCATGGATATAAAGTTGGTAATTTAAATACAAATTGAATATAGTCTGGCTGCTTATATAACACACGCTAACCAAAAAGGCGTGGGCAGAGGGCGGGGAAAGGCGGAACATGAGAAGAAATATGTGAACACAGGGCACACTAAGTATAAAGACCAGCATAAAATGTTGTTTATAGATACGTGTGTGGCATACACAATATGCGAGGCAACAAGTTGTCTGTCTGCCAAGAAATGAGAGAGAGAGAGAGAGAGAGAGGGATGGGGGGAAAAGGGTAGGGTTGGGCAATGAGGTCAAGCGGGGTTACACACTAGGAAGTGGGGTGAAGGTTAAATGATAAGCGACTGTCACAATTGCAATTGCAAGTGCAATTAGCCAACTTTTGGAATGTAATGCCGAAGTACGACTATGGGCCAAAAACGATTATGAAAGCCGAGTTTTATGAGACAACGTACCTCGTATGTCTTAAGAGCTAATGAGGGGAGGCCCACTGGGCAGTGTGGTCAGTGTGGCCCGTGGCCCGTGGCTACTGGTCAGTGGATAGTTGCCAAATGCCAGTGGACTGTGGGCTGTGGGCTGTCGACTGTGTGGTTAGTCCGTCCACACTGCGTATACGTGATCGCCATAAATTTATTTGGTCGCGCGTTTCATTTCATTTTGCAGACGCAATCGCAATTGAAAGCGCATTTCATATGATTGAAAGTTGTTTATGTGTGTCATTTGCGGCAAATGCACGTATACCCCATGTCCAAGGCGTGAAATGGGTATGTACATATAAGCGTATGTGCATGTGTATGTGCATGTGTGTGGAATGCCATCCCACACACTCGCAATTTACGTTTTAACACGCATTATGCCAATGAGGCGACAATGAAGCAGACACACGCAACAAGCGCCAAGCAGGCAAACGGTTAACAGTCTACAGACCACAGCAAACCAGTTAACTGCTCGCATTCAACAGTTACAGTCAACAGTCAGCAACTATAGCTAAAGTCCATATATTGGCTGATTATTGCGATACCCGAGCTATGCTCTTGCCTTTAAATTGACCGCAAACCTTTTATGATGTCAAAACGCTGCTTGTAATCATTGAACATAAGCAGACTACCGCATGGTGATTCATAAACAGGGTATCATAATCGAAGCAGCGTATTCTGGCAACTGATTCCGCAAGGTTAGCACTCAGTACTGAGTTAGTTCCACAATTATAGCATTTGCCATTGCATTCACTCTCCCTTTTGATCCAAATAAACATTTATTTCAAATTTAATCAAATTCGGCTGATAGAACATTCAGATTAGAATGAAATACATCAACTTAATCATATAAATCCATATTCATATACGCATACAGACACTTCTCGTTTACTAAAAGTCAACATAATATTGACACACTGGACGGCTGACCAATTCAATTTGTTAGTTCAATTCAAATCATTTGCCTGCCAAAATATACTTTGGCCAAGTTATTTTGTATTTTATTAGCAACACGCATAATGCCGGGCTGTAATGTCGTTTTTAGCCAAGAAGAACAAGTGAAATTCTTGTAATTTTATGATTATGCCATGGACCATTAAATGAGAAAAATATAAAATAAATGCAAAATAAGAAGAGACGACAATTTTATGCTAGAGACAAGAGAATAGGGAAGATGAAGAATTGTGTTGAGCACGAGCTGCTAAATAACGATACTTAATCATTTTACTGGGTCACTCTCCACTGTGGTTTTTGCCAACTGACCTCTCCAAACTAGAGCATAAATTGTTGACAGAATGGAGCAAGAGCGAGAGAGAGACAGAGGGTCATTCATATGGGGCAATGCGAGCTGAGCTGGCCGATTTGAGGCTGTTAAACCCAACTGAACAGCTGAACTTTTGAACTCGCAAGCTGACCTCAATGCACATACGCACACACATCTACCATATAATAATCTAGGTATATATATGCATATATATATACGTATATAAATATATATATATATTGCTCCCTTTATGCTTCTACATGGTCTCTCCCTCATGCTGGCAAGTTTATTGCGCTGCGAATTATTTTGGCTCCTCTTTCGCCTTTGCATTTGCACAGATTAAATTGAGGCGACATGGGCACGTGGCCATGGCATCAGCTTCGGTTTCCTCTTCATCTCCCGCTCCTGCTCCTGCTCCTGCTGCTGTTCCTGCTGCTGTTCCTACTGCTGCTCCTGCTGCGCTGCTGCCACAATCCCTGCTCGAGCTGCCCAATCGCATCCGCATTCGCATACTATACGCAGCTTACCTAGACCAGCGATGAAAGACAAACAGCAGGAATCAACCTTTTTTATGGCGGCGCCTCGTTACAGTGAACTCGGTGTGCAATAAAAGTTCATACAAAGAAAAAAACGTATTCATAAATATGAGATATAAATAAATTATAGAATATTGAATCAATTCAAATGTGTTTTTCATATTTCATATTCAATATATCACTGTTAGTTTAACCTGTTTTTTATCAGTTTAAAATAATCGTTTTAATATATATATTGATTTTATTTACATAAAATAGATTCGAAATTACTTTGTTTGCTAAAGAAGTTGTAAAAAACTTGAAAAATAAAAAGGAAAATAAAATAAGTTGATATTTTTTAATTGCATTGAAATTTTTCCGAATTGTTTTTATGAAGTGAAAATAAATGTTAATTTATTTTAAAATTTATATCTTAAATCATTGACTTTGACTTTACTAAAAATTGGATATAACGAATCTTAATGAATGTAATAGACATATTTGCCTGTTTACGTCTTTCTCGCCCAAAAGCTTCAAATATTTTCTAAATAACTTCTTACCTATATCCATCGCGAGTTATCGCTATTTATCATCGACCTTGCTCCACTGTGCAAGCCTGAAACACAAATAAAAAAAGGAACACCAATGCAGCAGATTTTTGTTGTTCTTTCTTTTTTTTAGTATGTTTAACTCACATAAAATTTTTTTATTAGTTTCTCTCTTTGTTTCGTACACCAAATACAAAAAACAAAAAAAAAAAAAAAAAACAACCGTATTCAATATACGCACAAATATATAAGTAATATTTATAAGTATTATATATATATATATATAAATATATACACAATATGTATGTATATATGTACTTATTTATGTGGGGACTTAAATTTTATAGACCTTTCCTGTGCTTTGGTTGGAACTTTGGGCCTTCTTTGTTGTTTGTTTGTTGCGCCTTAGCTTATTTATAATAAATATTTAGATACTAAGTATAACAATTCGTCTGTGAAACAAATTGAATTAAATTTCGTTTTCGATTTTCCTTTTTCTGCGAAAAGGAGGAGAGGGTGAGAACCAGTCAAGATCGTTAAGTTTGCGATTTCGCTTTAAGTTAAGTACAAGTACAATTAACAAATTGCAATTCCCGGGGCTCAGAAGAATTGCAACCAGTTTAACTTGATATTTAAATATTCATATTATATATATATATATACTTATATATATATATATATATATATATATATATATATATATATATATATACATATATGTATATATGTATATTTTTGTTTAGATATTTTCTCTGTGTGTTTTGTGTAACTTTTAATAAAATTTATTTCTGTTCAATCAATTAATTAATTTATAATAATTATTTTCTTTGTTAAAACTTTGCTGCTGGCAATTAATATTTTAAAAACGTTTGCACATCATTTTACCATAAATATATTTATATTTAATTAGCACGTTTATGTGGATTATAAAACGATTTTCTCTTTCTCTATTTATGCTTGTTTATTGTTGTGTATACCCTGTACCCAATATAAAACGGCTATAGTGCCTTGAGTACGCAACAGCAACAGCAACATCATCTTCAACAGTCAGCTAGTCCCTCAGTTATTCTATTTGTTCTCAATTCCCCGAAATATGTATTACAACCGCTTGGTGAAAGATAAAGCCTTGAGTTACAATTATGTCTGATTATTTAATATGCTGAATATTTCATAACAATCGATTGAGAAAGGCAAAAGTTATTCAGCTGTAAAATGCAGAAGGAAAATCTGTATTAGGACAATGGTAGCGTGGGTACAGGGTATCTTATCAGATTGGAGCACACATCATGTCCATTTGGACACAAAAACACAATTGAAATTTGTAACGTTTGTAAAGTCATAAACATTTGATATGTAGGGTACACACGACATCAAGATACTCTGGCAACCTGTTGGCCTAATGAAAATCCAACAATAAATAAACTAAGAGACAACTTGATTATTGTTCACACAAATACACTTGCAGTTACAGTCCGTCCAAACAGGTTGCCAACAGGCTCTCTCATGTGAATGTGAATTCCCCACTTCAACTTACGCGTACACTGCCTCATAGCTGTATGTGCACGTGGTTATATACACAAAATATGTTTGTATTTTTCTTTTAAAAATTGATTTTGTTGCTTGGCACATTTTGCATGCTCTATAGGCATGGCTTGAATATTTTGAATATTTTCATATTTTTATATCATTTACTATGCTATTTTGTGAAGAATTCTTCTTAGCTAAACACAGCAAAAAGTTACTTAACCTAGGGGATTTTGTCTTATCTGTCTTATCTTGTGTTTTGCTTTTATAACAATTTCGTTAAATATGTAACATGAATTATGCTAACAAATTTAAGTTTCTGCTTAAGAAAGTTCATATTTAATTTGATTAATTTGTTCTTTTTCTTTTTTTTTTACTTTACCAAGTTATTTATTCGTTTAACTTCTTTGCTTTCTGAGCTGCTTAAAAAATAATTCATTTCTTTTATCCTTGTATAACACTTTATCTGAGCAACTATTGCCGCTCCTCACTCTCCTTCACTCTTTTTTTTAATCTCTTTCGCTCTCTGTCTCTCTCACTATATATTTATGTTTTCCACTTCTGTTTTTTAGGCACACTTTCCCAATCGTTCTTTCGGCTCGTCGACAAATTATTCATGTCTATCATTAACTTGATGTATATATTTTAGCATTTAAATCGTACATTGAGATAAACATACATATAAATATTTGTATTTGATTTATTATTTTAATGTATTTACTTTTGGTTATCAAAATAATAATAATTCCCTAAAGCTGCGCAAATGTTCTCTTTCAACATTTGCAGCTTTCACTTTTCCCACAAGCTGCGCGGAAAAACAAACAAAACACAAAACACCAAAAAATAAAAAATAGAAGCCAAAAATTTCAGTTACATTTTCACAGTATCCTCCCTTCTACTCCTGCAACTCCTGCAACACCTCGCTCATTCCGCTTGCACTTCCCCTGCGCTAACAATTAGAAAAAATCTTTGATGTAAAAGTTGCAACATTTCGCACAGTTGCTCCCCGGCTCGGCAATAACCTAGTTGTACAGAAGGGAAAAATACGGAAATGTTGCAAATGAATTGCATTTTGTTTTTCATCTCCGCTAGAGGAGGCTGTAGGTTGGAGGGCGGAGAGTGGCGGGCGTCGGGTGTCGGGTGTCGGGTGTCGGAGCCATTGCCTGGCAACGCTTACAGCTCGGCAAAGATGTTCTCCCTAAAATCCAGCTCTGATGAGCCGAGTGTGCGGATCCTTGGCCGTAATCCCGTGACTTAAGCGAACTGCGCGCAGAGCTGGAACTGAAGCTTGCATTCCTCGGACTGCTACGTCGCATGCGTCCCTCGAGTCCAGCCATCTTGTTAAGCGGCTGAGTGGGATCCAGTTCACAGAAAGCGCCCGCAATCAGATCAGTGCCATTGAGCGAATTGAAGCTGTCTCGCTTGGAGCCACGCGAGGTGCCACCACCCACATGATGTGACCCGTTGCCGGAGCTCTTGCGGCTCAGGCGTCGCGTATATTGATACTGATAGGCGGGCGGGGGCGGAGCGGGAGCTGCGGCTTGCACTATGGCCGCTTGCACCACTGGTGGCAAATTGTTGCTGCCACCAGGTGTGTAGCTATCGTAGAAGTCCTGTGGCACCTCCTCCTCATCCAGCTGCTGCTGGCTGAGACGCAGCTGGGCCTGCTGATGATGTTGCTGCTGCTGAAGCTGCAGTTGCTGCGGCTGTTGTGGCTGCTGCGGATGGTGTGGATGCTGGTGCTGCTCCTGCAATGTGGAGCACAGGCTATACTCCGTGGGCTGACTGCTGCTCGAGAGGGACATGCTCAACGGATCACTGCCAGGCATGACCAGAGCCAACGCTGCCTTGTCATAACCATAGCCAGAGTCTCGTTTGGGCTTGGGCGAGCGCTGTGCGTAGATCTTTTCGATGTCCGGCAACTGACGTCCAACGCCGCCAATGGATAGACGCACCTTCTCGCCCTGCTGCTCGCGTTGCATCATCTCCTGGATGTCCATGCTGCGCTCACGCTCGAGCAGATCAATAATCTCCAAGTCACGCTCCAATGTGCTGGACGAGAAGGTGCTGCTGCATTCGCTGAAGGAGACATCCTTGTGCCGCAGTCCACCTCCACCGCCCGCTGTCATGTTGGGCCAACGCTGGGGCGGATGTATCATGCTGCTGACCACAGAGCTCTCCTCGCCATCGCCATAGTTGCTGGTGCTGCTGTCATCCAAAAGGGCGCTGCTATTGCCATTGCAGTACGTGGAGGCGGTCAGATTAGACACCGAGTTGTTCGACACGGACATGCACTCTATGGGCAACTTGTGCCTGGCCTGGCCGGACTTGCTGCGGCTGCTGTTGTTGCTGCCGCTGCTTGGGGGCTGCTTGCGCCCCTGCGTTGTGGCATGCCCCCCATCCGAGATGATGTTGATCTTCACGTCGTGCTTCTTGCCGCGCATATTCTTGCCCAGGTTGTTGACCACGCCAGCATCTCCAGCACCTCGTCCACTTAGCGAGTTCCCACCACGTTGTCGCTCCCTCTCCCTGTCCCTGTCCCTATCTCTATCCCTTTCCCTATCCCTATCCCTATCCCTGTCGCGCTCACGCTCCCGGTCCCTCTCCCTATCCTTGCTGCCCGACTGAGCCTGCCTATAAGGTGCTCCGCTATACCGATCACTGGAACTCAAGCCATGTCCATGTCCTCGCTCATGTCGCAGCGATGTTGTGTTGCCCTTCGACAGCTGCTTTTGCGGTTCCCCTTGGGGATGTGTGCCTTGCCCGCTACCCACAATGCTGGTCGCATTCGTGTTCTCGTCCTTCTCAATGGAGTCCTCACGTGAGCTGCCAGTGCCGGCATCGCTGCGACGCTGTGACTTCGTCTTCCTCTTTGCCGACAGACGGAAATAGCCACGAAGTCGCTCCTGCTCATCCCTGGCAAGGTCGAAGAACAAATACAAGCAATGGACACGAATGAATGGGGTGAATATGTCAGTTTTAATATATAAATGGATTCATTCATACTACATATCACACATCAGCAATGTCAATTGAATGTATTCATTGCATTAAATGAAGCGATTTGTAAATACCAAGAACTAGAAAGTAAATGTTGAAACATTATACTCTCTAATAGGAGCGTATAATAAATACATATTCTACATTTATTCGCTTTTATATTCAATTAAATATAAAATGAAGATCAATTTCATTTGGGAAATGGCTAATCGAATGAATTTAAAAGTGCTTCAAATGTAGTTGCAAATACCAAGTACTTGATTAGACACGAGTATCAGCAAATATATTCCAAATATTATTGAAATAATAACTTGAAAAAGTTTTGAAAAGTTTTCAAATATACGAGTATATTTGAGCTACTTGAAAGTAATTGGTTTAAAACAAATGCTATCAAATACATTTGCACTCGATTCCTTACTCTTTCATTTGTAAATCATATTGAACAAATGCTTTGCCTAATCTTATGTAGTAGTTGTAAGTTCTTTTAAAGAAATTTAAGTTAAATATAAATTTATTGAATTACTTGGAAATACATTCTCGACTGATTTTCACTGTTAATTCTATATTTGAATAAATTTGAAGTTATTTCCCAATTATAACTCAAGTTAACTTTAACACATTCCTACAGATGAATTGTGAAAAGATGTGAAGCAATTTTGGAGCATTCACTCACACTTACCTGGGCAATATCTGTGAGGCGTAGATACATGGAAAGATGACCGTGGGCAGGAATGCGACCCACACAAACATCAGGTAGGTGAAGTCGAAGTGCTTCTGATTCTCGTAGGTCTCCTCGAGGGAGAGTCGTGCGAATCGGAGTATCATCAATGGACACAGACAGACCACTTGGGTGGCGGCCATGCTCCCAAAATTGCGCTGCTTACGCTTCTCCCGATGAACGTCCAATTCGGCGCTGTAGAGATCGTAGGAGCGGTTGCTGGTGCCGTGTCCATTGCTTAGGCCGGCTACACCACCGCCGCTAAGTGTGCGCGGCTCCACGGAGGACGTGGATGAGTTTCTGGGTGGGCGAAGGAGAAACCGAAAGTCGTAAGGTGAGAAAGAGAAATGGGCAAAAAGAAAGTTGCTGGCCAAATCGAAATCATTAAACTGCCATTGGGTTGAAATTGAGCTCGTTAGCAACGGTCGACAAGAGTCCAGATGCTCTCCGGTTTCCTTGCACTCAATCTCAATCTCAATCCGTTCGCAAAATTAATCAGCTCAATTAGCAATGCTACGGCTCGCACGACTGAGACCCAAATCGATGCCAAAAATCCGAATGAGTAATGAACTCACTTCATCCATTGCCCAACAAGCGCTTAATATTTCAATTTAATGACACGGCTCACAGCTCACGGCTCAAATACACCTTGCACAGGTATTTCAATCCTTTTTGTGTTTTCTTTTTCGCTTTCACTTAATTTTCCCCTTTAATTCATATAAATTGCAGTCTGACTGCCTCTGAGCATATGTAATATATATCTATATCTATATCTATATCTATATCTATATCTATATCTATATCTATATCTATATCTATATCTATATCTATATCTATATCTATATCTATATCTATATCTATATCTATATCTATATCTATATCTATATCTATATCTATATCTATATCTATATCTATATCTATATCTATATCTATATCTATATCTATATCTATATCTATATCTATATCTATAT
Source organism: Drosophila macrospina (assembly GCA_035042075.1). Lineage (NCBI taxonomy): Eukaryota > Metazoa > Arthropoda > Insecta > Diptera > Drosophilidae > Drosophila > Drosophila macrospina. The sequence goes on along the minus strand of JAWNLW010000429.1, from coordinate 810,883 downwards.
CTATATCTATATCTATATCTATATCTATATCTATATCTATATCTATATCTATATCTATATCTATATCTATATCTATATCTATATCTATATCTATATCTATATCTATATCTATATCTATATCTATATCTATATCTATATCTATATCTATATCTATATCTATATCTATATCTATATCTATATCTATATCTATATCTATATCTATATCTATATCTATATCTATATCTATATCTATATCTATATCTATATCTATATATATATCTATATCTATATCTATATCTATATCTATATCTATATCTATATCTATATCTATATCTATATCTATATCTATATCTATATCTATATCTATATCTATATCTATATCTATATCTATATCTATATCTATATCTATATCTATATCTATGTCTATATCTATATCTATCTAAGACCCCTATCTGTTGAAGTTCTTTCCATAGCTTACCTCTGTCTCATTCGAAGATCTGCGCGATGCTCGTACATCATCACCGCAAATGGCCCATCGGGGGGACGCAGCTCCTGGGAGGTACGTATATATAAATAAGACAATAAGATAGCCGGTCCACAGTACCTGGAAATAAAAGCATTTCGGTAACTCATTGGACATTCGTGCATTGACATATGCACGTAGGTCGTAACTTACATGATTAGAAACAATCCCCGGGAGTACTCCTGCATGTCATCCATCAAGTTGATAACGCAGAGTCCAATGCCAGCCAGTTGGGGCTTGTAGTCCTGCAGACGAACCCAAATTTAATCACACAGTCTAAAGCAGGTGCTTAATACGATTTCAAGTAAATGAAACTACGATTCGGGCCCAAATAAAATGTTATTCGATCAAAGCCAATTAACTTTATAATTATAGTAGCTAAAAAGTCAATTGACTACAAAGACAAAGCAGGTAAATGACCAGCTGCTATCGATTTGATATAAAATAGAATAGGAAAATAGAAAGTCAATTGAATTGAATTTCCGTTGGAATGGAAACTACAATTCGCTGCCAATGGCCGTGGCCATGGCCCTGGCCCTGGCCCCCATTCTGGCCTTGCCCCTGGCCATAGTTCCCGCAGATGTCATGGCTTGTTACCAATGCGAAGCACCTGTGCTCTATCTCCCTCACATCCGCTCTCTCAGTCTCTCAGTTGCTCCCTCGATTCCCCGCTCCCTCGCTCTCTCGCTCACATCCTACTTGTCTTGGTTCATGCCCACTCGTAATTGTATTGTTTGCACCCTCCTCCACACATTCCAACACACATTGCGTTGATCTGCATGCTGCCTCCATAGCCTGTGTAGCCGCCTGTGGCATGCCACCACGAACGCTTTGTGGAGGCATTTTGCGTAATTGTAATTACACATACACATGCAAGCATTTTGCGGGCCAACGTATGGGACTGAAAGTGGAGCTGGAGCTGGAGCTGGAGGGAGCTCCGAAAGGAAATTGAACAACAGGCGGAAATGAATTTATGGATATTAAGTTATTGCCGTAATGGGACAACTGATAAAACGTATACATAACATTCGGTAACACTTCTTACGCACTGCACAACGACAAAACGAAAACAGACTCCCACATTACGTATACGCCGTGGACACCAGTGTTGTTGTCATGGATGTTTCTTATCAGAATTCTCATGGAAAATTCCCAAATTACTCAAGTGAAAGTAGCCCGAGATTGCCGTTGCGGTACGAGGATTTCTTAAATTTATTACGTGGCATAAGCAACAATTTGGCAATAAATGTGAATAGCAAGGGAAGAAATGCTTAAATCGCCTCTCTGATGATAAGGACAGTTTGAGTTATATGGTGCTGGACTTATACGACACAATTGGGGAATGCAATTTCATCAAATCACTTTTAATGGAAATAGTATAAGAAACTATGTGAAAATTAATATGTGCAATACTTTATAATAATTATAGCATTAAAGTGGACCTTAAAGTTTGATATTACAAACGAAAATCTGCACTGCAAGTCTCATGTATCAAGTTCCCATATGTTCTGAGATCAATGAAATCACATAAATCTGTATACGATTGCTGCATACAGATATTGGGCATTGTTCCTTTAATGTAGAACTCATCTGTCTAGTTCTCTCAGTTGCTGAGATCCTAAGTTAAAACCTATAATCTTTCTATTGTGTGGCTGTCCGATTCGATAGAATATCTTCAGATGAGACTTAAATGAACATGAATGTAGTCTTAAATTACGATTCTTATTTCTCAAGAATGCAGATACTTTATTTATTACTGTTAGCTAAAGCAAAGACGATGCTGCAATGTTAAGCTAAGTTAAGTTAAATGCAAGTAAATCACATTTGTGCAGATTAAAGTAGCAGCTTGTTAAATTGCTGCAGTTGCCACAAGTCGCATTAAGCTTGAACGCAGCTTGCAACCTTGCTGCATAAGCATACACACATCGAGTGGCACTTGGCGACGAGCTGAGCCCACTCAAGTGGCCAGGCTTGAAGTTACTTGGAACTAATTGAGCTACAGTTGTTTCGAGTGGTTTACGTGATTATTCCGCTTGAGCGGAAGCTCAAGCTGGAGCTGGAGTTGCAGCTGGCGCTGGAACTGTGGAACTGGAGCTGGAGCAGGAGCAGGAGCAGGAGCTGGATCTGAAGCGCAAGAAGTTAAAGGATTCAACGCTATTGCCTCGTTAACATTTGGTGTACAAATTATTCGGCTAACAACTTGGCACTTTGATAAAGTTTTCATATTCTTTTGCATATGTTTAATACGCAAACACAAATACACACACACACACACACACACACACACACGCACACACGCACAGAAAGAGAGAACATAAATGGAAGGCACTCGTAAATGATTTTGTAAGAGCAACTATTTAAAAGTTTTTGCAACTCCCTGACAGTGAAGAACAGCAAGTTGGATAAATAAGTGTATGTTACTCAATCCGCAACAGGCAAAGGCAACAGAAATGAGATGAAATGAAAGTGGGAAAGTAAGTGAAAAAGGAAAGTTAGGTCAAAGTTTTTAAGGAAAATAGCAGGGCGTAAACTATAAGCAGTATGCATAAGCAAAAGTTTTTGGCTTTGGCTTTGGCGTTGGCTTCGGCTTTGGCCTGATGCCCGCTGTCCGCTGTCCGCTGTCCGCTGCCTGCTGTCCGCTGCCCGACTAAGAAATTTGAATGAAACCTTTTCAACCAAATCTCTGTAGTGACCACATTGAGACCGGCTATGACAACGGCCGTGACCCCAATACCGTTCACGATCCCGAAGAACCCAGCCAACGGTTTCGTCAGCCCACAGCAGTCATTTGGGTAATGAACTGTTAGCGCTGTACAATCTGGCCAAGAAATCTGTTTTGAATTCCTTGGCCAACGCAGAGAGCTAAATGCAAATAAAGGACAAACAGGAGGACAACAACGACAATCACTATGTGCTTGAGGTTGAGCATGAGCATGAGCATGAGCATGAAGCTGCGGATGATGGGCATAACGACGAAGCTGAAGATGGTGCCATACCATTTAACGAGGCAGCCTGCGATTTTATAGCACGCTGCTGATACGGCTGCGGCCAACCACGACGCCTACATCGACGCCTACCATGACAAGAATAAGTTGAAGGTTGGGAACTGGGAAAAGCAGCTGGAGCAGGTCTGGATCTAAGGAGGAGAGGGAATAACGAAGCGGAAGCTGCGCGCTATTTAACGAGCCTTGCGGGTATCTTCCTGATACTCTAGAATATAAATCATATAGCATATAATATAAGTGAACTTGTCAAACTGCAAAGCAGTGTACAAAAATATATATTCATATTACAAAAATATAATCTATTTAATATATTTATTATGAAAAATCATTGACTAATAATTTAATTTAATTTAAAATGTAACAATGTACATCGCTTGTTGTAAGAGCGGCTTAATTAACATAAAATGTTGCATACTTTTGAGAGCAGCATATAATTCAAAAGAATCCATCCTAAAAGTATGCAATGGAAAATATAACAAGTCAAAGTCAAAGTCAAATCATTAAAAAGAAACTAATATTTATATTAACCTTTAACTAAACTACAACAGTTTTTTTACTTTTCACAATGTAATGCAGAGTTTTTCCTTTTCAAGCTGAAAACCTTGAAAGCATATTCAAGCTTCGACTTTTAATGCGCAACTCTCTCAAGCGTTTTTTTTATGTGTTTTTCTGTTTCGTTCTGTTTTTTGTTTTTTTCTTTTTTTTTTCATTTTCTGTTTTTATGTTTTGCTACTTTTTGTTGTTGTTTTTATTCTGTTTGGCGTAGCATTCATTCATTTGCCCTGTTTACATTTACCGACTTTACTATATACCGTCTGACTGTTTCCGCTTTGCTTTTGAGCTTTCTGACGCCCTTCGTTGGGCTGGCTAAAAGGGGGAATGAGTGGGGTTAGAGTGGTGGAAAGTACGGAGGAGGGTGGGCTGGGCTGGGATGACATCCTTGGTGCGGCCCATTTGCTGTTGATGTTTCCTGTTAAATTGAGTCGAGTTATGATTACCTTTTCTCAAGCAGTGCAATTGATTTGGTTCGTGTTCACGGCACAAATCAATTTGATGGCGGCCGTAAACGGTTTACGGGCGCTTTTGCCTTCTGCAACAAGTGGCTGCCACATTAAATTGCCGCACATTATTTGGGCCTTAGCCACACCCGCGCAGCTCCACGCACACCCATAACACACAACAACAAATTCAGCCATTTAGAATTTAGTATGCGTTTCAAATATTTCATTGACTGTAGCGAAAACTGAACTGAACCGGGCTAAAAGAGTGGCTAAGGCCACAGCCGAAGGCGTTCTATGTACCAAAAGCATTAATAACAATTTATTTCCATCGTGGCAGCAACAAGAGGCAAGCAACAGACACGACATTCCACAGATTCTCGCCGCAATAGCAAGACGGCGAAATTGGTATGACGATGGAGATAAGTCAGGAAGTTACAGGCTGTAACTTGAGGCATTGCCAGGTTGATGACGGGCGGCGTAGTGGCGAGGAGGGGCGGCTGTGCGAGTGCGAGTGCGAGTGCGGAAGAAGCAGGCAGCTATGGAGCTGGGGGTAGCCACTGACAACAAATTGCAACAGCAGGCGCAAAAGTACTCCTAAGTATAATCGTGCCCACTGTCGTAATTTTGACATTGACGAATTGTTGCTAAAGGATATCACAGAGGCAACAAGCCAGGCGAGGAGGGCGAAGTTTATATTTCTGCATGTACATGTGTGTGTGTCTGTTTGTGTGTGTTGGTAACTTAAAATGAAAAACACTTAATAATAATTTAGTACAAGCTAAAATGCCTGCGTCTGACACTGCGCCCAGAGGCGTCCTAAATTTGATAACTGCAGCCAGGGTTGCCACACTTCCAAATGTTAATGGTAACATGGGATACTATACTAAAGCAAGCTTTTCAAAATAACTCTGACACAAAACTTTTCAATCTTTTGTATAATATTTTAATTTTGTTTTTTTTTTATGTAAAGAAAGCAACATTTCATTCTTCATTAAGTCTTTAGTCATAATTGTTCAAATTAATTCAACCTATTCATAAAGTGTGTGTTAATTTTCCTGTGTAAATGAATTCTTGGAAATGCATTTGAAATGTGATTCAAAATTGGAATTCAATTCGCTGTCCAATTAGCGCTTACTCCCCTTGGGACGCCACTGTGGGCCTAACACACACGTATACACACACACGTGTATATAAATATATATATATACTTAAATTCCCTCATTCTTAGAAGACTAGGAAGGTGGGAAAAGTCGGCGAAGAAAAAGACACAGACGAAGACGAAGACGAAGGCGACGGCAATGAAACTCAAATGAAGCCAAAGGAATGTGAGATGCAAGAAAGATGGGCATAGTACATTTATTAAAGCCATAATTTAATTAAATGTCGTTTGAAGCATTCAGTACATATAAAAAATAAATACTCACACACGCACACACACACACACATACACACCCACGAAATAAAAACACAAAATTAGCCGCGGCGTATGTGTAATTAATTTGCCTCTCTAATTAAAAGCAAATAAATTGTTTGCAATAACAACAATCACAGTGATGAAAATGAAGGGAAATAAATGAATAAAACCAAAAAAGAAAAAGATAAATAAATAAAAGAAACAACAAAACAAGGAACTGGAGGCAATAATCACCATTCAGGTTTTAATTATTAGCCGATTTCGTTTCTTATTTCTGCTTTTCTGCGCTCATATTGTATTTTCATTGGAAGTTTGTTAATGAAAAAGGAAGCGCCGAAAATGTTTCGATGCATAATTAAAAGCATTGCGCATTTCATAATTTAAATAATAAGAATAACAATGCCAGAAGACTGAGCACAGATTAAATTGTAAGTAAGGACGACCCCAAAGGCTCGAACATACTTACAAGCTCGGTCAGGGTGCTGCTCCGGGTCGTAGGCTGTGTGGGGGCGTGGCATTAAAACGGCAACGACCCAAACAGCAATAACAACCGTCGTAAGCGTTACCCCCAAAAAGACACTGCCGGGACTTAATGGCCGTAAAATGCTTGCCAAGCAGACCGGCCAGACAAGGTCAGGCCTGGACGCATAGCCCACACACACGGACACGCGCACATACACACGCCAACAGCAGTTGACACTCGCACTCGCACACAAAGGAGCAAAAGAGCACACAGGACCTGACCAGAAACGGGTCCGTACGCTTATGATAATAACACAATTATGTACTTACATAATTAAAGTCGTAAAGTGCACAAATACAAGCAAGCTAAAACACACACACACATATTGAGATATACACACATACACACACACACACACACATAATACATTGACTGTGCATTGTAATGTGCGACTAACTTGACTCTGATTCAAAATGCCAAAGGAAGAATGTTATCTTTCGTAAGGCAAAATGTGATACCCTGGCTAGATAGGAGCTTCCTCAAAGTGTAATCTGATCTTGAGCAAGATCACTCCAATATCAGCGTATTTATTATGCAATTATATTGAATTATCAGCAGTGTATAACTACTAGATTAAATAATATTATGGCTAGCTATAACTTTACGAAGTGGTATTAGAGTTAAGAATTAGACAATCGAAATTCACACACTAAATATACGAAGTTTAATTCATAAAGAGATAACTGAATAGACCACAATACCCTCTGCTAGGGTATGCCCACAACTATCAAGCCAAGCACTTACACTTCTGTAGACAAACTTTCAAACGAACCGTACTTAATCATGTTTCATGGAACATATGTTTTCTTTTATTATTCTCAGTTATTAGTTGGCTCAAGGCATTTAAAATAAAATAAGCAGATTGTTGTGCATTAAGTTTAACTACAAAATGCACAATATATATAAGATTTGCGAGAGTATGTTTAATTTTACAGACACGGACCTTAGAGACATTTAAAAACTGAAAGTTATCAACTTTCTTTCAGTTGTGAAAACTTTTCTTCAAGCATTAAATGATAATTTGATCTTTATGATCGATCTATTCTCGACTCTGTCCTATTCTATCTGTAGCTCTAAATCGTAATTAGAACAAGCTTATTAAATCCATTTTTATTCATTGTGAAAGTTAAAGTGCTAGTTTCAGCTTTGCAGAGGAAAATCTGTGACATTTAAGTGACTTTAACTTTGAAAATGAATGCGCTTTGAGCAGCGTCCACCCTAATGAAAAATGAAATTAAATGCCATCTTAATTAGTGTAATTACTTCGAGTTTCTACTAATAATAAGTTTTATGAACAAAACTGAATGGCAAAATATGCTCCTGGTAGCAGTTTTATCATTTTTACTTTCATTTGTTTTCGAGTTTTTTTTTTGTTTTTGAATTTTTTTCATCTTATTTGAAATTTACAAGAACAATAAAATTTTATTTGTATTTTTTTTTTCTACCGTTGCTGAAGTTGATGGTATTAATATTTTATGCTTATGTGCATAACAACAAGGAAGAGCGGCAAACAATAACAGCACACAATCAACAACAGCAGCAACAGCAACAACAGCAACAACAGCAACATTGTGTGATAATAACAACAACAAGTGGTTGTTTCCTAAAAGCTGCTGACAATGGAACCAGGAGATGGCACAAGTGTTTCCCCTTCACACATGCACACATGCGTGTTGTGTGTGTGTGTGTGTGCGGGTGTGTGTGTGTGTGTGTGTGTGTAATACAATTGCCAAATACACGTACATTTGAACTTTGTTAGAAGTGTTTGGCACTTGAAACTGTTTTGTATTTTCTGTTTCATTCTCGTTTTATCGTTCTCTTTTCTTTTTCGTTTTGTTGTTTTTGTTTTGTTCTCTTACTCTCGAACTTGTCTACTTGTAATTCACTCCGAGCCATCGAATAGGCAGACAGTCTTCTGCGTAAAATGCAGATGAGATTGGCCTAAGGGAAATTGAGATGGCAGCCGGTAAACTTTGGAATATGCTAAGTGAATGCTACGTGGGCAGCATCTTCACAATCTATACACACCCACATCTACATCCACACCCACACCCACACCCACACACACACACACACATACACACGCACATGCAGACGTACAATTGACACAACATAAAAACAACAAGTATCTCGTCGCATGTAACCTTTCAATGTGCCCAAGGTTCTGTTATCGATATGACCTGATAATGGGACTATCGTGTTCATATGCTCATCACATCCAGAGAGTGATATCTAATCCGATATTAGTGAGTACACGCAGAGATTAACGGAGATTTAGAATAGCTGAAGTAGGTGAGAGTGTGTAAATGAGAAGTGGCATTAAGTGTTCTGACTGCTGCTTTAGAACACAACAAATTCCAAACGAAGTCAGCTTGGAGCCTAAACACTTGGTGCACGTCAGTCATACAGCATCATGGAGTCTATAAAGCCCAAAACAATCGATTGATTGCTTCTCTACTCACATAATATAACTGAAATTGTCGAAATTGCTAAAGTTCAAAAAGCATTAAGCAGTTCAACTTGAGAATGCAATAAAAAGTAAAAAGGAAGTGACAAAAAAGAAACGAGTGAAATCATTTCCCAAGCTGCTTTCGCATTTCATTACAAATGCATTGCGTATTGGTGGGTAATGTGTTGTTTATTCCAAATAATCCCCCTCAATTCCTAATGCCAATCCATCCAACCCGTTTGCCACCCGTTTAGCAACAACAAGGATACCAACCAGCAATAACAACAATGAGAATAACAGTAAGTGATTTACAACAATAAGCTGCTTACAATGCTCCCCACCCATGAGATGAGAACTTCTCGTGCAGCATCAACAACTGGGGCCAGCAACTTGAACCAGCAGCAACCACATGCCAATTTGGCAGGACGTTACCAAATCGTCAAATCTTGTGAAGTGCCCACAGCGCTATAAAGGCAATACACGCACACACACACACACACACACACACACACGCACACATACACACGCACACACACACAGAGAGAGACAGCACACATATTGCGACTGCATAAATATTACAAAAAAAAATTCGAGCAGTCGTCTTCTGATGCCCTTCTGTCTAAGAATTTGACAACCTTTTAGCAGAATTTGCGAGGGTCAATCCAAAAGTATTGGTATCTATAAGATATGCAAGAATTGCGTGACATATGTATATAGGAAAAATCCTATAACTGTGCTTTATTTTTAAGAAAAATTAGTTTATAAATAATATTTTTGTACATTTGAAGCTTTATTTGCAACAAAATATTGCTTGGTAATTTGAGTCTAAAGAAGTCTGTAATAATGAAATATCTAGAAATTAATACAGCTATTATTGACTAAATTATTGGGATAAATTATTATTATAGTTCATTTACTCGAATAGAAATTCATTGTGTAACTTGTTTGCTCGCATTTCCCACAAAGTTGTGTGGCAACATGTGGAGGTTGTATATGTATTTAACGCTCTGCTTTTTGTTAAATTTTTATATTGTTATTTTGCAATATGTAAAACATTTATTCGGAATTTGGCGATGTGTGTGTGTGAGTGTGTGTGTGTGTGTGTGGCACACACACTCCACGTTGAGGTTAGAGAAAGTAACCAGAGCAACAACAAATTTCACCTGAAGTGTATGTGAAATTTGTCAATGTCGATTTGCCGCAGTGGCAAGGACGCATTCGGTTGCTGTTGCTTTGGGGCAGTTGCCATTTTCATCTTATTAGAGCATATGCTCTCCTCTGCTGTCGTTGCTGATGTTGTTGTTGTTGTTGTTGCTGCTGTTGTTGTTGTTGCTGTTGTTGTTGTTTTTGCTGCTCCGCCAGCTGTTGCTTGGGTTATAAAAATTGATTGCCTGACGAGCGATTGTGATTGAAAGACGCATAAAATCAATGAAGTTTGTTGGCCATTGCCACACAATTTACTCGCACAGCTCAGCTATTAAAATCGCTTCAAATTACCAAGAAATGAAGCTGCACTGCAATCGCAATTCTTGCATGCCCCATTCGGTGTTCGGTGGCATGCACCCTGCTGAAACACACTCTACAATCGAGACATCAGGCTTGCAGACTGGCAAAAGTCACGCGCAAACAAGACTCGAGGAAAAAAGTCAAGGGAATTTCTAATAGCATTTTTATGTAGACGCATGTGCAACAAATCTACAAGCATTCGCAGCATCTACCACACTGAGACGCAGCGTGCCCCAACAGTCTCAAAGGAAACGACTATAGAGTGCAGGGATGGGGTGTCCGTGGGAGGGAGCATATTGTAACTGCAGCTGTTTGCGTGTGTTGGTTGCTTTGCTGATCTGCCGTTGAAATGAATTTACGTTTACCCATTAATAACGAAAACAAAAAAAAATACAATAAAAAAAACACAAAAAATATGGAAACGGAAAAAAGGGCACACAGTCAGCATCTGGCAAAGAAAACTACTCAGCTCCAGCTGATACATGACCCTCATAAGTATGCTATGAATTCGTTCTCTTCATTCCAGATGGCGTTGTATTCATGCCAAAGGGCAATAAACCAAACCAAAAAATGTTCTTTCCGAGCATGAAATACATCATAATAACAACTACGGCACGGAGTAGTTTATTAGGTATTAAATAGTGTTGGAATGAGCTCTAAACATATCGATACCTATCGATAGTTTGAAGTATTTTCAATTAGTTTGAAAACATTAAGAATTGAATAAAGTTAACAACAGTTAATAACAGTTGCAACACAAACACAAAAGTTTTTAAATAAGGTTGTATTACGCTCGGCAGTGATCGATAACTATCGATCGTTTAATTTAGGTGAAGAAAATTAAACGATCGATTTAAGTTAATGTCGAAATACTTGATAATCAAAACTAACTCACATACAGAGCAAAGAAAAGGTAATATAAGTGTAAACATAACCTCGGTAGTGATCGATAACTATCAATTGTGTAAGTTAGTCGGAGAAGCCAAAAAGATAAATCAAATTAATTATGCAATACTTCGTCACAACAATTGTCACATATAATAGATCAATGCGCTTTTCATTTTGTTCGAATAAGCTTGGCAGTTATCGATAACTATCGATAGCTTACAGTATTTTTCTTTAGTTCGAAAAATGCAATTGATAAATCAAGTTGAAAAAGTTAAAAACTGGGACACAAAAAGTTCAGCTTCATACGATTAATACGATCGATAGTATTCGATAACTACCAACAAGATTATGATTTTTAAGTTAGAAATTACATAATTTTTTTAACTTATAATTAAATATCTTTTAATAACATCTGTAACACAAACAAATCTGTATTTAATAGATTATTAGTCGATAGCTATTGATTGCTAAGGCGTTTCCGTTGTGGAAAAATAAAATAGAATAATCTTAAAAATAATTTATTTAAAGTTTATTAAATTGTGTTGGAATATTCTCGGCAGTTATCGATAATTATTATTGATAGTCTAATCAACTTTCAGTAAGTCCGAGTAGCTTAATAGATAAATTTACAACACTGAAAAGTAGTGTTGTAAAACCCCAAGGATTTGAAACCTTTATATAATGACAAGTTCATTAGCACATTTAGCAACACCAATAGTCAGCGTTATAAGTTCGACTAAATCAACCAACTTATAGAAACATTTGTAATTATCCGAAAAATGTAAAGCATTAATAAGTTAGATGATGTTTGATGATTGCGCCGTCATCATTAGTTTCACAATATTCCGATATCGATATCATTTATCCACCTTAAATTCTACAACTTTGACATGAATTCCCGCAAATTCCTCTAGCAAAATGTTAATAAGTATTAAGATCTGGGAACATCATTTGATCAGTGATTTGTTTACAAAAACGCTTTTGGCATTATGCGGCCACGAGAATTATCGAGAAAGATGATAACCACACGAGTTGTTTACTATTTCGATAAAATTGCTTGGAATTGCATGGCTTGGACAATTGTTAAGTGGACTTAATAACCATGGCAACAAACTCTATTGAAAATAACCAGCGCGTGCAATGGACAAAGCCTATCGGGGACCAGACGCTACTTAAAAATAGCGAAAGCAAGAGAGAGATAGAGAGAGAGAGAGAGAGAGAGAGAGAAAGGTAGCGTTGTCAGTGTGCTATTCTGGTTCCCGTTGCTTCAACTTTCATCAATGCAATCAGCACATGGCCCCTGGCCATGAGAACTCAACTAATTTGCTTTGACTGTCAGCAATTTGCATTGGCTGACTGTCTCAATGTTTGCCGCCTAGTAAATGGCAATTTTATAAGCCTTAGACATGCCCACACACACACACGCGCGCGCACACACACACACACACACACACAAGCACACACAAACAGTCGCATACGCGCAAAGAAAATGGGCGGCTTCCTCACAAAGTTACAATCATAATAATAATAATAATAATAATGATGGGTACGATAAAAAATAGTGCGCATGTTATTTGCCAGTGTCAGGAATGTGGGGAAACCCGCCCACAGGGCACTTCGATTTCCGGTTAGAGCGGAAGTCGCATTTACGACCATGTGTGTGTAACATTTGCAAATTGCTCTAACAGGCCTAAAGCAACTACCAAGGAAACAGTTGATTGTATTTTCCTAAATTCCTTTATCGCAGATAGCGAGAGAGAGAGAGAGCGAGAAAGCGAGCGAGAGAGAGAGAGAGCGCTTATACAATAATATTCTTAGGCAAACTACAACAAACAACACAACAAGCTTATAAAGTTTTGCATTTAAGTTATAAAATTCATTCGAAGATCGATAAACCAATCAAATTACATTCATTAGTATCAGACCATTATTTGACACAATTCGAAATCCAATATAACAATAACACAATCTATTAAGGTATCTTTGTATCCGGTGTAAACTTCGATGTGTTTGCGCTGGAGGTCATGCTTCGTAAATGCAATCAACTCTATGTCTTGACATTTGCCTAGTCATCTGCTTATGGAGCACGAAGTACGAGAGAAGCTGCGGAGTTGCTTCAAAAACTCAGGAATTATTTACTATATTTAAAAATTAAATCAAAACTCTAGCAATCACTTAGTTCTGCAGTAAGTTGATATATATTTCTATAATTTACATTTTTATGTTTCCTTAGCTGACAACAATAAGTTGTTGCTTATCTTTTCTAGTCTTCAACGCATTACAAAGTAACAAATATATATAATAGAAGACAAGCTTATTAGAGACTCATGCTGGGTAAAGTTTCTATCTGAACTATCTAATAATAGATATGATCGAATTCACTTTCCAATTGAAAATTTAGGGCATAAAGTCTTCGATACTTGAAATGAAGCCAAACGTTTCTATTTTAATTAAGATAATTTCTATTCAAATAGCTTACAAGTTGATAAATAATGTTATATATCACTCATTGAACCCAAAAAGAATTCTTTGGGAGCCAAGTGCTTAAGCACAACCCTAGCAAGCTCCCTCCCCTCTCTCTCTCTCTCCCTCTCTCTTTCTCTCTCTTTATCGCTCTATCCCTGTTTCAGTATCAACAGTTTGTCTGGTCTTCTGATACTGTATACGATTACTTTTGACATTTCTTTTGCGCAGTCACTTGAATTTTCATGGCTCGTAGCCTGAAGCATAATTTCGTTTTCCCAGCGCATATCCGGGTTAGTTCGATGGTTGATTATGGGGGACAACGGTTGACGGTGCGTGCAGGGGAGTGAGCGGGGTTATAGGATTAGGAACCACTTCGTGCCAAAGTCAACGCGAGCAAACGGATATTCGTAAAAAACAAGACGTTGCTCGACAACAACAACTGCGAGAACAACAACAACATGCAACTGGGGCAGTCAACATAAATAAACGGTGGCAACATTGTTGTTGCTGTTGCTCCTTTAAGGGCCTTGTCGTTGCCAGAACCTGCATTACGAGCTGGAGGACGAACACAAGTTGAATACGAGAAGCATTTGCAGCTTTTGAATTTCATTTGGCTCAAATGAAGACAAAACTTTTAGTTAAGCCAGTTATATATTCTTCTTTTACTTAGAATTCAGTGCTTGTAGTATTTGTTATTAGTTAACACAACTGCGGTCGAAATACTTTTAGAATTTTAGGGCAACAACAATAATCTCGTGTGATTTACAATATTAAGTATACGACATGTGGCACTTGATGTAGGTACAAGGTACAAGGTACACTCTCTCTATCTCTCTTTCACTCTCTCTATCTATCGCCATCTCCCTCTGATTGGTCCGTCAAATAAATTGGTTATATTGTTGACGTTTTCATGAAGCAAGGCACTTGGCCCAATAAAATTATAAAATATTTTCAATTTGTTTTTGCATCGCTAAAGTTTTTGGCACTTTTTGACAAAGATAAACAAAAGTTGGCCTTGCCCTCAAATCTCAGCGCATATGCGAGTTTCCAACGCTGAAAATAGAAAACAAACCTCAAATGGAAAACTTTAACTAATACTTAAGCAAAACGCATTTATTTAGACGTGAGAAAGGCGTAAAAATGCAACTCAAACTTCCATTTTTATTGGGAGTCAGGTTTAAAGGTTAAGCAAATCGCTTTCCCACGTAATACAAAAAGTTTTTCTTCAGCTAAGTTTGAAAACGAAAACCCTATAAATGCTGACAATCGATGTCGAAATAAGTGCACAGGCTTGGAAATGTTTTGACTATCATTTTAAATTTGACAAACTCACGAGTTAAATGAAGCATATTATTTTGCATTCAATAATAGCCGTTTCAGAACCATTGCATAATCATTTCATAGCCGTTTCACAATGTCATCTCCACACAAAAACATATTTGCCACTCGATTCGCTTCGACTTGTGAAACCTCAAATGGAAAAAGTTAAATAACCATTTCAAGTTGGCGATAATTCAACTTGTTTTTTCCCATGAAATGTTTAGAATATGTGAAAATTCATGGAAATGAATGAATTACGAATCTTATTGTTAATCTCAGACTCAATGACACACAATGGAATGCATGAGATTTGTTTGCCACATGACAATCAAAGTTCTCAAGGCAATATATGAGTGTATGTGAGTGTCAAAGCAATTTGTGGAACCCAAATACCAAATTTCGAATACCAAAAACTGAATACTGAATATCTAATGGCCCATACATATATATATATGTATATATATATATATATATATATATATATTCATATATATACTCTCCAGTAGCCACCCATTCTACATTCCTTCAGCAACTTGGCCATAACATATTCGTAAAATATTCATAAATTGCACAAGCGGCGAACCCAAATGAGATAATAAGCCCTCTGTAGGACTTGAGCAAAGAGGATCAGAAGTCTAAGCAGCTGATGTCCTCTGTCTGTCTGACTGCCTGTCTGTCTGTCTCTGTGTCTGTCTGTCTGACTGGGTGTCTGGCCTAGCACTGCCATCAAATTAAGTATACGCATATATTGAACTAATGAAATTATTGACGACTGATTGAGTTTGACTGCCTTATAAGTACGCATCCACACACACACACACACACACACACACGCACAACCAAGATGTTGGCTGAATATAATAATCGACTTTTAGGCATAAATATTATAAATCATCGTAATTATCATTGGATTTATTATTATTATTATTACGACTAATAGTACGATTATCATCATCCTGTTGATGATGATGATCTTCATCATCGTCGAAACTGTGTGTGTGTGTGTGTGCGTGTGTGTGTGTGTCACTTGTTGCCATAAGGTTGCTCATTTTATGAGCTCAGACATTTATCGAATTGCCATATAAATTATACAAATTGTCGTTAGCCGTCGCACATGTAAACATGAAAGGCAATGGAAAGCAACCCCGCTACCCCGCTACCCCGCTACTCTTTACACTCTCCTCCGCACATTAATAGCCTAAATTGCGACGAAGAGTTCAGCCAACCCACCGCAGCACACTAGACCCAATATTGAAATACGGTCTAAGCAAACCTGAATCACACAATTGACATGGGAAGAGCGAGGACTCGAGTGTGCGTTTTTGGCATTACTGGGGTATTTGTGTACCTCGTTCTTGTGATACGCTATCAAATGACTCTCCAGCCAAATGCGCTGCCACTTCACGCACAGTGGCAAGTGGCATGTGGCAAGTGGCAAGTGGCAAGCAGCTTTAGGTCTATAACTTTCCAGCACTTTATTATAATTTGAAGAATTAATATGAATGGAATTTTCTCACTCTTTTCATCTCATTCTTTGAAAGAGTCATAAATCAAATTATATTTTAACCATAAGACATAAAGAGAATTCTATATAAATTTATATGCAGTTTGTCTTGCATATTTATTACCTTAAAAATGGGTTTATCCTTATTTAAAAATATTAATTATATAAAATAATATTTATAATATGTCAAGCATGCAACATAATAATTGAAAAAAACTATAACCATATGGATTGCTCAACGAGCAGATATCCTGCTAGCGAAATATTCAAGTGTATGAATATCTATTCTGTAACAAAAACTGTGCACATTTAGTCTAACTACGAATAATGTAGACTCTTTATTAACATGAATGCACACCCCTAAAAACACAGCCAGAAGTGAACCCTCGAAAGACTCTTGAATTTGAAATTATTATTAATTTTTAATGTAAATGTTTAACTAAGTTTTTCATTTCAACGTAAGGTAAGGGTAACGTAGTTAGCTTGGGGAATACACGACTAGTTTACTATTATATACAGGGAGAGGTCTAATAGATAATCTAACAAGATATTTCTTTGCAGCGATTCTATACGCATTTATTAACAAATTCGCACAATTTTTAATTAAAGATAATTTGACTAATGTAGACAATTGTCTTAGTGCAGATTCACTTTCCACGTTATCTACTTTGCTGGTTGTAGGGTATATCAGTGCAGTGTTTTTCATGTTCTTCTCGTTGCCTGTTGTTATTTGATGCCAAGCAAATGAAGCCGAGCACAGCTTGGCAGTATCCACAGAAAAACAGTGGAAGACAGAGACAGGCAGAGAGCGAAAGGGAGAGCGCAGGAGGAAGAGAGGAAGAGAGGCGAAGAAGGAGAAGGACAAACACGTTGAGTGTATCAAAGTTGCAACACTTTATGGCCCATAAATATTTATGTCTATTGTTGTTGTTGTTGTTGTTGTTGTTGTTGCTGCTGCTGCTGCTGCTGCTACTGTGCTGCTCTTGTTGATGTTGTTTCTGTTATTATTCTTATTGTTGCTATTGTTGTTGTTGGCACTGCTGTGGGCGCACTTTAAGAGTCCATGTAACAAATATTTTGGCAGCAAAATGCAAGCGCAGTTGACAAGCCATGTTAACGACTTTCAAATTGGCCCGTACAGCATCACACATACTTACACATACCCACACACATGTACACATGCAAACACACACACACATACACAATTACACGGTCACACCAGTAACACCCATTCCAACAACGTCAGACGCCTCGCAATGTGGCAGTGCAGTTGCCGCTTTGGCAGTTGCCACTTTGCCAGTTGCCAGTTGCCAGTTGCCAGTTGCCAGTTGCTAATCAGACCATTGGGGCTTTTTCGCAGACAATGATGATGTGTATGTAACGAAGCGGCAACCCTATTGTATAACGTATTTCCTACACATATGAGAAACAAAAGGAACCGCTGAACCATTTCCGAATCGCACATTTGATACGATAAATGGCAAGGTTTTAATCAGAATCTGACACACAAATTGCCAGAGATATGACAAATAAAATACGAAACATTTTTAACTAGCATCTATTTCTCATGAATCATAACTCAATGACAATAAAAGTTGAAATGAAAATCGTTTCATATGAATAAACAAAAACTAATTGAAAGCAATTCTCAAAAACAAAAATATCGTTGCATACTTTCAGGCCGTTCAAAAAAGGAAATTAAATTGAATTGAAATTGAAATTGAAAAATGCTTTAGAATTTTATATGAAATTATCAATATTTTGTCAAATAAGAATTCTTTTCGTTGCTTTATTGAATTTTTGCAGTTTACATTTAATTAATGAATATGCATTCAGAATATGAATTTCATTCTTTGCAACTTCTGTCAACAATTTGAAGCAACATCTAAGAGAATAAAATCCTGAACGAAATGCGCCAAAGTATTGTTCTCAACATTGTCTCAATGACGGCATACACAACAGAGATATCAGCAATCAATATGCTGTTGCTGGAATAGACATGTTAAAATGTTGTATGTGGCATGTGGCATGTGGCATGAAGCGTGTGGAACAAATGTGTTCATAAATTCCTTTAACATGAGTAACAAAGAGACTGTCATTGTCTGCGATTGTCGACCGTTGAGTACCTCGGCGAAATGCTTTAACGGTCTGCTGAATTTACTTTGATCTTGGCAGGTGTAAAACACCCCACAGACATACACACACAGCTACACACATGCATATATTTATGTATATGTGTGTGACACATGTCGCATCTACGGCATCGCGTAATTTTTAATAAAGCAACACATTGAGCTTGTTCCCCATTGGATACTTACCCCAAGCTCGACGTAAATCGTATATATGGGATAAGGTAGTGCAATCACCATGCCAGTTAGCCATGTGGCACAGCAGCAGACGAAGCCAGGTATACGACCCTTGAGTGGATCGTTTAGCCAACGCATGCGATCCCAGGCAATCAGTATATGCGATATCATGGCAACATGTAACGGAATGTCCTGCGAAATAAGAAACAAATACAAATACAAATACAAATACAGATTCAGAGACAGATACAGATTCAGATACAGATACATGGATACATATATAACTAAGCAACAACGTGGCCAACACCACGATAGAGTATGAGATTTTGGGGGATGCTGATTCCTCAGCTTTGTTTACTTTGTCCAATGGCTTAGGCAACCATTTTTCGACCGTGTGCGGTGATTGAAACAAATTTGTTTGCCTCTGATTGTTGTTGCTGTTGTTGTTGTTGTTGGTGCTGGTGTTATTGTTGTTGCTGTACACAGGTTGAGTTTTGGTTTGGGCTGGGATTCGCTTCAATGGGCAATCCACATACGTTACACATATGTGTATATGCAATTTCACATACTCATATGTTGTTCTGCTGCCCACATACATTTGCTGGCATACGAAATCCTAAAGATTTTCCATGCGAACCATTTCATTTTTTTCCCTTTTCCTTTTCCTTGTTTGTTTATTTGTCTGAGATGCCAGATTGGATATTGTGACAACACCTCAAACCATCCACAAGCAATCATCTTTAACAGATTGTTTAGCATTAGCCTATGGTCAGTATATTCATCAAAGCACACACATGTACACAAGGTGGAACAATATGAATTTATGACTAAGTCCGACTTGGACTATCTATCTATCTAAAGGCAAAATAATTCCACAAACATATTAAGTGCGTTTCATAATCAACAAATTTCTTGCAAATTGTAAATTATTCTTCATCTTAATTAATTTATAAATGATGATATTCAGTTGCACTTAACTGCAATGTCTTTGCAACAGGTTTTCATCTGCTTTAGGTATTTGCCTGCAACTGCAGCTTAGCAATTGGTGTCAATTGCAATTCTCATTTAACTGAATGCGACTTTAAGTGATGAGAAATTTAACATATCGCACAAGCGACTTGAGGATATTTGTGAGTTGTCTGTGGCACCAGTGGCATCAATCAATTTCAATGGGAAGGAAAGGCAAGCAATGCTCGCATGATAAATGTGTGCGTGAACGCCACAGAGCATGTGTGTGCGTGTGTGTGTGTGTGAGAGAGAGAAAGAGGCGTGTGTGCGCTATTTGTCGCCCTTTGTGATAGCAATCAAATCGAATCATATCCGTTGCCAGGCATTTTCCTTCGCGTCTTTTGTTGACGAATGGGTCGGTAATACAATCTTCAAGAGTGTCTAGCTCAATTTTCGTATGCCTGGTGAGGTATATAGGCAGGGTTAAAGTATTTGTTGAATAGTTCATAAATGTATAGACTGCATAAAATGTATTGAACTATTTGTGGATTGCTGATGCCTGGGGCAACCTATGAAATCAGTCATTGTTTATGTACGAGAATCATAAATATATCTGATGACTTACATGACGTGGCCAGCAGCGCAATACACTAGAGCATTAACTGCTTCGATTTTGGACAAAATATCAGACGAATCGAGAGCAAAGAGAACAAGAGAAAAGCTGACGACATTAAATAAAGGTAGCACAACAAAATTGAATGAAAGTAAATTATTTTATATCCTGTTGTTTGCCACGCACACACCCACACACACACACACACGCACACACGCACATACATAGGTAAGTGTAAGTGTACGATGTGGATATTGTTACCAGCGCCTGTGAAATGTGTCAATCATTGCGGCTTTTGGCAACAAGACATGGCAAAAGCTATTGCGTGAAAATGTCCCATATCGCAAGGTGACAAAGCGAAAAGGCGTGGATTTGAGTGGGGACTGGCAAATCGGTTGGGACAGCCAAAAAAAAAGCGGACAGATCGGCAAACAGACAGACAGGCAGACAGACTGATAGAAGGGCATACAAGCAGACATTGTCACGGACTTCTGATTCCAAGTCACCATTATATATGGTCTTGACATCTCAATTAGGTACAGTTAACAGCCCTTTTAACTGCCACTGCCACTGCCACTGCCACAAGCACTCTGAGACGAGACACTCATCACACAAATAAGTTGAGTTCGCTTCATATCAGCGTAGTGTATGTAGAAATTTCATTCACAATTAGAAAAGGGTTCTACTTATATTAATTATTTAGTTAACAGCTTCAAAGTTAATATATTTAATATATTTGTGAAAATCCTCATCTTGTAAATTTCACATATAAATTTTACAAAATTAAAATAAAATTAGTTTAATTGTCTTAATAAATATATATTTTTTTAAAGAGATGTGGAAGTTCTAATATTGAAAATAAATAATTATATGTTGATTAATTGAATTGTTTGAAAATTATTTTAGTTCACTTACAGCAAAGTAAAGAAAAGAAGTATACAATTAATAAAATTGAAATGTTACTAAATTAAAAACTTTAATGAAATGTAATGTTAAATTAAAAGTTTTCAGCAATTATGAAATAAGATTTTGCATAAATAAGTTTTAAATGAAAAGCAATTTAATATCTTTGAAAAATAAAGCAAAATGAACACAAAAATCCCAATGACCATTTATATTCATTGGATTTCTCTTTTTTGTTCTTAACTTAATATTTTAGTGTCTTATTGGTTGTTATCGTTCTTTCCATTTTGCTCGTTGCCTTGCGGAGCTTACAGTGACAACGCTTCGCACTTCGCACAGTGGGTCATTTATATAATTATGTAATGAACAAAATATATATCTCCAGAGTATAAATTCATAAAAACAAAGAAAATACTTTTTATTATTTAAAATTATTTGTTTCAATATGAAATAATAATTTATTAATATTATTTAAGTTTTATTCATTGTTTGAATATTTAATTTTATAATAAAGGTTAAAACACATTTGTGGTTTAAGCTGTTAATTAACTCGCCTGACCACGGTGCAACGGTTTGAATTTTCATTGTGCAAAACGAACGGAGGAGCAGATAAAGCAGAATGCGTTAAGTTTATTAACTTGTCATAGTGCCATGAGGTTTATCGGCTCATCTGACCCTCTGGCCGCTTTACAGCTTCTCCCCGGCCGGCAATTGATGCAAAGGCAGGAGCAGGAGCGGGAGCGGGGGCGGGAGCAGGAGCAGCAGCAATAGATAACGATGCTCGTGAGTGAGTTTAATTAAAATTTGCTCGACCACAACCAGATATGGCCCGTGTGGCAATAAGTAATAGATAAATGGACACACTCACCTGCAGCATGGGCAGAAAGAAGCACAGGAATTGGCCGAATATCCAGTTCTGGATGAGCATCACCATCAGCGAGATGGGCAGCACGAGAGCGCACTGCACAAAATGGCAGAGGGCCAAGTTAATGATGAACGCATGCGTCACATCCTTGTAGAGTCGATGATACATGATGTAGACAATGATGATGATGTTCATCAGGACGCCTACAGGGCAAGAGCTGCATACTGGATGAGAAATAGCCAATAGACCGACTTGATGCTGGCCTTAAGTATTGGCCCATTGAAGCGTTCCATGTCCTCCGTCTCATTGACATGGCCGGCAAGAAAGTTTGCAATCGCCATTAGATACTTCTCCGGCACATCCTTCCAGATCTCGTCGCTTGTGCTGGCGGCCAGATGATAGTCATCATCGCCAGCCCCATTGGGCGTGGCCACATGGTGCTCAGCGGGCGACATTCTTACCACCTGCAAATGGGATAAGAACAGAGGCAGCAGCAACAATGAATATTTTACACGCCTGGCAAACCATAACAAAAGGCATAAAGCTGATGGCCACCCAAGGGCGGGCGCTGCACCTCGGGAGGGACAGGATAGTAACGGAACGGAACGGAACATAACGGAATGCAGGGGAGAGGAAGGCAACGAAAAGAATGGATGGGAAAGGGAGCAGAACGGATCCTAATAATTGGTGGCTTTTCCATTCGCTTTGCGCTATGCAGCAAACAACAACAACAAAAAATGCAGTTTTGTCGACGGAAAAACGGTGGATGGTATAAACGGGGAGGGGAATGAGGTGGTGTAAGCGATAGGGGAACGAAGTCGGGACGGTGTGTTCACAGTTCGTTTTGTCAAGTTAGGCAAAGCATACATAATAACAAACATCTTTCTCTCACTCTGTGCACCCGACAGAGCAATCGACTTTAAGAGGCGAATCCTCTTAGAGCAAAGAAACTAAACAGGAATTAAAATGATCACAAGGTGAACGCATTCGAAAGAAGATTAGCAAATGGAAAAAAATAAAGGAGAACTAAATTTATTAAGACTTAGAGCTCACGTCAATCAGATTGAAGAATAACATGTGTCACATGTGAAGAAGAGAAGAAGTGAGAAGAAATTAGAGAAAAACTGAAATGAACAAGAGTTAAACTCAATCAAAATTAATTAAAATATTAAATGATTTATAAGATTATCAACAAGAAAAAGCTAACTTTGTACTCAGAAGTTCAACTATATCACAACAATCAGTTCAAACACAAGGTTATCAAAGAGAAATAATTGTGTAATCAAACAGATCTCAAGATGGATCATGCTAGATCAAGAAATTTATTATCCTCTGTTTAATATTCAATTAAGGGGCTTAATAAGTTTTAATTTTCTTTTGTGATTCCAATTGATACTATGCCGAATTCGATCTCAGAGTGAACTTAATACACTAACTAGTAATTTATATAGTAAATAATTGACAAGCAATTTAGTTACTAATCGCTTAGCAAATCAATATGTAAAACATATTAATTAATTAATTATTAATTCAATCCTTAGTCGTCAAGTCGTATTTTATGCGATCGTTCTGTTGGCAACTTGTAGCAAGCTCTTCCACCCCGGACTCTCGATTAGAAGTACTATAGTTTTTAGTTGCCAGTGTTAATTTACAGCGTTGCCACCTTGTTATATATATGTACACAAATGCATGTTAAACAAGGAGAATACACGCAATAAGAGTTGGCAACACTGCATAAAATTTATCAGCTAAATAAAGTACACAATAAATGTGGCAAGCGACTGTTAAACTTGAATTGAATGCGCCAAATTGTTGTCGACAATTTTGTCGCCAGTGTTTTGTGTTCATTGCCGTCGCTGGCATTATAAAATTTTCTATTCATTCATTTGTTTTATTGTTTGTTTGTCAGTTTCTTCTATTTTATTTTTTTATTTATATTTGTTATTGCTGCAGTTGTTGCAATTGTTGCAGCTGTTGTTACATTTAGTTTGCCTTTGTTTTGCATTTGCAGCGGAAATTACCAAAAGGATTTCCAAACGGCACTTGTAACAAGCCTCTGCCAGACTTTGCAACATTATATGGAAATTGAAAATCTGTATGCACCTCCCGTGCAACATAAAGTCCGTCACTAAGACACCGTCTCCTACACGACTCTCTACCTCCTGCTGTGTTTATGTCACGGACTATGTTTTGTAAAGGTTTTAGTAAAGTCCTGTTGTATAGATATGTGTGTATGTGTGTGTGTGTTTGTGTGTATGTATATATGGTCTCTGTAGGCTCAAAATACGCCCATATTCGGCCCACGGCGGTTCAAGAATTTCAATCTAGTTGACTAGACAATAGCAACAACAAGCCTACAGACATACGTAGTCAGTGTGTCACGTATGTGCCTGTTTGTATGTATGTACGTACGTATGAATGTATGTATGTCTGCTTCCCAAATAGCCACAGCAATAACCGCAGACAAACAACGACAGAAATATCCCCCCCCCCCCCCCATTTCGGCCTCCCTCCCCAGCAAACAGAGTCGAGTTTCGACATTTACCAGTTGCCGGCGTTTTTGGTATTTTCCAAGCTTCCGCTATGCTAGCTTTTTTCTTCGTGTTCCTCTTCTTTACTTTTTCGTTCTGTTTTGTTTTCCATTTTCCATTTTAAGCAGCAACTTCCGTTCAATTTATTGTGCCTAATTTTTCTTCACTTTCGGCAAAAATATTTGTTTGTAATCGTCGCTGTCAGGCCATTATAGGGTGTTCCGGCAAGGGAAGGGAAGCGAGACTAGCGACTAGCGAATCCAACTGATGTTGTTATTGTCTTTCAATTTAAATTAAAGACAATGCAATTTGCATTACATCATAATAGCCGCATGCCAAAGGACAAAGGACAAACGATGGCATCATCGACAGTTTATGCCACATCCGGTGGATTGCCAACGAATTTCCCACAGGTGAATGTGAATGAAAGTTAATTCATTTACAATTAGTTCCGCATATGCACAGGGCTTTCCTCTATTTACATATATTCTTATTCAAAACACCCTGTATGCAAAGCATTTGCAATTGACTGATGCGCATTCTCATAACTTTCAATTACATGCCAATCCATCTAGAAATGATTTGTATAAATTTTCATCTTATTGCTTTTCTCCCTAGCAAAGTAAACAATGAGAAACAGTTTAATATGCTTTAGAAGCACTTTGGGTTAAAGACTTTAATCTAGAGTTAGCAAATAATCCAAATTATCAATCAACTAAAACATGCTGAAAAAGCTTTAAAAGCACATTAAGCTGAAAAGTTTAAGAAATTATCAATTAATTAAAATGATCAATAAATTATCATACGTTTGAAAAGCTCTCAAAGCACATTCAAGCCTGCTCGACACTTTGACCCAAAACCGGACTTCTTAATGATTAATTAAACTATTAAATCAATATTATAGGTAATTGATAAAAGCTTTAAAAGCACATTGATTAATCAAACATTTAAATGAATTGAATCTTGACTAAGTGATTAAGAAATCAAAAATATATTCTACAATTACTTTAAAAGCACATTGAAGCAGACTCAAGCAGAAAGCTCGAATTGAAACTGAAATCTATGGATGTGTGCTAAGTGCTAAGAAAGCTCAATGGGCAAGTGTTAAAGGAACTTTGAAAGCTCATTAGCAATAGAGGTGTTTCTCCTCTTTCACTCGAATCGACTGCGTTAACCGTAAACTCCTCATGGCAGAGTTGCAGTTTGAGTGCCTTGCCTTTGTGCTGATATTTAAGACACCCTGTATAAAGTGCAGTAGTATGCTTGGCCTGCAACGTCCGCACGGTTTGATGACCCATGCATTGGCAACTGTTGGTGCGCTTAATTTTATTTGAACCTGCCTCGCCTATTCCCCAGTTTCTGTGTCCCCTCCCTGATATGCACCATGCATTAGTAGTTTTTTGCCCTCAGTACGGTTGGCGCGCTTATCTGTGCTACGTTTGGTTGCACAAATACACACATGAGGCGGCCCCAATTGAGATGGCACAGTGCAGCGCCTGCTTCTATCCATGGTATCTTTAGCAGAGGCTCTCCCAGCAGGAGTCGTTAGTCGGCAAATGGGAAGTGGGAAATGGGAAGTGGGAAATGGGAAGTGGGAAATGGGAAAAGGGCAAAGGAGTTGGGGATAAGTATATCTCGACTTGCACGTCTGGCGCAGCTTGTGTTCTCACTCATTCCCTTCCTGTTATATGCCGACTGCCTGTCGAGTTTATTATGCCTTTCAATGATTTATACGGCACTGACAGGCCGCATTACGGCCACAGGGTGTTCCCAGTGGGGAACGGGGAAGGCGAACGATTGCAGCGGGACTATCGTCCCAGTTTCGCTTCAGTTCATTTCATTTGCATTTCATTCCGTTTTGTTTTGTATTATTTTGTTTCGTTTCATTTCATTTCGTTTCGTTTCATTTCGCTTCGTTTGGCTGCCTTTGCTCATCTACATGTGATGCTGCAATGTAATTGTCAGGATAACGTGTGATTTTCACACTTGTTGAACACTTTTACATTCTCCAATTGCTGTCAATTTTCCGAGTCTTCCTCCCCCTCCCCGTAGCTGCACTACCCAGCTCAACTGTCACGTTTATAATTTGATTAACTTGTTGTGAGCAACTTGTGTGGTTTTGGCTTCTCAGTGTAAATTTCTTAATTGGCTCAAAATGTTGATAGACAACTAATACGCTGTGGCCTGTGGCATGTGGCATGTGGCATGTGGCCTGTGGATGCAAGACGTGGCATTGCCAGTGGTTGCAGCTTCTTAAGTCAAACTCAATTTGAACTTGCAAATGTTGCAAGAAACTCGTTTGTCAACTTCAATTTGAAATTCGATAAAGCAATTTAATTAAAACCTTTAATCAAAACATTTTCAGTCATTTCTAAACAAATTATCATAAATCAAACAAAAGTCGCAATTTAGTTTGAGCTTTTCAATTGCCTGTTTTAAGATCTAAATAAATACATTCGTTTCTCAATTTGAAATTGTAGTTTATGTCGAAAGCAACTCAGATTGTATTGCCAATTTCGGTCGAACAATGGGCATCATTTAATCAGATCAGATATTCAACCTCCGAGTGCTTTGCTCAACCATTTTTGAGACACAAGTGGAGAGAGAGGAAATAAACGGATTATGTTTCGATATAGCTAAAATGGATTTTATTTCCGATCGAAATTCGAGAAATTTGATAGACGAACATTTCAACGAAATGTTGAAGTTTCAGCTTTTGTTATCGAAAACCCCAATCCAAAATGGTATCTAATTATCTGTGTGTGTGTGTGTGTGGACAGAGAAAGAGATTTGCAGTTTATTATGAAAAAGCGTCAGTGCATCAATCACAAGCACTTAGCCCGGCTAAAAGAGCGTTGCGATGCGCCATTTAGTTGGCCATTAAATGGCTAGCGACTAGCCGTAGCAGGGTTGCCATCAAAACAATTTGCCACACCACAGTCCTCATTGTATGTGTGTGTGTGGGTGGGTGTGTGTGCGACATGTGGCACTCCTGCTGCTGTTTTGGCTGCTTTTGTTGCCAACAAGAAGTCAAGTAATTAATACTGATTTCTCTTACGCTCATTGATGCGGAACAGCGCACACTAGACGAAGGTGCTGCTGGCGACAACAACAACAGCAACAACAACAACAATAACAACATCAACATCAACAGCAATAACAACAACAAGTTGTGACATCAACAACAAAGCAACGGCTAACAACTTTATGTGCGTCTCAAGGTTGTATTATGCTCGGCTTTGTCAATTACCATTTGCCCAGCATCTTCCCCCATCCCTGCACCCTGCTCCCTGCTCCCTATTCCCCCACAACCACCATCCACCGCTCTTAAGCCATCAGCCAAGTTGTTTGCTCACTTTGCTTTGCCCTCATATCCCTTACTCTGCTCTGCTTTGCTTACTCATCGTGGCTTTAATTGTTTAACACCAATTTTATTCGCATTCAAACTTTGCTAATTAAGTAGCTGTAGCCGACAGAGATTTACATGATCCCACACCCAATAAAATATACTGCGTTCAGTTCTAGGTGCTGAAACATAAATAAAACTGCGCCTAATAAGAAAATAGACAGGCAGACATACAATAGCACAGCTTAAGCCTGTTTGACCAGCTAGTCACCCTGTAAGCTTGAACTGTCGCCCTTTATCCGATATTCAACTTCAGCGTACATCCTTAACAAATAACAAATAACAAATAACAAATAAAGCTATGCTGCTTTTCCCCGAAAGATAACTTAAAGGATTTTCAGAACTTACAGATAATTAACAAAAATATGCTTCTTCTCTTCGATAGATAACTGCTGTGAACATTCTAATAATTTATTGCAATTTTCAGAATTTAAACATAAGAAATAAATAAATTCGGCTTTTGCTGATAGAACACAACAAATTATAAATACATTATAAACAAATAAACATAAAAATTCATTTCACGTGCACATTTCGATTGCAAGGAAAATTTAGAATATATACATATATAAAAAAGATAAAAGAATGCGTTATTATTTAATCGATTCAATTTGAAACAAGTCAGGCAGCTACAGTCGTACAACGTCTGTGGTAGACTATGAACTAATCGGGGAAAGCAAAAAAAATAAAGCAAATATAAAACTAATTTAAAGCCAAATTAAGCTTAAGCAATGTTCAACTCATTATCGTTCGTTCTTGGAAGAGAGCAGCAATAGTGAGTGAACGCGCAAGAGCGAAAGGGAAAACAAACAACCGTTCCCTTTTTTTGCGCGTTGCTGTGTATACACGTATAACTGTAACTGTACAGCGCGCGTCTGTTTTTACTGAGATGCTTATTATGAAAACTATGCTGACAAATCAAATTGGTGGTTAAAAACGCGTCTTGTGCATATATATTGCTTTTATAAAATTTTAAAAACATTAAAATTTTGTTTGGGATGCACCGAGATTCGAACCGCAGACTCTTACACGCAAATCGTACGTCCTACAGCTTGAGCCACCGCCTTACATACTGCGCAGTCGGCAACGTCAATACATATGCAGCACGAGTTTTTGCATTTGTCATATATATACATATGTATATGTATACGAATTTCTAACGAAATTTGGTTATTGCTTTCTTTTAAATTCTTAACATTTTCTGACAAATAAGGCAAAATTAATATTATATGTATATATAAAATAAAAGTCATTAATTTATAGTTATTAAAAAATGTATTTTGGAATTGTCAGCAGTGGGATTCGAACTCGCGCCTTTGCGGCGTTTCTGGTTGTTGTTGTTCTAGCTAAAGCAATTTTGGCCGCACAGCTGCCATGAATATGGTGATCATTCATTCCTTAATATCTTCTATGTTTATGATCCGATCGTGCTGAAATCTTCAGAAAACGTCCAGAAAAGGACATTCTCCATATGTGCCAAATCTGAATTAAATCTAAAGTCGGTAGCTTCAGTTATACGTTTTTTTCGATTTGCGGGGGCGGAAGGGGGCGTGGCAAAAATCTAAAACAAACTTGATCTGCCTGCAAACAATACACGTGTTGTCACCAAATTTGGTTACTCTAGCTCTTATAGTCTCTGAGATCTAGGTGTTCATACAGACGGACAGACGGACAGACGGTCAGACGGACATGGCTATATCGTCTCGGCTGTTGATGCTGATCAAGAATATATATACTTTATAGGGTCTGCCACGCCTCCTTCTGCCTGTTACGCACATTTCGCCTTCGTCAAACCTAATAGACTTTGAACTTTTAGTTCAGAGTCTAAAAAACTGATCAAAATAAATAATCAATATTACATAAAATAAAGTTGCTGCTGTTTTGTTAATATTATTAATTTCAAATATTCAGGTTGTAAAACTTTCATAAACTCCTTTAAAAACTTCAGCTTTCTGCAGGGTATTGTAAATGTTCTTTTTAAGACACATAATGTTCATTTTAACTGAAATTCGTCAACTTGAAATTGCTGTGTGTATGTGTTTGTCTTAAAACAATTATGGATTCCTTAAGTCAAGATCTTTCTCATCTCGAATTGGATTAATAAAAGATGGAAAATCAAAAAGAATTAAAGGCAACATGGCAAAGATTGAGACCTGTTAAACAAACGACTTGACAAACAATATAATAATGGTAACTTAATAACACTTAGTGATTAATATTAATCATTACTTAATTATTTATGTATTTGCTATAAGGAAAATCAATTGATTCCATTTTCTTGGTAGACTTTTAAGATGAAATGCCTTGACATTTGCTTGCTTATTAATTGGCTTGATAGTGGTTATCCGCAATATAATTATGATTATTTAGTAATTTGTTGAAATGTGTGCAATCTTGTTACTTGATATGAACAGTCATGAATGGAAACACCCACACCCACACTCACACACACACACATTCACACACATGCACACACATATGCGAAAAATTGAAGACCTATTTACAAATTAATTAAAACGTATAAATTTCCGTGCAATTCGCATGAGTTTTGACCTTGGCCTTGGCTGCTCATTGTAATGAATATACGCAGATGAATGTATGTATATATTATAAATAAATATATATATAAATATATATATATATGCACATATAAGTTTGCAATCCAATTAGTTTGCAAAATATGGTAAATAATACTTTTAAAGCAACGAGAGTTGTTCCAAGAAGTTGTAAGCACGCGAAGCCCTTTGATAACTGGAAATGGACTTAAAGCAGTTTTTGGAAATCCCTTGAGAAGAATGCGAAGAACAGCAAAGTTAAATAGAATAAAATACAAATAAGTGTATAACTTGTTCACATAAATAGATTTGCACTTGCAACTATTACCTTTGCAATTATTTATATTATTAGAGTTTAAATCTTAAATAGAACGTTTGCAACTGCAAAACTATGTTGTTACATTAATCAATTATAATTTGCAATAAGCATGCAAATTAATTAACTTTTATGCTTATAGAATTCTAGTTTATTTCCAGTTAAATATTAAATGTTTAAATATTTCAGGGGACTTAATTTATTTATTATTAAAATATGACAATAGATAAATTCTAGAGATATCATTTTATTTTTAATATTTAAACTAGTTGCACTTGCATTAGCTGCTAATATTCAGAAACCTGTCGTTTGTCCCTCGCTGGGGTCAACCACTGAAAATTATGCATTTTGAATGACGTGGAAATCCAGGAAAACGGCGTTGTGGAAGATGACGATAGGGAAATATTCTAAAAACAGCATGATATTGTCATCCACATGTGGTGGGTGTTTTGTGGTGCTCTGTGGTGGATATGGTGGGTGTGAGTGTGAATGCGAGTGTGAGTGTGTGCATGGCAGCGATAACGCTGCAAAGTATGCTACATAAAACGTGAATGCGACACCGACAAAAGGCAACCACATAAATGGGAATTAATTGTTTAGCAACACGCAAAGCAACACGAAGCTGCTTAATGCAGCAGCGAATAACTGAAAAACAAATTTAATTAACAAACAAATGATTTTCCAAAAAACCCCACTTCATTGTGATGCCACCTGCATCACGTTGGCTGTGGGTGGTGGTGCGCTACCCTGGGCAACAGTCAGACTCAGTCATAAAATCGCGTCAAGAGCGTAGCCAAATTATTTAGCCATAAAATTGCCATGAAATATGTGCGTCAAGGCCTATTAGCTTCGAAGGTAATTTGCTTGCCAGCCTTTCAATACCACCCACACCCACACACACACACACACACACACAAGCATACACACATACTTTGGCAATTGCTAAATGAAAATCGCAAGTGCTTCAAGTTTTGCCGGCCATAAATTAGAGCACAGTAAAAGGCATTGAGACGCAAGGCATTTGGAAAAACTTTTATCAGTTCGTTTTACGACAATACCCAAGCTTCATCCCTTTCTCTCTCTCTCTCTCTCTCGCTCTCTCTTTCTTTGGCCTTCTCTTTCTCAGTCTACTTAGCCTGGCATCATTTTGAGCCTGGCAAGTGCGCAGCATTGACTGATTATGGCAAGCAAATGAGCGCGTCAAGTGCCAAACCAAAGGAAAGGCAAATAAAGCTGCCGCCAGCTTATAGGTGACTTCAAGTGCTGCGAGGGGCGAGGGGCGAGGGTGCGAGAAGCTGCCATAGGAAAGGGGAGAGAGAAGAGGAGGGGACACAGAAGGCATTGAAATTGATAAGCCCCAAGTTTGTCTGCGTTTTCACACATAAACACACACACACATCATGACATTTGTGCGTGTATTTGTGCATTTTATGTATTATTGTTTCTCTCTCTCTCACACGCACACACACACACACACACACACACACACATGCGCTGTGGCAAATAAAAACATATATGTGTCTCATACTTAGCAGCGCCTTGGGCTGCGATGCCCTTTACCAAGGGGAGCCTGACACCTTTGACATTGGCTTGAAATCAATCCCACACTTAAAGCAAGGCACACATGTACTTTACAGTTTATTGTTACACTTTTTTGGCCAAACAATATTTTAGCCAGTGTCATTGATGCACAAACAAGATGAATTTGTCATTGCCAACTACTTATTTCAGCAGCGAAAGAAACTGAAACTCAAGCTAGTTCAATAAAATGTTGATAATTGATAATAACATTTTGAGGCAATGTTGTGGCCTTCAATAACTCTCTTTATCAATTATTTATTATTCTTCTTACCTCACATTAATTTCAATTAAAAACTTCTAATGAATTTGATATTAAAAACTCTCATAGATCTTTTAGCGACAGACATATAAATCGAACTAAAAAGTACCTAAAGAAAGACTAATGAAAATAGTTTTAAAACTTCAAAACAGAGCTAAGCAACATATTTGTAAGGAATAAATATATTATTATAAGAATTTAATAAATTTATTATACATTTATTCTATATATTTGAAGAAATATTATAAAATTGTGATTTTCCCTGCGAGCCAAATAAATATGACAAATGTATACATCTAATTCGCAGTAACGGCATCAAAGCTTCGGCTTTTCACATGAAAACGATTTCCCATTTTCTCAGTGTTACTGTTGCTTTTGCCGTCTGCTGTTGCTTTACCATGTCCTTTTATTTGTCATTGGCTTATGACTATAAAAAATATTTACGCTCACTTTGTCTATCCATTTTATGTGCGAAAGTGTGTGCGTGCGTGTGTGTGCGTGTGTGTGCCTATGTGCGATTGTTTGTGTGTGTGTGTGTGTTTTTATTTTACCAATTGGCTTTTAAGGGCTTGAGACTTTAATTTTGCTTCCACAGCAGCGTTTTTATTGCCCGTTTCCTTTTAATACGCCTATCACATTAAAACTTTCATGTAACTTTAAAGTAGATTAACAATTTACGGATTTGGAAACTTGTCTTATGTTCAACTGATTTGTTGCCCACTTGTTCTCATTATCATTTTGCATTCATGACATTGAAAATTGCCGGCTAATTCGATTGTTTGGCACTTCAATGCGCAGCACAACAAATCGCTTTTGAAGATGTGCAAATCATATTGTAATTTCTCTATAGGCTCAAATTGTAATTCGAAGAATTCAATTTCAAATATTGCAAATAATAAAAATAAAGATTGCGTTTGGAGTCTGTAGTGAATGTACGAGTAAGCGTAATCAATTGCAAATTATCGCCCTATCTCCCCTCCTCAACACACACACACACACACACACACGCACTGTACGTAGTAGTAATCTATGTAATGTGCATTCGCTGTCCAATCTACGACGAAGGATATGCAATTAATGTTTTCGGGTCGGTGCGGAACCACAGGAAATGGCCAATTGTAGAGACGAGTTCAGCTCACTTGCTCGCAACGTAGATAAACTTTTCCCTAATTGCGCAATTATATCATTTGAATGTGTGCCAGCGCCGTTTTCAATGCGAAACAAGAAATTACACCAGCTCCAAAGGGCTGCGATGGAGTTGCAAATACCCTACAAAGAGAGACTTTACAAGCGCTGAGCACACTATAAAACAAGTCAGGCAGCTACAGTCGGGGTACGACTGTGGGAGACTCTGAACTACAGCACGAATTTTTGCATTTGTCATATATATATATATACATACGAATTTCTAACGAAATTTGGTTATTGATTTCTTTTAAATTCTTAACATTTTCTGACAAATAGGGCAAAATTAATAATATATGTATATATAAAATAAAAGTAATTAATTTATAATTATTAAAAAATGTAATTTGGAATTGTCAGCAGTGGGATTCGAACTCGCGCCTGTGCGGCAATTTTGGCCGCAGAGGTGCCATGAACCTGGTGATCATTCATTCCTTAATATCTTCTATGTTTATGATCCGATCGTGCTGAAATTTTCAGAAAACGTCCGCCAAGGGACATCCTCCATATGTGCCAAATCTGAAATCTGAAGGGCGTGGCAAAAATCTAAAACAAACTTGATCTGCCTGCAAACTATACACGTGTTGTCACCAAATTTGGTTACTCTAGCTCTTATAGTCTTTGAGATCTAGGTGTTCATACAGACGGACAGACGGACATGGCTATATCGTCTCGGCTGTTGATGCTGATCAAGAATATATATACTTTATAGGGTCTGCCACGCCTCCTTCTGCCTGTTACGCACATTTCGCTTTCGTCAAACCTAGTAGACTGTGAACTTTTAGTTCAGAGTCTAAATATACATTATTTCATTAGTTAAGCACTGTACATTACAAACGAACAATTCACACACTTTTCAACAACTCTAGAACTCTATCAGCTTTCTTGAGAAGCTCTTCAGAGTGCGTCGAGAGATATAATATATTATATATAATGTAAGGTAACTCAATCGAGCAAAGCTGCTGATTAAGAGAAAATACAGAAAAATTATTAACCTGATAACTGAACTTTCTTCTTTTTAAAAATAATTTCTTACAAGTTTCAATAGCTTCACCACAAAGCTAACAAACTTTGACGCAGTTCGTTGTCCTGATTAGAATTGTATGTATCTATAAGTTTAAAAGTATATAGCACTTAATGGGGTCAGAAACGCCTTCGGTGTGGCACCCACACACATTGCCACAGAATGATAATAACAATTGCAAAAGGGTATATGGAAATAGGTGTGGAAGCCCAAGCGGGAATACCGCAGTGCGAACGGGGAATGGGAACCGAAAGAGGAAGAGCAAAAAGAGATTGAGAATGGAAATGGAAATGGAAATGGGTATGGAAATGGGTATGGAAATGGGAAGCAAGCTAATTATTTTAATAGTGCCAATCAAGCCAATTTACACAGTGAGCGACATGGGCAGTGAGGACAATTGTCATCAGTGTGTGCGCAACAGTTGCACCTCTCTCAATACCAAAATAGCTCTACTCCCTACTCCCTACACCCTACTCCCTTCACAACGGTACATCATATGGCTATAAAGCGTGCAAATAATTGCATACTTTTCTGCATAAACCAGCAGAGGTTAAACTTTGGCAATAGTATGGCGAATACTCGCCGTTATGGCACTCAAAGTAATTAAACTAACTCATTCGCCAGCGATATCCTAATCGCAATCCCAATTCCAATCCAAATCCAAATTCCAATCAACATACTCTTATCATTCTGAAGCCCATTCCCACTTTGACTGTTCCCAATCTTATGCTCAGACTTCTGCTGTGCTTAACGCCAAACCGTAAACGGAAATTGATTTTGCAAGCCGTTGGCTGATCAACATCTGCACAACATTCACAGCCGTTTAAGCATTGATTTTCCTATGCCCTCAATTAAAGTTGAGTCCCATCACTCTCCCATGGATTTGGACATGTTTAGATTGATTGTTGACAGCCGCTAGCTGATTGAAGTATGTTGTGCCAACATCTTTTTAATAACTTATCTAATTCAAACTTATTTATTTAAATTGCTTTTCATAGACACGTTACATAGACAATAGTTGGCTAAGAGTGAAGTACACATAGAGAACTTACAGATAGAGCAACTAGAGTTCGGTCTGTGCTCGTCGCACTTCTCGTTTTCTTCTCGCTTTATTTGATTTTGCTACTTCGTCGCTGCCTTTCTGCTTCTTTATTGAGTAACAAGACAACTATAAAAGCGCAAAAGACGAAGACGTTGGGTGGTTTTGCACGGTGGGTGCTTTCTTCTGTGGTTGGTTGGCGCCTCTACAAATTGACAAGTTTCAACTTGAGTGTGCAGTCAAAGAGCATTGGCAGGAGGGGAGTGGGAGGGGGACTGAGTGTTTGTGTGTGTTGTCTGTGCCTGTGTCGATGTCTATGTCTATGTCGATGTCTATGTCTATGTCGATGTCTATGTCGATGTCTATGTCTATGCCGTTGTCTATGCAGGCAACGGCTGCGAGTGACTGTTGAGCTCAATGCTGCAACGCCCCGTGGCACGCCCACTGCTGCAGTGGCAGTGGCAACAGCCGCTCGTTTGCCTCGTTGCTCAGTTGTTGGGTTTTGTGCCTTTGCCTGTGCCGCCCATCGTCGGTCATTGACTCGCTGGGCACGCTGCAATTTTCAACAAAATGAGCCGCCATAGCACCACCCAATGCCCCACTGTAGCAGCAGCGACCCACCGGACCCCGACCAATTGTCAATGGCAACAAAAATGCAAAGGCGATATGAATTTTATACCAATTTCTGGGATGGTTGAAATGATATCGCAAACAGCTGTTGGCCATACTCAACATTGATTTTGGTCAATGGCCTGTGGCCAGGCCAGTAGCCTTACTGACTGACTGACTGACTGACTGACTGACTGACTGACTAACTGATTTACTGACTTACTGACCGATTGACTGACTTACGGACTGAGTAACTCTTTGAGTTGTGCGTAATCAAAGACCAAAAAAGCCAAAAAAGTTGTAACTGCTGAAATGTTTAACGGTGCGTATGATTAATCTCTGAACTGGGCAGCTTTTAAGTGCTTTAAGTGGCAACAAAATGGGGGTAAAAGCCCTAAACATGCCACGCCCATGCCCAAACGGTCCAAATACATAGAGCACACACTGCAGCCGCCATAACTTTCGTAATTGCAAATTAGCACAAAAATTTAAAATGAAATGCCTGTCAATCTCATGGGCACTGCGTTCTAATTGCCCACTCGTCTCTGGAGGCACACAGGCATATTGATTTTTGCGGTTGAGGTCTCACGTCTCTGCGGACCACCAGAGACAATGCACGAGTCCCCAAGTCGCAGTTGAATGCCGTTCCCAAATCTGAGTTAGACCCGGCAGTTGCTCCAATTTGCATAGCACTTGGAATTCTCGCTCATTTCTCGCTTGCTCCGATTTCAAGCGGAACAATTCAATTCCATGACAGCTGCGGCTGTTTCTCTCTTCTCTCGGGGAGGAAGTCATCAAGTCAGTTTAGACGGTGCGAAAAATATGATGGGCTTTCGTTGATTCAAACTAAAACATATAACAGCTCACAAATACCTTGGAATTAAAGGAATTACTCTTGTCGGGTTTGGAAATAACATTATGTTACGGCTGTTAAAGCGAGAGGAAGTCAGTTAGCGGGGAGAGTATTAACATTATTCCATGACAGATGAACTCATTTAACAGAAATGGAGAGAGGGGGAGATAGACAAGCTTGCTGGATGAGAGTACTTAAACAGAGCGAGACTAGTTCACTTAACAGTGTCTGTTAACTCATACAGACTATTAACAGATCTCTAGCTCGCATTAACAGGATGCTACACCACACTCCGACTTAGTATAAAGTACTTAAGCAATTCTTAAGTCGTTTACAATGTACAAGATTAACAGATGTCTGTCCTACATTAATTTTAAGAGTACTTTAACATCGTTACTGAATTTAACATAGCAGCAACTGTGAATACTTGTAGTACAGTTACATAACATGAGCGTTAGAAATATCTAGAAATGTCACAATCATCCATCTCCAAGCAACATTTTTGAATAAAAGTTAGATAAATGAAATCCACTTTCCAAGTATTATGTAAGATTTTAGAGCATCTGGCAACTGGCAGCCATGTCAGGAGGGTATTTGATATTTGACATGCCCATTCTTATATTGTTCTGTATTGTGTTGGCCCAGCAACAAGCTGACTGACTGACTCACTGACTGTTTGACTGTCTGACTGTCAACACAGTCAACCGTCTGACTGGTTGAGTGATTCAGCATAAGGTTTAGCGACTAAACTCGACTCTTGACCCGACGCTGAGCTACCTTGACTTGGTTTCCAGCTCACAGTTCGCGGCTTGCTTTCAATGCGCTGATGCTTCGATATCCTTGAACTTTGTGGGCCAACGCGGGGCTGCAGCACAGACCTTTGCTAACACAGCAGTGCGAATACTTTCTGCATAGGCTGTGAAAATATTTGTTTGTTTTCGCTTTTGTGTTTTGGGGCGTAAAACGATGAATGTCGAGCACATTTGCATTTTCCTTTTTTCTCTCTCTCTCTCTCTCTCTCTCTCTCTCTCTCTCTCTCTCTCTCTCTTTCTTTTTTCGGGTCAGGCAACAATAACAAAACACAACGCACGGAGTATTTCGCATTTGGCGTGAGGTGTGAGACGTGCGACGTGAGACGTGAGACGACGAAGAGGCGTGAGGCATGTGGTGGCAGGCAACAGGAAGCAGGAGCAGGAAGAGGATGCTGAGTGCTGCTGCAATCTCATTTAAATTTTATCTGTTCCGCTCAAGGATTAGGGCCAGCTACATGAGTCACCAATTTGTCAGATTAAAAAGACGCGACATAATAAATGTACTGAATTAATTGCAGGGCAAGGGCAAAAGTAAAGCCAGTACCTAATAAATTGCTATTAAAAATGAAGTGCCCCACTTTATGCATAAAATGGAGAACGCAAAATGCGACTGAAAATTAACGATACCAACGTCAACGACAACGACAACGGCAACGACATCGACATTGACAACGGCAACGGCAACGGCAACGACAATAAAGACGACACTGACGACGAGCACAAGGTGACAACGTGTTAATTTTATCGTATATTCCATTTAAGTTCCAAACCAGAATACGATGCGTATGCGTAATGTGCAAAAGAACGCATTCACATTCACATTGACATCGTTAGCGTAGAAGTGAGTGACTGCAAGAAACTTGAGACCAAACCAACTGAATGAATCATTTGCAGCAACTATGCGACATCAATCATTTAACTAATTGTACTTACACTCTGACCTAAATGGTCCTCCAAGCCAACACACACTTAATACTGTAAGTGCTCATTTGTAAATGGACGGACATCCACATTTTAAACGAGCAAAGCTGAGTTTCTCATTCATTTTCTTTAAAGTGTGTGTCATAAGCGTTGACACATCAATTACACTTGCAGGGAGAAGCATCGCGCAACGGGAAGCGATTACAAATTGTGTCGTAAACACGGCGAACAGAGAAGTTAGGTGAGTGAAAGCAGGCAAAGGGAATGTCGTTTCTCTAATGAGATATCGAGTTATCAAGAGAAGACTGAAGTGCTTGTGTGAACGAAATGAGAAGTAAATGAGAGCAGCTAAGGCGAGAGCAGCAGGCGAGTTGGGAGAAGCAAGCAAAAGACTAGATAAGTGAGTAGTTCTTCGAGAGAAACGAAAGTCATATACATAAGAGAGTTGCATTAAGGAAGCGAGAAGCAAATAAAAGAAGTGAATTTAAAGAGCAAATTAAAAGAAGCAAATGAAAGAAGAAAATGGAGAAGCAAGAAGATATGAGGCATAAAAAAACAAGAAGCGAACATAAAAGTAAAAGTAGTATGATAGAAGAGAGAAGCAACTGAAATTTCTTTGACTGAAATGAGAATCATATACATAAGAGAAGCAAAGAGAGAAGCTAGTTCTTCATCGAAATGAGAATGGCATTAAAGAAGCGAGAAGCAAATGAAAGAAGTAAATTTAAATAAGCAAATGAAAGTAGCATATGAAAGAAGCAAATGGAGAAGCAAGAGCTATTAAGAAGTGAGACAATAAGGTAAAAGTAGTATGATAGTGAGAAGCAACTGAAATCTCTTTGAGAGAAATGAGAATCATATACATAAGAGAAGCAAAGAGAGAAGCAAGTTCTTTATCGATATGAGAATGGCATTAAAGAAGCGAGAAGCAAATGAGAGAAGTTAATTTAAACAAGCAAATGAAATTAACAAATGAAAGAGGCAAATGGAGAAGCAAATGAAAGAAGCAACTGGATAAGCAAGAGCTATTAAGAATTAAAACAGGAAGCGAGGAATAATGTAAAAGTAGTAAGACAGAAGTGAGAAGCAACTGAAATCTCTTTGAGAGAATCATATACATAAGAGAAGCAAAGAGAGAAGCTAGTTCTTCATCGAAATGAGAATGACATTAAAGAAGCGAGAAGCAAATGAAAGAAGTAAATTTAAATAAGCAAATGAAAGTAACAAATGAAAGAGGCAAATGGAGAAGCAAATGAAAGAAGCAAATGGAGAAGCAAGAGCTATTAAGAAGTGAGACATAAATAACAAGAAGCGAGCAATAAGGTAAAAGTAGTATGATAGAAGAGAGAAGCAACTGAAATCTCTTTGACAGAAATGAGAATCATATACATAAGAGAAGCAAAGAGAGAAGCTAGTTCTTCATCGAAATGAGAATGGCATTAAAGAAGCGAGAAGCAAATGAAAGAAGTAAATTTAAATAAGCAAATGAAATTAACAAATGAAAGAGGCAAATGGAGAAGCAAATGAAAGAAGCAACTGGATAAGCAAGAGCTATTAAGAATTAAAACAGGAAGCGAGGAATAATGTAAAAGTAGTAAGACAGAAGTGAGAAGCAACTGAAATCTCTTTGAGAGAATCATATACATAAGAGAAGCAAAGAGAGAAGCTAGTTCTTCATCGAAATGAGAATGGCATTAAAGAAGCGAGAAGCAAAGGAAAAAAAAAGAAATTTAAAAATAAAATTGAAAGAAGCAAATGAAAGAGGAAAATTGAGAAGCAAATGATAGATTCAAATGGATAAGCAAGAGCTATTAAGAAGTGAGATATAAAAAACAAGAAGCGAGAAATAAGGTAAAAGTAGTAGGACAGAAGTGAGAAGCAACTGAAATCTCTTTGAGAGAAATGAGAATCATATCTATAAGAGAAGCAAAGAGAGAAGCTAGTTCTTCATCGAAATGAGAATGACATTGCGAGAAGCAGAAGCGAGAAGCAAATGAAAGAAAACAAATTTAAAAAGTAAATTTAAAGAAGCAAATGAAAGAAGAAAATTGAGAAGCAAATGATAGAATCAAATGGATAAGCAAGAGCTATTAAGAAGTGAGACATAAAAAAGAAGCAAACAATAAGGTAAAAGTAGTAGGACAGAAGTGAGAAGCAACTGAAGGAGGAATCAAGCAAAATGCAAGAGAATCACTAAATAACTTGTCAAACGTGAGAAGCTTTTCAAAGAACTGAGATGCTATAAAAGCAGCGATAGAATTTCAACAGAAACGCAAAAAATATGAACTTGCTTAAAGAAGTACAAGATAAATGTCTGAATGTTAAAAGTGACCAGAATTGCGTGAAAGAAGTGCAGAGAGAAGCTTAAAATGATTCAATAATGAGAATAAATAGGAGATACAAAGAGGAATACGCTGGAATTGAGTGACAGCATGATGATGCTCTTAAATAGAAACAAACGACATAAATTTTACTTAAAAATACACAAAACTAAACGAGGCAAACAAACAAGACTTAATGTTATAAAGAGTGTGAGCCTTATAATCCCAGAATTATGTTACCATTGTAAAAGTAGCTCTTAACATATTTTCTTTTATTTTATTATGTGTATTATTCAAAGGCTCAAGCTTAACAGTTGCAGTAGAATGGAAACTGGAAAATTGAAAAGCGTTTTAAAGTTTAATTGAAGTCGACGGCTGAAATGAAATATTGAGCATTGCCACGTAAGCCGCAAGCCTGGCGGCTCAGCCAAAATTGGACAACCCTTCTGTTAAGCGAAACCTATCCACAGCAAACTCAAGGCCCCAAACCCCAAAACCCAGACCCCAAAAACCCATAATTCGTGCGCTGACTACTGATGATGTTAAAGTCACTCGGCTGTCGCGCAGTTGTAAGCAGACGGCGCGTGCGGTCCAAAACTCAATGGCTTCCCGTGTGAGCAACTTGCGGTTGAAATTTACACCTGTGCACTATTTCCGGGGGAACTGGGCAGGAGCAATCAAAGTCAGCGAGGGTTCTCCAAATGACAAAAGCGATTAAAAGTGGAGGCGCTTAAGCTAAGAAAATGGTTTGAGCTCATCAAATTTAGCAGCTACTATATTTATGCAGGTGTGTTCCGAAACGAAGTCTACTCAATTTCACTAAAGATTCCTTGCTATATTTGAAAGCACATTAACGCAACAAAGTTTTGCATTTACAAGTCTTCATTCGATTCTTAAAATACTATAAATCCCACTATTTGTTTATTTACTAATTAAAGCGAACTTTGCAGAGTCTTGAGGAATTTGGGAATGCGTTTTAGATTATATTTGAGCTGGATGAAAGTCATCCTGGGACGGCTTTGGCGTCGGTTTTAAGTCCATCAAATGCTGTCAGCCTTCATTTTTTAATGCCGCAACTCTGTTGTTCATTAAGTTTAATGAGTTCATTTGAATTTGGCTGGATGGTAACAGCGAGGGGGTGGAAACAACATGGAATGGGGGGAAGACAAAGCAAAGAGACTCGAGACGAT
The DNA here is from genome assembly GCA_035042075.1 of Drosophila macrospina. Taxonomy (NCBI): domain Eukaryota; kingdom Metazoa; phylum Arthropoda; class Insecta; order Diptera; family Drosophilidae; genus Drosophila; species Drosophila macrospina. The sequence continues at coordinate 768,068 of JAWNLW010000429.1, read as the reverse complement.
GCTGAACTTATACAAAAGCAGACGATTTGCGGACGACAAATTTTAAAAGGCTTGAAATTGAAGCAAGACTACAGGCTAATTGACAGCCCGCCAGAGCAGTTTTGGGTCCTATGAATGCCACTCCCCCTCACCCATTACGCACTCCCTTCACTCTGCCTGGTGCGAAAGGCAGCTGAGAATGCTGGGAACTAACATTCAACCACTTTTACCAGCTACCAGCTACCAGCTGCGAGCTGCCTTGCGACTAATTCAATTAGCGTCGCTAATTTCGACTCTATTAGCTGACAAGCTGCCGTTTGTCGCTTGTCGCTTGTCGTTTGCCGTTTGCCGTTCGATGTGCGATACTTTTGGCGCGCACTGTTGAAAATGACAGCACTCAACACTTTCCCCGCTCGCTTGCCAACAAATCTAATAACCCAACTGATGATAAATATCATCATCAATGTAAGCTGCAGAAAGCATATTCAAAAGCAGCCAAGTATCAAAGTATTCCATCATCAAAGTGCCTCGATAATTGGCGACTTGACCTTATAAATGCTATAAACCTAATCACTTAGCTGCCTTCAGTTATTCAAAGTGTCTGACTTGCAGAAAGTTTTCATTTTTAGTGGGCAACATTTGATTTGCCATTCATATTTGTATGCTGGCAAACAGAAGTTACTTGCAATCTTTCAACCTCGATTCATAGTGCAAATGATTATTTAACTCATTATGCAGAACTTTGGCAATGGGTTGCAACTTTAAACATGGAAGAAATACATAATAGAAACTTTTGCACACACACCTTAATGCAAATATTTGCATTGCTCTGGGGAATGAGTATGAATATTCAGAAATCCGTGAAATTTTCCTGAAATTGTTGCGACTTGAAGCGTTGGCAAATCACTTTGAACTCATCATATGCAGAAAAAGTTGACTACAACAGCTGCCAAGTGTATTTTATACTTCGATTTTTAGACTCTGAACTAAAAGTTCAAAGTCTATTAGGTTTGACGAAGGCGAAATGTGCGTAACAGGCAGAAGGAGGCGTGGCAGACCCTATAAAGTATATATATTCTTGATCAGCATCAACAACCGAGACGATATAGCCATGTCCGTCTGACCGTCTGTCCGTCTGTCCGTCTGTATGAACACCTAGATCTCAGAGACTATAAGAGCTAGAGTAACCAAATTTGGTGACAACACGTGTATTGTTTGCAGGCAGATCAAGTTTGTTTTAGATTTTTGCCACGCCCCCTTCCGCCCCCGCAAATCGAAAAAAACGTATAACTGAAGCTACCGACTTTAGATTTAATTCAGATTTGGCACATATGGAGGATGTCCTATTTCGGACGTTTTCTGAAAATTTCAGCACGATCGGTTCATAAACATAGAAGATATTAAGGAATGAATGATCAGCAGGTTCATAGCAGCTGTGCGGCCGAAATTGCTTTAGTTAGAACAACAACAACAAGAAACGCCGCAAAGGCGCGAGTTCGAATCCCACTGCTGACAATTCCAAAATACATTTTTTAATAATTATAAATTAATTACTTTTATTTTATATATACATATAATATTAATTTTGCCATATTTGTCAGAAAATGTTGAGAATTCAAGAGAAAGCAATAACCAAATTTCATTAGAAATTCGTAAGAGGTCTGCGGTTCGAATCTCGGTGCATCCCAAACAAAATTTTAATGTTTTTAAAATTTTATAAAAGCAATATATATGCACAAGACGCGTTTTTAACCACCAATTGATTTGTCAACATAGTTTTCATAAGCATTTCAGTAAAAACAGACGCGCGCTGTACAGTTACAGTTATACGTGTATACACAGCAACGCGCAAAAAAAGTAACGGTTGTTTGTTTTCCCTTTCGCTCTTGCGCGCTCACTCACTATTGCTGCTCTCTTCCAAGAACGAACGATAATGAGTTGAACATTGCTTAAGCTTAATTTGGCTTTAAATTAGTTTTATATTTGCTTTATTTTTTTTGCTTTCCCCGATTAGTTCAGAGTCTACCACAGACGTTGTACGACTGTAGCTGCCTGACTTGTTCTCTATTAAATCACGCATTAAATCATTGTGCAGGATATCAGCTAGTCGGGCACTTTCGATTACACAATTTCAATTTGCCTTTGATAAGGAAAGTAAGAAATATGTAGCATAAAGAGAAGTGTAATATATTATTATTCAACACACTTGTCAAAGGTTTTTGTTTTTATTTACAATATTCGATAACATGATACAGTAATATCTTATAACTGTAAATATCATAACTGATATGGATATATTATTGCGGAATTCACATGCGTTATTTACACACATGTGTGTTGTGTAAACACATTGGTTGCTGGCAGCAACTTTTTGCGCTGACAACGCTGTGACAACATTTTCAACATTTTTAATTGCCAGCCACAGCAACAGGCATTTAAGTGGCAACAACAATTAAAGCAACTACAACAACAACAACAACAAAAACAACGAACCAAAAATAATTTACCAGCTTTACACGCACGCACAGCAAAAAGTTCCACATGCTAAACTTTTCACTCAGTTTGCTTCTATACCCTGTAGCCATAGTAGTCACCTAATGGGTAATTTGGACTTTGCATGTCAAAATGTAACTAATCGTTAGAGGATGAGTAATTGGTATCACTAAAACATGTATTATTAGTGGACAGCTTCAATACACATACACATGAGCATAGAGTATCTACAAGTCATGAGAGGCTTGACTTAACCTAGAATGCTCCGTTCTATGCGTGTATGTATACCCTTTCTTATGTGGTTTCTAAAGGTCGAACTAACAGTCGAATAATTCATAATATTTATAGTTATTTTTGTGAACTTTTAAGAATGTCCTTCATTTAGTTCACTGTATTCTTTATTAATCTACAAAGTAAAGTAGTAATGCTCATAGAATTTCTGAATTGAAACAGAGTCTCCAGAAGGCATTTATCAGTTCAATAATCTGCACTATCATTATCAAAATAATCACCAATCTGCATTAAACAATTCTCAAATATTACCTGCGCTATAATTTTAAGAGTATTTCTAGTTTCGGTCGGATAAATTCAAATCTAAATATAAATTTGAACATTTTGCTTTTTGTTTTTTGCTTTTTTCATTAAGAAAATTTCATAAGGTGGACGTGCGTGCATATGAGAGAGCTTTATGATGCGTTCTCTCTGTTTGCACGAGAGGCGGAGGAGAAGCGGAGGTATGGTAAGCGTAGGCGCAGGCACGCGCCCCTGTTTGCTCCTGTGGGGCACAAGGAACCAGGAAGGATGATGGGGGGCAGTAGGAGGGTGAGAACGGCAGTAGACAATACTTTGGTAGGGGCAGCACAGGCTAACACACGTGCTGCAGCGAATCGATTAAATTTCCTTAATGCCAAACCATAAATTTTCAGTTGTTTTACCATTGTCAACGACCTTTCAACCCAAAAAAAACACACATAGTAGACAATCACACACACACACACACACGCACACACACACATGCAGACTGTATGTATTAGCAAGCGAAAATAAAATAAAATAAAATTATGTCTAACATCACATAGTCGAGTTCAGTTGACTCTTTGTCAGAGTTAAGTGCTATACTATGAGAGCATTATATAAGCATATAAGTATATGTGTCATTTATAACACTGTGTGTGCATGTCTTTGTGTGTGAGTAACCGTTATGTGTTTTTTTCTCATTTTTTGTTTGCCTTTTCGTTTCTTAAAGCGATTTCTCTGCCTTTTTTATTATTTGGCACAACGAAATGAGAGATTTGTGCAGAGATTTACGCGCTACACAAAAATGAACTTGTGTAAATTTATGTGCATTACAAGCACTCACACACACACACACACACACACGCACACACAGACATATATATAAGTATATGTGTATTTATATACATAGATTGGTATACAAATCTTGAGACTCATGTGAAGCCTCCTTCGACTAAGTAACTAACGCCATTAGCTGCTTAGTTTTTGGGCTCAACCTCGGTCCATCATTCCCCTCTCTCTCTCTCTATCTCTCGCTTTGTCTCTCACTCTCTTTATCTCATTCACTATCTCAGTTTCTATGCTTTTCTGGCGCTGGCATTTTTATTGCTGCATTCCTCAAAGCAACATCAAAGTATCTGAGCGAAATCTGAGCTTAAGTCGGCTTTGGCTACTTGCTGCACGCCTAGTGAATGATAGAGGCACAACCACATCCTCATTCACAAACACCATCACACATACCAGCACACAAATACCCTCTCATACAAATTGTGTGTAGCTGTGGCAAATGTTACCTTCCTGTGTGTATCCTTGCCATCTGGCACTATTAATTTGTCACAATGTTGAGGCGGTTGCTGGAATCTACAAAGGAGCTGTTGCTTCTAGCCGCAGAAAATTGAAAATGTGAAAGTAAAAGAGAAGACATTTGTCGCACTGACCAGAAAATAAGTCGATTAGCTTTTTATTCAATTTATTTCCCTAATCGTTCTCTGGCCACAAAATTCTCGCAATGGAATTGACACTTCATACTTCAATTAAGCATCTGTATCACGTCTACAGAACTACAGCATTTTTGGATATAATTTCAATTCCCGTCAGAAGTTAAAATGCTATCAGATTGCATGACTTAAGAATAGACTTATCGCAAAAATTGTTTAGAAATTAATTAAATAAAAATTGATTTGCACATTATTACAGGCTGCAAAAATAATTTCAAATCATATTTTAATAAAAAACTATATTTAAAATATTTGCAATAAAAAAACGTCAATTATATATTGGAAACAGACTCGAGTGAGAATGTCTGAAGTTTCTTGAAGACTTTCAAGGAATCTCAATCGAATTAATTTAATGGCGAATTCCGCATTCCCCATTAAATTAATTTAATTGAGATCTATTTACGAATAACTATTCAGTCTAATTCTTAAATATATTACAGGCCAAACTCTTCAGCCATGTATTCTCCATCACCAATTCGTCTTTCCAAACATTAGCAAAAAAAGTTACTTCCAGTTAAATCTTTAGAACTACAAAAAGTTGCATCTGCTAGCCAAGCTCCAGCTCCAGTCAAGTTGTCTGTGTGGTTCATTGATTTAAGCTTACTTTAATGTGGAGCAACAATAAGTCAAAAGTCAATAGGTCTAGTAGCTTAAAGCGAACTTCGCTTGACTTCAGTCTCAAAGTTTACATAGACTTTGGTGTATTTAAATTTAATAAAATATATTTTACATTAGGGATATTGAGGAAATAAATATTTACAAGCGTTATTTTTATGTCATATAATGATATTGTGACCGAGAAGACGGACACATTTGCTTAATGCGTCATTTGGTTCATTTCAGCTGAGCGCTGAAAAGTATGCTATAATTTTTATACTTTTGACTTGGAGCAAAACAAATTGATGGGAGAGAATATCTGTGGAAGTGGCAACAATTGCCACCCACACTTAAGGCAACGAGCTGAGTGTTTTCCATAAAAATTATCAATAAATTATGAATATTTATATACAATTTTCCAGCCCGAATACGAGAACTCGCGCAAGGCATTTGTTATTGCTTTCAGCAAAATTTCTTCAAGCACATGAATATTCAATGAGCTACGAAGTTGTCAATAACTTGAACAAAAGAAACGTCAAAAAGAAAATCAGGAAGGAAAAAAAAAATTAAATAATTTTGTTGTTGACAGGTAGAGACATGTCGGAAATCAACATAAACACCTGTGACCTGCCTCAACTTTTTTTTTATTTTTTTACTTTGTGAGGAAGGGAATGGGACCGAATGTTAATTATTTTGTTTGTCGAGATACCAGAGACAGCCAAGCAGTCTTTTTGAATAAATGCAAGTTGAAGTTGACTACCTATTATGCTCTGTTTGCTTGCATTCAAAGGGGTCTATGCGACTTGAAGAGTGTTACGGGTCGAGTTGATAAAAGAACTGGCTCAGTTTGACTTGCAGTTGTTTCAGTGAAATTCTGTTTATACACACAATACTCTGCTTTCTATTTACACAGGAATAAAACAAATTTAGAGTGTTTGGCATTCGTTACTTCGAAGTTATCTTTGGTTTTGTTATCTGCGCTCGCATTTATTAATTAAAAGAGGTCACAACTTCTGGGTGATTGTATTTGTCGGCTCCAATTAGAATAGTATTTAGTACACACACACACACACGTATGTATATATATACAGTAGCAAACACACATACACCCACATGTAGATTAGAGAACTCTGCCACAAAAGGCAAATAAGCGGCTAATAAAAATATTATTAACATGCCAACGACACACAATCGTCGACTTTTTGGCATCCACCACGTTGATGTCCGCTATGGTGTCGTGACATTGCTGCACACACACACACACACACCCACACTGATAGACAGACAGGAAAATAAGCAGCGAGTCGTAGACCAACACAGCACATCAGCTGGGTGTGTTTTGGCCATAAATTTATTAACTTAGTGTCACATTAATAGCCACATTTTCCAACTGAAGGACACCCACAGACCCACACACCCAAACACACACACACACATACAGGCACATACACTCACACGCACACGCACATAAACAGCAACAGCAACAGTTTCCGTGTGCTGTTACCCCTTCCCCACCCTTGATTTGCCCCTGCCGCCGCCAAATATAATTCCAACAAATTGCTTTAAAATACTCTTCATAATGCCTAATTGATTGACCGGTTGAGCGTGAACATTGTCGCTCTCTGGCAATTTATCAAGTGGAACACAAATTTGCAGTTGCCAATTATAGTGATAAGGCAGCATTGACACGTGACATGATATCGACATCTATTTAAATTTCGCAAACAGCTTTAACTTGTAATTACAACAAGTAGCTAATGCTTATGCTAACTATCTATAAATTAGTTACTCTTAGTTAGACTTTCATTTAGCATTTAAGACTCGCTTATTAAGCTTTAATCATTTAAGGTCAATAATACTGATATCTAACTATAACTTATAGTCAGTTACCTCTACAAACAATATGTACATTTTTCACAGTTTTATCACATTATTTTTGTTATTTAAAATATATATTTCTAAAGTTATATAAGAGTTAAGTTTTAAAACGCTTAATGCTCTAAGCTTAAATTTATGATTTATTTTTATTATTATTAATGAAAGTGAAGTAAATCGAAATCTAACAGCTTTTATAAGACTCCTGTACAGCTATAGAATTACGATTAATTTCGAACGTTCTTGCATTTATTTTGTAAGCACTTTCAGCTTTAAACAATTTGTTTTCCAAGTGCCACAATTGTAATCTATTTAGACTACACTTAATTGCACTTTTATGAGTTCAATTTTATTTTTCTTAACTTCAAATAGACTTTCTTAAGCCAGTTTGAAAGTGATCAAAATAGGCTTTGAGCTCAGCCAACAAGCTCATAAAAAATCTAAACTGAAATTTGAAAAATAAGACACAAAAATAAATCTATAAAAAATAGTATAATACAGCAAAATAATTTTAAATATATTTGAAACTATAAAAATTTGTTTATCTTCAGAAAAGCATTTGAACTTAAAGTTAATTGCAATCAACTTAGCTTAAGTCTTGTTTAGAACTTTTCTCTTCTACAGATTTTAGACAAGTTCTGCTCAGTCTCTTGTCGGTTTCAGGTGAATTTGTCAGCTGAATTAACTTAGATTAAAGTTAAACGCCCACAAAAACAAAAGTGAAACATCCAAATTTTTGATAAACTTTCGTTACAGAATTAATGTCCGAAATTAAATGTACAATTTGTCGTGTTTCTGTCGCAGGATTGTTAAAGTTACCGTTTAATGTAGTTTGGCCAACTTGTTGTTGTTGGTTAGCTTTAATATCAAAAATGGCCGAGTGATATTTCATATAAATTATTCCGAATATGAAGCACCTGTTGTCGAATGGGATTCACAATTCTTATCACAAACATTGGCCTTTGAACAAATGTCCCGAGGCAACCTTACAGACATTTGTGTTTGATTGTCTACATTGCTTATCGTATGTTGGAACAGATGTGCAATTGAAATCAATTTCCCAGCTTGTGATTAATGCGTCAATATGTGGGCAATAATTAGATAAGCAAAATAATGCTTCAACGTTCAACTAACACTGGCAACACACTGAACAAACAACAACATCAACAACAACAACAACATTGAACTTACATTGAGCAACTACCAAACAAATTTTCAAATTGAGCGCGCCAAAAAGCGTTGCATACCGCACGGCGCAACTTTGATCGAGAACAACAATAACAATAACAAACAATTCACTTAAAAAAAAAATATATATAGCGATAACAACAACAACCAGAATAAGAAGAATTTGTCCTAAGCGCTGCTTGCAACGTCTGTCGTTTCCTTTTTTGCTAAGCACGACCTAACGGCAACGCAGTCTCGCGACCAACTGAGGCGCCCCAAACGGCAGCAGCCGCATTTAAGAAGCAGCTGAAACAGTTGTTGCGTATAGGCGAAGGGGACGCACAAGGCAACTGTGGGCGTCTGCGGAACGGTGGGGAGCTGGGCGGGCTCTGATAGGCGAACGACCAACAAGGAAACGCACCTCGCCGGCAGCGGCATTTTTGTAACGGTTAAATACAAGTGCTGTCGCAGTTAATAGCCATAAAAGCTCAGTAGTCAGCTTTAAGCTTTCGCTATCCTCAATAACCATCTGGCAATGCTGTCGAAAGAGCGTGAATTTAAGAGAGCCATTCCATTGTCCCGCTCTCACTTTGACAGTTGCTCTTTGTGGTCTGTTTACGTAGGCGAATGGATGGCAAAGAGCACGTTAATAGCACCCTGAACCAGCTGACGCGTGAGTGTGAACCAGCTCGGAACTTAGTGCAATTATAAAGACTTGGAATGAATGGGAACTAATAATGTGTAAAGAACATTCAGAGTGATTCAGTTCTTTCCGTTTCAAGTAATTGCAGCTTTAAACTAAACTACACTTTGTGTACTCTTTTCTCTTTTTTATTTTATTTTTTTATTTTTTATTTGTTGAAAGTTTTTTCTTTCTTTTTATTTAGATTAATTAGCGTACTGCTACCACACGGCAGCTTAAACTAATTTTAAATCAAAAAGATAATACAATTGACTAACAAAGTGAAATATTTTCTATCATTAACAAAGAAGAATAATAGGTGACATGATTAGCAGAACAGTGAGATTTACAAAGGAAGAACGATATATTTACATTTCGACATAAACTTCTTAAGACAGAATTCTGGAAGGTAGATCCTGTGGGTGGTGTCTTTTAAGTCTCCTTTTTCCTCTGTATCGCATTAGTCGCCGTGCGAGTAAATTGGGATGCGATCCCAGCCTGGCTCTATACTTCTCTGCATGAATTTGAATGACATCACCAATCTTGGGAACTCCTAAATCCCTTTCCATGTCTCTAGTGCGCATGTACCAGGGATCATTGCAGATTCTCCTGAGTATCTTACTCTGTGTCACTCGGATCTTGTTTAAATGGGTTTTGGCAGTGATCCCATAGATCTGGAGCCCATATTTCCAGATCGGGCTCAGTATGGCCTTGTATATAGTTACCTTGCTATGGAGGGAGAGTTTATTTCTGGGAGACAGTAGCCACGACATTCTCGCAGCTTTTGAAAGGATTGTTTTTTTTTTCACCATTGTCGTATGTCGATCAAACTTTAAGCATCTGTCCAGGATGACACCCAAGTATTTGTAATGATCTTCGTGCCTGAGCACAGATCCGAGCATTGTTATACCTGGACAGGATCCCATTCTTGTGGCGAATTTCACATTTGCACATTTGCTGCTGTTGATGCCAATATTCCACTTAAGTGCCCACGCTTCGAAACTTCGCACATACTCCTGAAGCGCCTGTGTTGCAACGCCGAGAGAGTCGTTTCTGGTAAGAACAGCAGTGTCATCCGCGTATGTGACTCTTTTCTCGGATTTAAACATTATTACCGTAATTAAGGATAATAAGAAAAATGAGGAGGTTTATCCTGATTGTTTTAAATCAAAGTGAAAAACAAATCAACGTTTCTGTGACTCCACTAAACCAAAAGTTATCGATACCCAAGATATTATTTTAGATCCCAAAACATAATAAGACTAATATTTTTTCCTAAATTATCTGAAATTTGTATTTAAAATCGACTTGCTTACAATTTATTGCTATACATTGAAGATCCATTGAAGACACTTAGTTAAACTACATTATTTGGCCATACAACGGACTCGATGAAGTCCAAATAAGATGCGACACGTGTGTACAGTCCCGGTGTTTTGGTGGCACAGCCGAAGCCCGATGATATGACGCCCAATATGCTGTACTTGGTGTTGACAATATCACGCTCTAGCACCAGTGGACCACCGGAGTCACCTTGGCAGGCGTCCGCCTTCTGTTGCCGACCATCTGCTGCACAGAGTAGCGTATCAATGATGCCATCCTTGAGGAATCGTTTGCTACTCGGATGCTCGGCAAACGATAAATCGCATTGATCCAACGGCACAATATTCAATGGGGCACGCAGCAACACCTTCGAGGTGCGTCGAGCTGTTAATGTGTTGCAGAGATTAATGTGTTAAGCAAACAAAAAACACTTCCATTGGTATGTGTTCTTACTGGTCTGATTCATAATGCCCCAACCGGCGACAAAGAGTTTGGAATTTGCTGGCGGATCCACAGGATTCGTTTCCAGGCACGCCGGATATGTATAAAAATTCAGCTCTGGCTCCTCGGCCAGCTCGAGTATGGCAATATCATTGTACTTGCTGCTGCTCACATACTCCGGATGTATTGTAACATTGCCCTATCAACGATAACATCAACATAGTCATTTAATATAAATAAGAAATCAATGGAAAATGAATATCTGAATTCGCTGGAAAATGACAATTTTCCTACAGTTCACTCACCGTTATAGCAATGTCCTGATAGTGCGAATTCACTTCCTCAATGTTCACAGATCCCAGGCGAACATGCACGGGTATGTCGCTCTCACTATTGACACAATGTGCAGCCGTCAGGACATGACGTGATGAGATCAATGAGCCACCACAACGATAATTGAACGATCCAAAATTACTGAACGCAATGGCAGCCATATGGGGGTAGATGCCATCCTCCACAGGAATGCCCTCCAGGATGTGCGGTGATAGGGCATTTATCTTCAAGCGATCCTCAATCTGTCGACAAGCTTCATGAAATGAAAATTCCCATTAATTCGATGATCAACTAGGTATACTGATTGTTAAGTCTATCAACTATTTGAGCAACTTTTAGCTTAGCTTCTTAACAGAAATTTCCTATATATATAAAGAGACTAATACAAGATACTATGGACTACGAATTCACTCTTAAACTTTTATAGTATCTCAAAATTTTAGATGATTTACCTCGCACAGCGGGTCGCTCCTTAGGAGGTGGTGTATCCACTCGCGTTGTTGGTCTGGGTTGAATGGTTCGGCTCGTTGTTGTCTCTGGTCTGCAATGGTACAAGGAATAGGGATGAGTATGGATGGGATGCTCCGGGTATTGGGCATAAGGATGTGGGGGCTAGGGCCAATTGATGTCATGCATAAACAGTGACAAACCCAAATGCTTCAGCAACGCCATTGCCCAGCTGATTTGAGTTGAGCTCATCCTCGGGACTTGGTCGGAAGCGGAAAGGCGCCCAGGGATCCAAATCGAAGTTGGCAATTGTTGGTGCTGCAGTTGTTGTTGTTGTTGTTGTTGTTCGTGGCTCCAAGATCACCTCATTGGCCGGCACAATGTTCATGCCCTGCTGACGCAACCTAGCATTGACCAAATGTATCAAGTTGCCTGAATCCGGTCCGGGCATTACCATAGGCGCTGGTCTCTGCTGCAGCCTCGACAACTGCGGTCTGTTTATGATCTTTGGCTGTCGATCTCCAGTGGGCGCGGGCCCCAAGGGACCAACGCTCTGAAACTGTTCCAGGCCCCGCCAACTGGGCTCCAGTTGTGGAGGTGGATTGGCTCCATTGCTATTAAAGGGATCTTGGGGCTTAGGCTGAGATTGGAATGGACGTTTGGTTGTCTTTCTGCTGAGAAATTGCTGCAAATCAAAGTAAGCCGCCTGCGAATCCAACTCCGATGTGGTTGGCGTTGTGGGTCTGATTGTTGTTGTTGTTGTTGTGGTTGTGGTTGTGGTTCTTCTTGTAGTTCTCCTTGTTGTTGTCGTTGTCGTTGTGGTTGTGGCACTCGACACCTGTCTTGGGCTGCGTGTAGTATGTAAATCAGATGCATTGTGTTAGACTCCAGTTTCTTGGTTGGCTAACAATATTGAAACATGCAACAACAACAATTGGCTCAAAGCTCGCGAAAACAACTACAAAAAGCAACAATCCACTCTCTCCCCCTCCCCCCCCCCTCCCCACCCTTTACAAACATATCCACCCCATCATCATCATTAGCCTTACCGTATCTCATCCGGACAACACTCGACTGCTGGACAGCAGACAATCTCCTCATGCGTCCCCAGGCCACAACTGGGCACATCACTACCAGTCAGCCTGCCGGACTTGATATACTTCTCAAGGAGAGGTTCACATTTTGAGGAGAATCTGCATATTCCCGGCAGATTCTCCTTGACCGTACAAGAATCGCCTTCTGCAAAGAAATCCACAATTTTACCGTCCCCCGAAAAGAACTAGAAGCTGCATGCAAACCTTCAACTGCCTCCAGATGTGGCAAGTGGCACAGCATAAGACCAGACAACAGTAGGATGACTAAACCACTTCGACTGGCATTCATTGTCCTGGGCAATGCAATGGCCAGCGACATGATCACCACTCCAATCGCGAATGCAAACTATCCGAAGTGATCTCTCCTGCAAGGATGAATGTTGCAGGGAAGGAGACTTCAAACTTCTGCAAGATATGGAAATATTAAATACATATATAAAGTCTTTTAAAATTATACATAAATTCTGTATGGAATAAAGCTGCAATAAGAAAGCTAAGTTGCTTTAGGCAAGCCATAGATCTGATACTCTTGCACCAATTAAAGAAACTATTTCGGCAGATCGTTGCTATGTGATATAGTTGCCCGATTCCAACCAAATGCAGTCAGAGATTGGTTTAGAAATCTCAACCAACAAAGTTGTTTATACTAAACATTCAACAGATACTTTCTATGATAACTATGTGATCTAGTAAACCGATCCAGCCAGATGGGCCACGCTCCTTTATTCTAATATATGTTAATAATATACTATATATATAATACTATACTAATCATAATATACTATATAATAATAATAATATACTATAATATACTATATAATATGATGATGACTTCATAGAGAAATCGAAAATAAGTTGGACGGAAACTAATCGTATATTGAACTTTAACCCAAAGAACATTCAACTTTTTAATTCCCACTCGGGGGATGCACTTTCCAAAAATCAATTAAATAAATTCAAATAAACTTATATACAAAGCAAGTACAAAGTAACTACTTGCAATGGACGTGACACGAACTATTGATTACATTTAATTTGGTTGTTAATAACATTCAATTTTGAAAGCTATGTTTTCCGCAAAAACCCTAAATTTTGAATAATAGTTTATAAAATACTATTAACATTTTCATTCAATACTTAACTCTTTAATAACTTTCAGGATTAATGAATGTCTTAGATCATTAGTCTTAAAATTAGAATAGCTAATTGATTTATTATTGCACTATTTATTACTTTATTTCTCAGCTGAATTGTTTGAAATTGAAACAAAAAGATTCTGAATAGTGTTTTGCACTCCGATCTAGATCGAAGTCTTTTGCTTCTTCATTTGTATTCACTGTTATCAATCAGCATATGTGTATATATATATATATGTATAGTGTATAAATGTACATATATATTTGTAAGTAGGTTAATTACTTGTGGATTGTGTTTATGTCGCAGATAGTAACAGTTTTCAGTTCTTCAGAAAATCTGTAGTGAATATATTTGGGGTATTTTTGAAGCTGAGAAGCAAAGAAAGAAGGCAAACATCAAAAAACATTTCGAATACAATTTTATATTTCACTCAAAAGATTTCGTCTTTGTGTCGTTCTTAACGAGGGAGATAGGTAGAATAAGAGAGACAGCTTTGCTGATAATAATGAACCTGCTATTGACCCATATATCAATTATAAAGAAAAAAACAAACTGTCACACGTAAGTCGCTTATAATCTGCAACTCTGGACGTGAGCTCTTTTGATTACTTAGAGTGGGAAACCCAAGGCAAACCCCAAAAACATAATAATATCAAAATGTTTGTTTACCTCAATGGAATTTCCCCATGCAAAGTCGCGTAAATATACTATAAAGAAAATATTGATTTTATTCACAATACCCTATCTCTTATCGCGCCAACTTTCGGATTGCTTAGATCGCTGAACTCTCCAAAAAAAAAAAAAAAAAAAAAAAAAAAAGAAAAAATCTTGAATGGACATTTTGTAATATATTCGATTGTGAAATCGTTTACCAATGATTCGATTCATTAAATGAGACATAAGAGGAAAACAAAATGAGAAGGCAAATGAAACAGGAACAGAAATAGAAAGAGAACCAGAAACAGAAATAATAATGGGAAACATGATATACGAAATGGTGTTACATTTGTTCAACATGTTCCAGCTAATTGACAAATTATCTATCGTATCAGCTGCGATTCTCGAGCAGAAGACAATCTACTGATTTCTTCAGCAACGTATTCAGCTATCTTGCAATATTCTTTTTTGGCCATGATTCAATCGAAATGTTGAAAGTAATTGGGAAATTGCCATTGTCATGTATTTCATAGTCTAAACATTCAAAACATTGCTAATATTACAACATCTATGCCATCAAATCACAATCAATATTATATGATCCAAGCCAAGCGATACAGTGAAATAATTGAAAGAATTCAATCAAAGCCGGTCTTCATTTTATACAATTAAATTTTATGATTTTTCTGGCATTTGGCATTCGAATTTCTAAACAAGTGCAAATTTCTCTTAGTCCAGTTTATGATATATTTTTTTATTTTGGATCTGTCTTTGGACTACATTTTCGACTGATAAGCCACACATCTTGTGGTTAATTAAGCTGATGATGTCAGAGCAATACGTTGGTGTATGCAGATCTATAGCTTCACTGTACTTAGTATTGTATGTAGAATCTTTTAGCAGCTACACCACTGTTGCTATTATTATTATCAACATGATTATTGTTGCTGCTGTTGTTGTTAATTATCAGACGCCTCTTTGACACGCAACTTTTTAGCTTTGCGAGTGATAAGAGCAAATGAAACAACAAATGAATTGCA
Source organism: Drosophila macrospina (assembly GCA_035042075.1). Lineage (NCBI taxonomy): Eukaryota > Metazoa > Arthropoda > Insecta > Diptera > Drosophilidae > Drosophila > Drosophila macrospina. Next base: position 752,791 of record JAWNLW010000429.1, on the reverse strand, counting down.
TTTGTGGTTGTTGTTTTTGTTTTTGTTGTTATTGCTCTCGTTGTTGTTTATCTTTTGTACATCTAAGTATAGTTAATTACATATATTTACATATATTTGTACACATTGTTAAAGCAAAAAAAAAACACACACACAAATAAAGGAATAACAAACAAAAACCATAAAAAATTTGTATAAAACACAATAAAAAAAATTAATATAAAAAAGAAGAAAAAAAAAAATAACAAACAACAACAAATTGAAACCGGTGCCTGCCGATTGGCAAACGGGTAGCTCGGGTTGTTGTATAGCACGACTCACAGCTCACGACTCACGACTCTCGACTCACGACTCTCGATACTCGGCACTCGGCACTCCACAAACACGAGCAGGGAGCTGGGCACCGCGGCTATGCGGCTATGCGGCGAGTGTGGCTGTAAATTTGAATGTGACTGAGATTCTGGCCGTGTCTATGTCTGTGTCTGTGGCAACGGACTACCTCGCAGCAACGCGTCGCTTTGGCAACTGAAGCTGAGATTAGAAGCCAAACGCAGCCGAAGCTATAGACAGACACGGGCACAGGCACAGACACAGCCACAGGCCCAGACCCAGAGACAGACCCAGACCCAGAGTCAGAGCTGTGGCCGTGGCCAAGCATTGTTGTTATTACTGCTGTTGTTGTTGTTGTTGTTGCTGTTGTTGTTGTTGCTGCTGCTGTGTGTTGTTGATAGCGAGTGAGCGACGAACCGGTTTGTATTTTAGCATTGCCCAGAATCAAAATACGCAACTGAGCGCAACTCAGCGGCTACAGGTACTATAGACCCAAAGCGATCACAACTTACTAAGTAAACAGCACATAAGCAACAACAACAACAACAACAGTCAGAATACACAGCTTGATTCAAGGGAAATACACAGAGAGTTTATGTCAGAGCGCAGTTGAATTAATTCAACATGTTAGCTGGGTTTGTCCCCTCAATTATGAAGCGTCTTCAGGACAGAGTAAATTTTTATTTTTTTTTTGGCATCAAAAAGATTATAATAGATCTATAAATAGCACTTATTCGACACTGTATTTTCCACACGTCAGTGCAACTTGTTTTAATGACGTGCTGAACAACTTTCTTGCTGCTTGCTAGCTTCTGCAATGATTCTGCTGAAATTTGCAGAATATTGAAACTAAGGTTAATACTATAAGCTGGCCAACAATCAAGGCTCTAACTCTTAAACTTATGACAGTAGTTGGCTTCCAAAATGTTGAAATTAGCGAAAGACATAAAACCCAAAATAATAGTAATGCTTATGAAGACATTGGCATAGTTTTGGCCAAGTATCGCAGGTAATCGCAGTGGCTTGGCTTGGCTGCAAAACCAGTTTATATAGTTTGTTTATCTCTACTTTATTTTAGCATAAATAAAATATGCATTTCTTGGTGTGTACACACTGAATGCTCCCTTGGTATAAATTAAGAACAAATTTTACAATTAATCACATTTGCAAGCGTTGCAGCAACTTGTGTTGCAAGTTCTGCGTCCCATTTTCCTTTCTCCTGTCTCCTATCTCCTTTCGCCTTCTCCTGCTTTCTACAGGTTCAATCGCTGATCTTCGACAAATTTGAAGAGCTCTCGATCCACAAGACTCGTGAAGTACATCATACCGGCCTGACAATCATCGCCAGTGGACGTGGCAATGCCCAAGACACAACGCCTGCCACTCGGACTCTGCAAATGCAACACGCTGCCGATAGCAGAGGGACATGGAACACATGAACTGGAATTTGCGGTTCCCAAGGCGGCAAGATCTTTGGGCTCCGCGCACATATGCCGCGACGGCAAATCCTCAATGCCACCGGAGTTGGCAATGTTCTTGCAGGCAGCGGAGGGCAACAGACGCATCGGTAGCTCATAGAGCGGACAATCGCTGCCTGGAAGCATGAAGATTAGCCAAAGGAGTATGAGTATTAGATTAGTTATAGAAATGTCAAGGAGCCTTACCATTGCCCTTGGCCCAACCGCTGGCGAAAATAAGTCCTCTGGTCTGCCAATGTGTCTGCTCATAATAACTACAGACTGAGGCCTGTTCCCCCTGATGAGGTTGCGGCAGACGCAGGAGCGCCAAGTCCTGGCGATACACAGAGATGTTCTAACGGAAGAGAAGACATTTGAAGATGAATTGAAGAGGGCTGATTGGAGTGGGAGAACTCACTGCAATGTCCACTAGATCGTCATCCTCCTCGTCCACATCCCGCATATCTGCCACACCAAAGACCGCGTGACTGGGACGCCCACAGCCGGCGGTGGTGAGCAGCAGTTGGGGCGCCAACAACAATGCCGTGCAACGATGCACATGTCCATCGAAGCGGGCATTGGGATAGGCCAGTGCCGCCAGATATTTGTAATTTGCCACCAATTCCATGGCAGTTGCCGTCACCCTCATCGCCTGCTCAATGCCCTCGAATAAACCATTCGATTCCCGAAGAACCCCAGACTTTGGCAGCTCGAAATCCGCACGTGTTGCAGTGCCGATTTGTGCCCGCGGTTGCAGTGGCAAGCCGATGGGGCAGCAGATGATCTCCTCCGTGGTGCCGCCACGACAAGTGTAAACATCTTCATCACGCAGTCGCTGCTGTTCCAACAATATCTCGATGCTGCCACATTTGGAGATGGGCAGACAATCGCCCTCGTATAAGGGCGCCTGACAGGCGGCGTCACTGTGGCCCAATCGGCTGGGGAAGACTATGCTGCCGGGACTGACGGATTCAATGACGGCCACGGAACGCTGTAAGTACTCTCGACTCGTATTAAATATGCTAAGCCAGGGTGGACGTGTTGTTGTTGTGGTTGTGGTAGTTGTTGTTGTGGTTGTGGTAGTTGTTGTGGTGGTTGTTGTTGTGGTATTATCCGGCGAGGAGCGCAGTTTGACATCATCCGATTCAATCGGACAACAAATCTTCTCGCCGATTATGGTATAGCCACAATTGAGCACTGCGTCCACCTTTAGCCTTTTACTTTCAATGAACTGTTTTAAGGTTTTGCAATCCTCCGACGGCTGGCAGTTGCTGTTATAGTCTCTCGTCGGACAAGGATCTCCCACTGCAAGAGATAATGCACATTAAGCAACGCAATAAGAGAGAGAGACAGAGAGAGAGAGATCACACACCCTCCAGGTTGTAGTAGCCCTTAACACGACTTAAACATAGACAATTCACCGTCAATAGCACAAATAACACTCGTGCTTGTAATTGTGCTTGTGACATGACCGATCCGAGAACAAACTCAACTGGCAACTCGACTGGCTCGCGCTCAACTGTCGCTTTGACTCCAACCGACAGATTGAGCATCGATAGCCCCATTTGCCCCGTCGCAGTCGACGCAGTCGACGCCAGCGTTGTTGTCCAGTCCACATTCGATTTGGTCGCTGAGGAAGTGACGCAGTTGTCGACGTCGTTACCTATACCAACAGTTGACTGTAAGTTCAGCTCAGTGCTGACGGTTCCGCTCAATTCTAGCATTTCTCATGCTCCGCTAGTTGCAATTTTAGCTTTTTCACGCCACACTTTACGCGTATTACATACGAAATTAATTTATATTAAAACAAGTCAGGCAACTACAGTCGACCTGGATCGACTTTGGGAGACTTTGTACAAATCGGGGAAAGCAAAAAATTAATTAACAATAATTATGATTAACTTCAAACAAAATACATTTTTATATCATTTTTTTGCCGCTCGAATTTGCTTCTTATTAAGCAAATATAAAAGTAAATTTAATTGCCATATACTACGCACATAAATTGTATGGGTTGCAAAGCGAATCGATCGGGACTCGAACTCGCGATCCCTTGATTGACATTCTAACGCTCTATGCCCTGGGCCACCGACGAACGTCTTCGGCAGCCGACAAAGTCAAAATATCCCACTTCGTATTTTCGTTTCATTGCCCGCTCCTTGAAGCAAGTACTTTTTTTGCTTAAGCAATGTTCATTTCAACTCGTTTATCGTTATCGTTTGTTCTTCTGAGAAAGCGAGCAGCGATAGGGAACGAGAGCGAAGGAAACAATTTTTACTTATTTTGCGCGTTGCTTTTAGTGAGATGCTTGTGAAGACTATGCAAAAACAATGAAAAAATTGACTTTCAACTGGCATGCAAATTCACATTAGAAAAGTTCAAATTTAAATCAGAGATAAGAAGTAAATTATGATTACGAAAACGGTCTATATGACATTAGATTTCATTAAGAGCTAAAAAATGGAAATGTTCAAAAAATTGATGCAATGCGAATTGATCTTTTAATGGATTTTACAAATTTGCGTAATATTTCAAATGCAATTTATCACAGCATTGAGAACTATTAAGTCAAAGTGTTGATTTTATGCTTGATAGAACCAATTGATTATACATATTTTATAATATTATTATATAAAGAACCGGCAACAAAAGCGGTTGTAGAAGAGATTATATAATAATGTAAATACCTATAATTTAAGGAACAATCCTATGCTGAGATCAAGGTCAAATAAATAAATAATAAATTATTGACAACATAAAAAAACAGGTTATCTTGTCGTCCAGCAAATGTATATAATTTTTTATTGGCCTTATTGGCTTGCAAAAGTGAAATTTGAAAAATCTGAAAATGAACTATCGATTTATATTGTTACATGTACTGATCGGGATTCCAGTCGGGGGGCTGTTGATGGTCCGGATTGGGTTCAGACTGACCAGGTACGTTGGGCGGTGCAGGGCGTGGATCGGGGGAAAACGGATACAGATTACCCATACCGTTGGCCAGAGGATCCAAGTCGCCACGTCCAACATCGGGATAGCCGAGAGGAGTGGGCGAATTGAAGTTAAAAAGAGCTGGTGGACGTGGAGATGACTCAACACGCAATGGATCTGTGCTCTGTGTTGGCGACTGAATGACCTGCTCCGGCAGCTGTTGTTGTTGCTGTTGCTGTTGCTGTTGCGATGGCTTGGCTGCTCCAATCAAGTGAGTAGTCAATATCGGATTACAGAGCTCCCGGCGGATGCGTTCCACAATTCCCGTTACCGCTGGCAGTGTCACAGCAATGTCACCCTTTAGATCGGCAACCAACGTATCCGGTGTAACGCAAAGATTCGACACATTCTTCGTATTAACGTCCAGTAAATTGACAACCAAAGCATCATCGATCACATGCGCCATCAAAAGGAAGAGCACATTGTTATGGACATAACGTAGCGAGTACTTGGCATTATCCCCATTCCAATGGTCCGGTAGCAATTCGCTGCCGACATCATTATCCGTCAAGCTCTTATCATCACCGATGCCAACGCATCGAAATTTGCAATGTTTGGTCAGCATAAAGTGGGCCAAGACCATCAGCACATCAGCCTTCTTACCTATCTTATCTTCAACGGTCTTAAACAACAAATCCCAACCGTAAAAGAAATCCGATCCCAACGATTCTCCAGCCGATGTTGAAGTTGGGCTATCCATTGCAATAAGCAAAATTTGTTGTAAGTTTTTCTATATTGTTTAAGGACAGTCTATGTACAATCTATGAACTGAAACTGATGTCATGCCTCTACAACGTACATCAAAAACACTTTCTAGTTTGTCAAAGTCAACATGATATTTACCAAAACAAAACATACAAAAAATATAAATGTTCTTCAACAATATACAAAATTGCACTCATGGATTGATAATATTTCTTATTAAGAAATTGCTAACTGAGTCAGTAACAGTTTTCGTATAATACATTGGGCCCCTGGTCTCGATGCACATATCTGTGGTGGGCGTGGCAATGCCTGCCACACACTCGCTGCCATCTCGACTCTTCACGCTAAGGATACTGGAACTGGCCGTTAAACATTGTGTGCAATTATCCCCCACCCTGTTAAACGAATTCTCCATTTCGACTACAACACAGAGATGGGATTCTTCTGTTCGGTTGCCTTCCAACTGGTGATTGTTGGGCGCATTGAGGCATTCATTGAAGTTGACGCGTCGTAACTTTTGCCTGAACAAAGCGCAATTGCTGTCTGTAATAGTATCAATCAGTTGTATAAGAGTTGGCTCTGGTAGATGCATGATGATGGTTCTTACCTTCAGTTTGACTGTAGGCAAAGGCAACGGCAAACAAGTTTGGTTCTCCCAATAGATCTTCTTCGTAACACAGCTTCGCTTCTCTCACATTTTCCAACAACTGACTTGCTGTAATATTGTTCGTCAGTTCAAAAAGCGCCAGATGATTATTGAACAATATAGTCTTCTGAAAAGGAAGGAAGCGAAAATTGAGATTGATCAATTAGGAACAGTTGAAACAAGTTTAAACTCTTTTCGTCACTTGGTTGAAAACTAATGAAGATTTCAATGGTTTGCAGATATTGTAAGATGATGATGCTGACTACGAGATACCCTTTCAAAGGAATCGCATATTTATTTGTGTCTATATCTTTGTCTATATATAGTGTCAGTGCTTCTTCTTCCCTTGGATACACGCTTTTTGTTTATTTTTCGAGAGTATTATAGATACTTAATTATTTATATGCAATTTTTTTGTTTATCTTGCGCTGATACAGAATTATAGATACAAAATAATATATGAATTAATTAAATACATATTTGTTAAATGTTCGTGTTACTTATTTCTGTTCTTTTGTTGCGCGTAATATACCAATTTTAAATTTAGCCAAGATCCAGTTTAAGTTTCACGTTTATTTACCAATCTCTGACAGTCGGAGAGACAGGGTTAAATTGACTTAACTGATAATACTACTAATCCGTCTGTATGATAACTACAAATATATTACCGATTATTATAGAATTCGAAGAACAGTACCTTGATTTCAATATCAATTTCTGATTCCACATATTTGCTAGGATCACCAGTAGCAAGTAAAACAGAATTAGGCTTCCAAATAATGTCCTTACCGACGCATATGCTGGATGCCAGAACAAAGTTCGGGAACAGCACAATGCCCGTACAACGATAGACATAATCAGTAAGTGTAACAGGTTTAAAGTATTTCAGAGTTACCAGGTGCTTCCCAAAATCTCTGAATGCAAAAGGATATTCGTTAATTAATCGGATAAACAATCGCAAATTTGATCAATAAGACTTACTCATATGGGGCTTCCGATGCTTTATCGGGACAGCAATACATAACTGAGTTGCCATATACATTTTGGAATCCACACATCGGCACATTAGCTATTGTGAACGTCTCAGTTATGTAATTTTGCAATCTCTCACAGTCTGCAAGTAGTTCACATTTGCCAGAAGTATACCTATCAAACTGGCATCGGTCATGCACTGAAAAAAAAAAGTATATATATATATATATATATTTAATGTATTTAATTTTTAATTTATTTTATTCATTTTATATACTTGATGCATTTCCTTTATCTTATTTATTTAATTTAATTTATTTTATTTTGCATTTATTATCATTATTATTTCATTTTATCTTATTTATTGTAGATATTTTTTTTCATTTGTTTTATTTATTTCAATTATTTTATTTATTTTATATATTTTAATCAATTTAATAATTTAATTTATTTCATTTATTTGATTTTGTTTTATTTATTTGATTTTATTTATTGGACTCTGTACTTAAAAAGTACATAGTCTTCTAAGTTTAACGAAAGTGAAACGTGTATCAGGCAGAAGGAGGCCTGGCAGACCCTATAAAGTATACATATTCTTGATCAGCATCAACAGCCGGGCGATATAGCCATGTCCGTCTGTCCGTCTGTATGAACACCTAGATCTCAGAGACTATATACATTTTTATGTTATCCTGAAATTTTATTCTGAAATATAAAATTAAAAATATGTTTTTGTCTATTTTGGCAATGCATATCTTCCACACATACAGTCAACTGCGAAAAGCTACCAAAGACAAATTTTTAAATCTGTCACCTTTTATTTGAACAATTAAGTAATTTTTTAATTTTATATTTCAGAATAACATTTCTGCAAAAAATGAAAATGTATATTTAAAAATAAAAAAGAATGCACTATATCCACAGAGCCATCGTAACGTTTCTCCGGCGTCGAAATCTAAGTTTAAGGAAGGGGCAGGGGCATTTCAGCATTCGATTTCGTTGCTTGCTTGAAAGACAAAATACAACGCGCAACCACTGAACTCATTTTGGCACAGACGTTGCCAAACTTCACGATCAAAGCATACCATACATACAAGCAAAACATGAGCGCAAGCGACTTAGGCCGTCCACTCAGTTCGGTCGTCAACTCTCCGCTCAGCATTTTGCTCTCTGGGGATCTCCGCTATGCCGTTCAGCTGCTTGCCGAACATGTGGGGTTCCATGGTGAAGCAAAAAAGTGATATCAATTTCTAGTACCAAATGAACCCTCTATGTACTGTATGCTTAGTGCATATATACTCAGCAACTCGCAAAAAAAAAACTATTGCTGCTCTCTTCCAAGATCGAACGATCGAGTTGAACATTGCTTAAGCAAAAAAAGTACTTGCTGCAAGGAGAGGGCAATGAAACGAAAATACGAAGTGTGATATTTTGTCGTTGTCGGGTGCCGAAGTCGTTCGTCGGTGGCCCAGGGCATAGAGCGTTAGAATGACAATCAAGGGATCGCGAGTTCGAGTCTCGATCAATTCGTTTTGCAACCTATACAGGTTTTTATATGCGTATAGTATATGGCATTTAAATGTACTTTTATATTTGCTTAATAGGAAGCGTTTTCGACTAGCGACAAAATGATATAAAAAGTATTTATTGAAGTCGATCATAATATATATTACTTAACTTTTTGCTTTCCCCGGTTAGTACAAAGTCTCCCACAGTCGTTCCAGCGACTAGTTTTATTAAAATTAGTTATTTTATTTATTATATTTTTCATTCCATTTATTTATTTCATGTATTTTATTAATCTTATTTATTTTATTTATTTAAATTAAGTATTTATGTTTCATTTATTTATTTTTGCTATTTTATTTTATTTTCTATTTTGAAAACGATTCAAGAAAACACTCTGTCTCACTTACATTTATAATTATATCGGGCATCTGTTGCCCATATTGTTAGGATCAGGAGTGTTAATGTTATGATAAGAGACATTATGTATTTGATTGAAAGATTTTTATGTGCTACGATTGTGCTTTATTGGTGCAAAGTCGCGAGAGACTGAGCTCGAGCAACGACTTAATCTATTTATTAAGTTGGATTTCGAGCAGTATACATTTGCATCCCCCATTCACTTCCTCCTTCTTCTGATTCTCTTCTGGATCTTGTTCATTTTTGCTCAGCCTTATCGCTTTGTACATACATATGTATGTATGCATACATACATACATATGTCGGAGAGACCTTTGTTTCGTTTGGCTGGTCTGCCATGTTGAAGTACATGCTTATTGTTGAGCGGAGCGAATTCCAAGTCGCTCGTGCAACTGTCTGAACTCAAATGAAGTGACTTTCATAATTGCGCACCGATCTGCGCTTCTGTTTCGTTGCAGACGCAAGTTGGACCACATTAACGGTACTATGTTTTTGTCAATATTCTACGTCGCAATTCTAGGTCAGTGAACTATAAAGTCAATGTTCCGCTGACCCCCTTACTTCCTCTATATACTCTATTTCTTTCTCCCTTTCTCTCATCTACCCAGATGAGTCATAACCATTTACCACTGATAACAGTTTGTAATTGACTTGCAAAATGAAAAGTTTATTCGTTTTAAGTGAAAATAAACACAATCTCTTGGTTATGATGTTAACAAGTTTTCGAATGTGTCACCTAGAATGATAGTGTAGTAGAGCGGTTGGTCGCTTACAACACACTCATCGGTGGTGGGCGTGGCAATGCCACCCACACAGTAGCTACCATCGTGACGCTCCACTTGAAGGACACTCGAACTGGCCGTTAGACACCTCGAGCAGGCAACATTCTGGCTAGGGGTCCAGTAATCCTCTCCAGGAATCACACACAAATGTGTATTCGGCTTATCGATATCCATGACATTGAGCGTGTTCTCCACATTGCTACATTTGTTAAAATCAACGCGGTGCACTTGTTGTCTAAACGTGATGCAACTAACGCCTTTGGTTTCAATGGGATTTGAGAGAGAGAATAAACGAATCCAATAAGCTATATAAATTATTACCATTTCGACGATTTCGAGCAAAGCCTATGGCATACATCTTGGGAGAGTTCAACAGATCATCGCGGTGACAAAGCTTGGCTATGCTCACATTTGTCCTCAACTGATCCTCATCAATGGGAGTTTCCAAATTGTATAGAGCGAGATCCATCTTAATTTTTGGGGGAACCTGTATAAGAATAGGATAGGCATACTATATACTTATATTAATTAGATGATTTCTATTTATTAGAATTATACCATGACTGCAAAATCCACTTCTGTGTCAGAAGTTATTGTGGGATCCCTTGTACCAAGGAGAACTTTCATAGGATACATACTCTTTGGTTGGTTTATATTTTGATATGTTCCCAGAACTTGAGACGGCGATACGACAATGACTGTGTATCGAAACTCATAATCGTCCATACGTACTTGACCCAGGTATGCCAGAGTTCCCAAGTAACTATAGTACTGTCCTTGCAATGTTTCCCTACAATATGGTAAGCAATATGCAATATGCAGAACATTGTAAAGCGATATAGAGACGACGTCTTACACTGATTCGTTTGAGGTTGTAATGTAATCAGGGCAGCAGATAAGCTCCTCGCCGTTAGGTGGATAGAAGCCACAACCCACCATATTATCAGATAGATTTGTGTAGGCAATACAGTCTTCGGATTTTATGCAAGTGCTTTGAGGTAATCCCCGTCTAATTGGACAACGATTACCCTCTGTCAAATGGGACACTACTGAAGTACTTCCTAAATAGCTAAGCAGTTGAAACTTACCTGGCACTCTAAACTTATGGGCGTTACAAAGATAGTAGCAGATTCCACCACATGAACCCAAAATTGCAATCGCCAACAGAAAGAACCAAACAAAAGTTGAATTTCTCATTGCACTCAAACATATAGGCTTCTGTGCTTCTTGAAGCTCAAATTAAAACTAAGCGAACGAAATGTATGAGCTGCTGATAACCACAGAACAGAATTCCGTTTAACATTTCCCCTAGCAAACCTTATCTTAATTTTAAGAAACTTGTGCATTATTAGACCGGGTCCCAAAAGGGTACAGGGGCAAGAAAGAAAATCTGAAATGGAAAAAGCGAAACATTTCCCCTAGCAAACCTTATCTTAATTTTAAGAAACTTGTGCATTATTAGACCCGGTCCCAAAAGGGTACAGGGGCAAGAAAGAAAATCTAAAATGAAAAAAGCGAAAGTTTTACATTGAATTGATTGCACTGTGCCCTTTGCAGCCAGCACATATGTATGTGCGAGTAAGACAGCAAACGTGTGTTTCAAAAGATAATTCCTTAAGCACCTGTTAATTAATTACTTCTATTACAACCAAAATACTTAATTTAGGAGACTGCACAGGGTATTCTACTGTTGCGGACGCTCGACTGATCCGCTTGTTAATAATCATTCTTTTTTTTAGACTCTGAACTAAAAAGAACAACAATAAACGCCGCAAAGGCGTGAGTTCGAATCCCACTGCTGACAATTCCAAATTACATTTTTTTATAATTATAAATTAATTACTTTTATTTTATATATACATATTATTAATTTTGCCTTATTTGTCAGAAAATGTTAAGAATTTTAGAAAAAGCAATAACCAAATTACTTTAGAAATTCGTATATATATATATATATATATATATATGACAAATGCAAAATTCGTCGTATACATACATACATATGTATGTATTGAGGTTGTCGTGCAGTATGTAAGGCGGTGGCTCAAGTTATAGGACGTACGATTTGCGTGTGAGAGAGGTCTGGGGTTCGAAGCTTGGTGCATCCCAGACAACATTTAATGTTTTTAAAATTTTATAAAAGCAATATATATGCACAAGACGCGTTTTTAACCAGCAATTGATTTGTCAGCATAGTTTTCATCTCAGTAAAAACAGACGCGCGCTGTACAGTTAACAGTTATACGTGTATACACAGCAACGCGCAAAAAAAGTATCGGTTGTTTGTTTCCTTCGCTCTTGCGCGCTCACTCACTATTGCTGCTCTCTTCCAAGAACGGCGACAAAATGATATAAAAAGTATATATTGAAGTTAATCATAATATATATTACTTAATTTTTTGGCTTTCCCCGAGTCGTCCCCCGACTGTAGCTGCCTGACTTGTTTTGTACTATTTCTATTATTATTTTTAGACTTTGTACTTAAAAAGTACACAAAGTCTATACAGTTTGACGAAAGCGAAATGTGCGTAACAGGCAGAAGGAGGCGTGGCAGACCCTATAAAGTCTATATATTCTTGATCAGCATCAACAGCCGAGACGACATAGCCATGTCCGTCTGTCCGTCCGTATGAACACCTAGATCTCAGAGACTATAAGAGCTAGAGTTACCAAATTTGGTGACAACACTCGTATAGTGTGCAGGCAGATTATGTTTGTTTTAGATGTTTACCACTCCTCCACAAATCGAAAAAAAAACTATTTCTAAAGCTACGGACTTTAAATTTCGAGTCAGATTTGGCTCACATAGACGATGTCCCTGTGCGGACGTTCTCTGAATGGACGTTCTCTGAACGGACGTTCTTCTTTAGCACGATCGGATCATAAACATAGAAGATATTAAGGATTGATTGATCACCAGGCTCATGACAGCTGCAGCGGCCAACAATTGATTTAGTTAGAACAAAAGCAAGACACGCCGCAAAGGCGCGAATTCAAATCCCGCTGCTGACAATTACAGATTTAAGTTTTTAATAATTATAAATTAATTACTTTTATTTTATTTACACATATATTATTAGTTTTGTCTTATTTGTCAGAAAATATTAAGCATTTAAGAGAAAGCAATAACCAAATTACGTTAGAAATTCGTATTTATATAAATGCAAAGACTCGTGCTGTATATGTATGTATGTATTAAGGTTGCCGACTATGCAGTACGTAATGTAAGGCGGTGGCTCGGTTATAGGGCGTACGATGTGCGGACAAGAGGTCTGGGGTTCTTCGAGGCTTGCTGCGTCCCAGCCGAAATATAATGTTTTTATAATTTTATAAAAGCAATACAGATGCACAAGACACGTTTTTATTACTACCAACTAATTGATTTGTCAGCATAGTTTTCACAAGCAGATGCTTGTAAAACAGCCACGCGTGCAGTTACAGTTATACATGTATACACAGCAACGCGCAAAAAAAGTAACGGTTGTTTCCTTCGCTCCCGCTCACTATTGCTGCTCTCTTCCAAGCACAAACGATAATGAACATTGCTTAAGCAAAAGAAACTTGCTGTGCAAGGCGGGCAATGAAACGAAAATTCGAAGTGGGATATTTTGACTTTGTCGGCTGCCGAAGTCGTTCGTCGGTGGCCCAGGGCATAGAGCGATAGAATGACAAGCAAGGAATCGCGAGTTCGAGTCCCAATCAATTCGTTTTGCAACCTATACAATTATATACTTTTATATTTTCTTAATAGGAAGCGAATTCGAGTGGCGACAAAATGATATAAAAAGTATTTATTGAAGTTAATCATAATATATATTACTTAATTTTTTGCTTTCCCCGATTAGTACAGAGTCTCCCACAGTCGATCCAGGTCGACTGTAGCTGCCTGACTTGTTTTGTTTTTATAATCATTATAATTATTATATTTATGGTTCACTTTTTAGATCCTGTATCTTTGGAACATAAACATATATTCATTTGATCTTGACCGAATTGGTATAGCCGTGCCCGACTATATGAACACCTAGATTTAAGAGATAATATGTAGCTTCCTATCGCAGCCTTCGTCAGCTATCTCAAATAAGTCATAAGTGCAATTTTAAACCAATTTCGAGTCACTCGTGGCAATTTCATCAAAATCGATTATAATTCGATTATAATTATAATTATTATAGGCATGTTGAATTGCGTAATTAACAATTTGTATTTGTCCACAATAAGTACAGGGACACTCGCAGTCGAGTTCGGTCGCTGTAACATTTTCTACGAGTCGAGCGTTTTAACTTTTGATCAGTCTCAACTTTTGCCTATATTACATAGTATATGTACTTCCATTCATTTAGTTCTGATGCTAAGCAAATGATTTGAAATATTTGATAGGCTTCTCAGTAGCGTTAACTTGAGTATGTCTAAGTGCGGGCGCGTAAGCAATGGATTAGAGTAAGACAGCTATACATTGGTTATTCTTTCTAATCACTCACTTGATTAAGTTTTCACACGAAATTCACGTTAATTCGAGCAAAAATTTGAACTGAATATTATCTTTGTACCAATAATTTCATGTGGTTCTCTTAATCAGTTCATTGTCGATGCCTCCTCAGTAGCGACACGCGCCACCTTATCAACGTATTAGATCATATGACAGACGTCCGCTAGATAGTCTAGAGTCTAGACTCTAGGGGAGATGGAGAAAGAGTTGTACGACTATTTTAATTAGCTGAAGCTGAATGAAAGACACCGAAACGTCAGTACTACCAACTGATATTAGATAGTTTAAATATAGTATGTATAGTATGTGGATGATAAGCCGATGCTAAGTGAAGAAAACCGGGGAAAGAAACGAACGGAATGGACAATTTTGAATAAGATCCATAACATTTTGAAGCGAAAATTAATTATTTTTCTTCTTAATTTCATTTCTTTTTGATTTTTTTTTTTTTTAATTTAAGGTTTTAGCACTATAATACTAGACTGTAACACTCTGGGAGTAGCGAGGGCAGAGGAGGAGGAGTGGTGGAGTGTATATATGGATATGGCGATGACGAGACGATGGCGATGGCGATCACAGTTCAGTTCCAAGTTGAAGATGCTGTTTTATTTGCTTCGCATTGTAGAAGTGCACTCTAGCCTAGTAACCATAGAAGAAGGCCTCATACGAGAACGTCCGTGTCTGATTCGAGGCTAACAATAACGAAGCCGTTGTCTTCCCAATGCCGCCAGCTGTGAAGTAGGCATCGGCATCATTCGCCGATGAGTCCACATAGATTTCAATGCTGGTCAATGTGCTGCCAGTGCCGCTTGCCGATGGATAGCGCATCTGAACCTCAATGTCCACAGCTGTGGTAAAGCTCTCGTCATCATAGTTGTTCACCAGCAGTTTATCGCCTGCAACAGGTTGGGGAATATCAAAATGATGAGTTGCCTGCCAATCACTGTGCCACATTAATGCTCCACACTTACCCGAGATACGATTTCCAGCACTGAATACAATATTCCCCTTGCCATGCTTCACTTTGGTCAGCGGCACAAGCTTAACGGTGGGATTAAGTATTGTATAACGTTCATCATCCGCAACCGCCTTGATGGGGGTAACGTATAAATCGTTTGCGCGTTGCTGCACAGCTGACTGTGCCGCTGCCTGCAACGCTGACTGCATTTGCAGCTGCAACTGGGATGGGGCAGCAATAGAGCTGGCGCAGAGCAGCAGCAATGGCACCAACACTTGCAACATTTCTGAGTTGACAATAAAGTATCTATATATATGTGCAGCTCAGACACACACACACACACATACACACACACACGCACGTATACACGCACAAATCAAGTTTATGTTTGGGTTCTTTCTTTCGAATAGATCGTAAATCGAGTTATCAATTTATCGAGAAATGATGTTGGAAAGAGCTTAGGGTTCCGCACGCTGTGCAATCAATTTGGCGACTGTTTTGTGCATCGCTTCGCACTGTGAATGGTATTTATACGCGACGCTCTTATCGGCGGTCAGCATTAGATAAGGGGCAACTCGAGGTAACGACTGAACGATAAGCCGCAATTGGGTTTATAATATTGGCTATGAGGATGGTGAAGGCGATGGTGATGATGGTGGTGTTGGTATTGCCAGTTGTTCTTCGATCTTTGGTTTATAGACCCGGTACTCAAAGCGCTGAACGGGCTGTATGCATTTGTCACAATGTATGTCACATTTAGCAGGAGTTATTTTCGATCCTACAAAGAATCGATAGTCGGTCTGTATGGCCAGCCAGTTCTTACAGTCCTGAAGAGTTAAAGCTAAACAGTCTGATGACAGTACTGCACTTTTGGTAACAAATCGAAGAAGAATACTGAAAACAAGATCAATTGAGTTTTATAAATTAAAGATAACATTGTTGTGCCTAATAAATTTGGATGGTAGTCTAGAAAACGCTGTGGGAGGCCGAATGAAGAAGAAGAGAATACTGATGCGATAATCTATATGAGTGCTTCAATGTAATTGTAAATCGTAAGGTATCTCACAGTCTGGCCCTCTCTTATTAAGTGTGGGTACACAAATTCGAGAACCGGGCTTCATACAGTCGAACAGACCCGACTGTAACATTCTTAGTTGTTTTTTTTTTTCTCGTGAACCGTTAATTGCCAATAATTCGTTCAGTGCCTAAAAATAAAGCACTTGAACCGACAGTTTTAGACATGCCCTAATGCCCGCCAATTATTGTGGCTATATTCGTATTACCAATTAACAATTACCAAGCCAATCGATCGATTTTGTCTCGCGTGTGCCCCAGAACAGAAACAACAACAACAACAACAACAACTGTATCGACAACAAATGCGAAACTTTCGATCAATTTATCGATCATTTGATCAGATGATGAGGCACGTGATTGAGACAACATCATAATAAATTCAGCTACGGTTTTCCCTTCATTTTCATTTAGTCAAATGCACTTCAGACGGGGACTTTTACTTCCGTCTCCTTGTTGGCCACTTCACATTGTTTGCCCAACTTTGTGCGTAGTTTGCGATGCGATGCTTTTTCCTTATCGTGAGCAAAATTTCATACAATTATACAAATACTTATAAACACCATATGATATCGAACTGCACGAGTCAATGCAATGCCAAATATCATTGTCTATTCACACCGCTTCTCACAAATATAGGTTTCATATCAAATGCTATCTGTTTATTTTATTTTATTTTAATTTGAATTAATTCTATTATTAAATGAAGTGCATGTTCATTGAGTTTATTATAGAAAAGTTGAACTATCTGTGAATCATTAATTGTTTACCAATTTCTTATAGAAAATAAACTAATTTAGTTGAGCTCTTATCATCACTTTTGCGAAACTTTCATTAATAGCAACTTGATAAGGAACAGCTTATCCATAATGAACCATTTCCGCAAACATGAAATGGATTTTAAGTTGCAAACATTTTGATTTGAATTATTTGTAATCTTTAAAGCTTCACAATTATAAGTATAAGCCTATAGTCCATTAAATATAATGACTCACACTTCCGCAATCATAAACCAACGCATTCAATTCTAGAGAAAGAATCAAATTTCTAAGCATCAAACAGTCATCATATATACAGTTGATACGCCCAAATAAATATATGTATATTTGCATCATAGATATAACAATAACAAAATTAATAATAATAATTCAACCAATTATCAAATTTTAATTTTAATTATTTCTCTATTATCGTATGAAAATATTTATCAAATGATATAGCACACAGTCTGAAATAAACAATAAACAAATATAAATAATTAGTATCAGGAATAAGTTTATAACAAAATGTTATCAATTGGGATTTAATCTGTTGTATAAAAGAGTATATGATGTGCTGAAAATTTTCTGGGCGCGTGTTTTTAGAATTAGCTTTGCAATCTTAACCTTGATATACTTACTTACTTATAGTATACAAAATTGCGCACAAAAGCAAACAATCTAGTAACTCAACATTTCTAAATGGAAAGGCGAATGGCAGCTAACCGACATTTTGACTTGCCTTCGCGTTATCTTTTAAAAGAGTTTTTTTTTTGTTTCTACCATACCCTAGTCCGTAGAACTATGCCTAATGGGTGGTTCAAATCTTGTAAAACTGATCTAAGTTATATTAACATCGACTTTTACATAATTTTATTCCATTTTCTTTAGTTTAAAGTAAAAGTTACAGTTGCATTATTAAGAAACTAATTAATTAAGAAACACTATAATTATATTTCCCAATAAATCAATTTTCTACATCAATTCTAAAAAATATAGCTGAAAATACTTTCTTATTGTGTTTCAATAATCAACGCGAACCTTAACAGCACACATTTCCCACAGGGTATCCGAAAGTCGACCCCTTTGCACAATTACCACACTACTTTCTTATCTGTAAAAGCTTGCTTCATAAATATTACAGGGTTGCCAAAGTTCTGCATTTCGTATGCCATTCCCCTGATGCAGCGCCATCTACAGTCAAGAATATCAAAAGGTTTAAGCTTATCATTAGCCACATGAACTGCATTATAAAGATAAATTACAGATTCTGCGGCATCTGTCAATATTAGATTAGAACACTGTAAGTTTTTCAAACATCCATTAATGTCTAACGATAAGATGTCTCAAGTGTACATACGAGAATTAAATTATATAGCAGATATTACAGACTGATCTAAGATGACCGTGAGTCAATTGCTAGAGGATATACCCTTGACATTGTCACCATATAAAAGTTGGATTTCGCTATGGAAAGTCGCGTGAGTATGCGAAATATATTCTATTAATCATGGCGCCGATAATGTCAAAACCATTGAGCACTCCATTTGAAATATCCCGAGAGCTTAGCGCTTGTTTATGACTTCACAGAGGTTTCGCTTTTCAATTTTCAAGAGGCAAGCGCGTGAGCAATATCGATTTATGCATTTTGTCAGCGATGATTACTGAAACAGATTTACGAATGCCCGCCCCGATTAAGAAATCCCCCACATTTTGTTGAATAGTCTGTACATATGTATGCATATAGCGTTTATGAGTGCTCGTATCATACGATAGTTTCATTGTACATTCATTCGTTTAATTGCTAACACAAAAGAAAACCAAAAAAGGAGACGTTTAAACTACAGTAGATAGTTCCTAATCGGCGCCCCAATACTGGGCCTGATAGGCAAAGCTATTGGTCTGCTTGGCCTCAATCAGAATGGATATGAAACGCTGGCCAATGCCGCCGGCAACAACATAGGCATTGCCATCGTTATTATCCTGGGTGCAAATGATCTCCACGAAGGTGACAATGGAGCCGACGCCGGACTTGGGATATGTCACCTGCAGGCTGACATCGTTGGGCGTCGGATAGTTATAGACATCGGCATCCTGGGCAACCAGTCTGTCGTCTAAAAGTAGACAACACAAATGGTGTTAGCAGTTGCAAACGTTGCATAGTTTGAGGCGCTACCATGGTAGCTATCGTTAACTATCGTCAACTATCGCTTACCTGTGAGCCGTGCACCAAGTGTATAACGCACCGATTGACCAGCAGCACGAGCGGTTGCAGGCTGCTTATCGAGACGTTGCAAGGCGATGCCAGGATGCTTGGAGGTAAAGTCACGCACATCGTTCACAATCACAATGTCGCGATGTATATAGTTATCGCGGGCAATGCCAGCCAAACTGCTGGACACCAGGCAGCCAAAGATGGCAACCAATAGAGACAAACTCAATTTGCACATTATGATTTTGGATTTTGGATTTTGGGAAATTTGAATTCACTTTTCAATTGAGAGACGTTCTAACTGCGACGAGTCAAATGCGCTGAATGAGCCCAACAGGTGACAAGTGCTTATTATTTATAGTATTGTCGACTAAATGGAACCCTTTGATTTGATATTCACTTTGGTTTACGTGCCTCACCTCAACCCGCTCCCGGTTCCGATACTTCGCTCTTATCACGCCTATTGACAATTTCCACTGACAACATATAATCCAACAACAAGAACGATATCTATTGTCAGTCAACGAGCCCTGAATGCTCTACCATTAAGAATATAATAATAATAATAATAATAATAATCAAAAAAATATATATACCATATATTCTTACCTAAGAAATGATCAGCTCTTATGCTTTACCTTATGCGATATATCTTTTAAGGTGAGATTCATCTTTCTCCTGTATTACAACATCTATAAAATCTGTAAATAATTAAGTCCATTTTGTGCTTCTTTAATATAAAAACTCCGTCTTTATAATTGTACTTTTAATTGTGCAAAATAAAATTCGTAATTTCAAAATATTTCAAGAATTTTTTCAATAAATTTAAAAGTGAGTTATCGAAAGACTGTGGGAAGCCCCCGTTCGACGGGTTTCCTGCAGCTGCTATTTACGAAGTCCATGACCATCTTACATGACCCCTTTAACAGCAACAAATGGGCCGATAAGGCCTCTGCGACGCCCAGCCCATATGACTCAATTAAATTGAACAATTGGTTGATATTGGGTACAGAGACGGGACAATCCAATCAGAGGGTAACATAAACATGTACCAAAATATCATATGGTATGGCAAGATATGGTATACTGCTCTGATATGATACCCGCACACTTCTACATATCTCACCAGGTTGGCCTGATAAATGGCGCAGAATCACAAACAACAACATAAACAGCACCTGTCAATTTGATATGCAATTGAACGGTAGCGTTCTGCTAATTTAATAGATAGATCAATCATTCAGACAATACTGTTACATATATTTTCATATTCCCCAATTATATTTTTAGACATTTCGAAGAACTTTATCGAAGTTCACTTGAGGATTTCCCTGGAACTGGACTAACTTGAAGAGGCGTCATCGCAATCGCAAATTACTTAATCTAGATTAGACAATTGTCAGTGATAACAGCTATTATTGTTGTTTCATATTCATCAATTGTGAGTCAATAATAATTGCAGGTAATTAACTGCACATCTGCAATTGACGGCGTTGGTGCAAGCGCATTGTAGATCTTTGTCATTTGAAAGAATAATACACAAATTATGAATCACTAACCAGACATCAAATTGAAAGTAGATACGACAGTTCGATACAATTGTTTTAATTAAGGACTTTCCCTGCATTATCTTAACCATACAATAACAGTGAGTTCATAGATATAGAATTCAATTTATATACCCTGTACTCCAGTGGCGTTAAAGTGGTTGTTTAAATTGATAGAAGTTCATCAATAATTTGTATAGCTAAATGTACTGGGTATCTTTAAGTCGCGCATGAACATGAATACACTATTTCCACTATCAAATTGATGTATATTTTTCTCCGTTTATACACATTTTCTTATTCATAAATTCACATTCTTATACATAATTTGCATTCAATTTACATTTGTTTAGTAATGGAAAAATATGTGAAACAATCGAGAAAAATGTACAGAACTTTGTTGTGGTTGGAGTGCATAACTTTTGCTTACTTTCCTCTACAAAGTTCATTTACATTTTTCTACGTTTATGCTGATTTTTTGCCATATTAAAATTGTACCGCTCTTGAGAAATGCGCAAGCAGTAAATGTTTATTATTAAATGTCTAAATACGGAGAAAAATGTGTATAAACTAATCATAATCACTCTAATCGTAATCACATATACTAAGATTGAATATGTAATTTGAATTTTCAAACAAATCTGTTTTCATTGAGAACTTTTCCCAGACAATCAACCGACTGAATGGCTGTGTATACAAATATGAACAAACACAGATATATGTATATGTATATGATATATATATATATATATAGATGTATGTATGTATATATACACGTATCAGAATATTTTATCATAAATTAATACAATTGTAGTTGTAGTATAGTGTTTAGAAAACTTGTTTATTTCTAATCATTATTCAGACTTATAACTCTAGAGTTACACTTGAATGTAAATGTTTTAATACAAATATTCAAATATATATAAACATATATATATACTGCATATACATACATATATATTTATATATTTAAATGTATATTTAATAAAAAAAAGAGTACAATTATGCGTGTGCTGTTAATTGTGTTTTGGAGCATTCAATCGATAAACGATTGCCAATATACATACAAATAAGAACTAAAACAAACAAATAAGAAATACAAATAATAATAAATTGATTTAAGACTTGGCAAATAGTCATATAAAGTGGAGCTTTCTGGTCTGTGGAATGTGGCAGCAATAGGACTTCGACTTAGAGAATAAACAAAGGCATTAGTTAATAGTAATTAATAGTTAATAAATATATCGATAAGGTTCACAATTATAGATAGACATAGATATTATACGTAATATTACAAAATAGTCCTGGCAAGGCTAAAGCAAAAGGCATACACATTCCGTTCTTCAACTGACGCTATACATATACACACACACACATATATATATATATATATATTATATATATATATATAGTATATATTGCACACACGATTTGCTGTTTTGCTTTGGCCCGCTCACCGCGGCACCGCTCTAACACACGCTACACTCGCTAGCGCCATCTCTTACGCTCTCGTGCGTCGCTCTCATTCTATTGAATGTACACATAGAGTTTTGTCTGTTCTGGGTATCAGGGAAATCGGTTTAGCTTAATATATCTGGGCCTCTATATACATAATTATACTTAGGTTCGAGAGAATAACATATTTCAGTTTCTTATGCAAAATAATAGCTTAGCTTTTTTATAATTATCATTTTGATTTCTTTTTTGTTTTGTTTTGTTTTTTAAGAGAATATCCATTATCACGACAATTTTGTAACTTAATCAAATGATTTTGTGAATTTATTTGATTTGAATATCTGATTTAATATCGTACGAAATCACATGAGTTAATTTATTGCCACAACTAAACCGATTCCTAGGCCCATGAATGTTATGGGTTCCAGTTCGTCATTTCGTGCACTATAAAACATATATGTACTTGTATGTATAGTTGAGTGTATGTATGTACTCGTATAAAACCAACAACAATTCCATTTGTATTTTCATTTTTCATTTATCATTTATCATTTTTCGTTTTTCGTTTTTCATTTTACTAAATTCCTTTTGTCTAAAAACGGCGCCCTCCCATCCCATTCCCCCAACATGCCTACATGCCTACATGTCCCCCCAATTAGCCGACCCGGTGCACGTTCGCTTTGAAACCCTTTGTTAGATATTGCTTAATCGCCTGATTTGGATCAATCGAATCATTTGAGTCATTTGAACCATTCGATCTACCAATGCGGACGTATCTCCTTGAAGAGCCACTTCTGATAGCCATCGTTGACATCGCACTGTCCCAGCGAGAGCTGCTGCGTCGATGGATGCAGTGCCATGCACTTTTTGTGCACACGATGCAGCAGATGCTTGGTGTGTTCATTATAGCTCCATGGTCCATCGACGGTGCCCAGACGGCAAACGGCCAGCTTGATGCCCTGAAGATCCGCCTCCACGCAACGTTCGCCGACGCCCAATTGTCCGGCGGCATTCAGACGCACCAATTGATTGTTGCCACCGCCATGACAATAGGAGAGACCCATAATCGCAGGGGGTTGATGGCCCATCGAGTCCAGGCAGCCATCGGAGGCGACCGAGCGTAGTTCGCCCCAATGCAGATTGGCCGGCAGTGCGGGAAATTTGTCAACCACATCGTAGGCAATGTTATCCATAAACCATTGGAAGGATTTGCAATTGAGACGCTTCTTCAGAGCCAGCTGCTCAGTTATATCGCCCATGTCCAAGTAACGAGCTAGTGGCTCGCGTGTATAAAAGAATTCCTTGTGTGTATCATCGAACCAGGTCTCAATCACACGCTTGTAGTTGATCGTAATCAGCGGACCCTTCTTCTTGTTCGCCAACTTGCCAAAGTTGTAGGGCATAAAGCCACGATAGACATGGCCAACGCGGGAGCACGGCACCCACTCAATGCTGCCACCACACTGCCAAATCTTGAAGCTCAACTCAAAGTTCTCGCCACCCCAGACAAGCAAGCCGGGATCATAGGCGCCCAGTTCCAGGAAGTATTCGCGATTAATCGCAAACAGACCGCCTGCATGTGTTGGACTGCGATAAGGTTCCGAGTTGTGGGCACGCCGACGCTGCTCCCGACGTGGCACCTCATTCTCCTTGTACAACATGCCCCACTCGAAGATGCCACGGAAATGATTGTCGCTGCCATAAACTGGACGATACTCAAACGACTTGTGGTCAATGCCATCAATAATGGGCACAGTCATCACAGTGCGATCCCGATAGATTGGCGCCAACAGCGGTGGCAACCAATTGAGATTCACCTCACAATGCGCATCCAGAAAGACAATCACCTCGCCTGCCGAAAGGTAGAAAGACATTAATGCTTATATTCAAGTATTTTGAGGAGTTGTCAACAATTTGTTGGATTCAAATATGATATTTAACAATTGATAAGAATAATAGATATGAAAATGTTTCGTCATTTAATTTATGTATATTGAATCAAATTAAAATTGTAATTAAATATAAACTCAATGTTAATTGAATTTAAAAGCATTCAATATTAATTGAATTTGAATAAAATAATATGATCAGAATAATTGATCAGAATAACAAATTTAAATACTGCTACAACAATCTAATTTGCAAGTAAAATTAACATATTTTTATAATCAGTTCAAAGGCGTCAAACAATTTATAATATTGTGCTGTAATTATTTTAGATAGAAGTTCAGTTTTAAATCAATTTAAAAAGATGATTATAAATTTATAGGAAAAGCAGATTTGAAACTGTTTTGTAAATCATTAAAATTGATATTTAACTTATTTTTGAATTTATATTTTAATTATATGTTTCGATTACAGATAAAAAGTCAGTATTAAAATGATTTGAACTGTTATCAACTCAATCTCCCAATGATAAATAAACCAAGTATAACATATGTGATTCCAATTGAACTCTTAGTAATTTCTTTGCAATCGAATCAACACAATCTACATTAAATTAAGCATTCGGAACTCTAGAAATGCCTTTGATTGATAATTAATACTTATGTTGATAATGATAATGGAAATGTGATTAAGCACTTGGCTCTAATGGGTTTGAAAGACCTGTTAAGTTGCAGTAAGCACATCCCTCCCGTGATTCACTCACCTGTAGCCTCCATGGCGCCGCGGGAACGTGTGCGAATGAGACCCTCACGCTCCTTGTTGCGTATGATCTTGACGAGACCATTGAACTGCAGCACATATTCGTCTAGTTTGGTGCGCAGATTCTCCTTGTCGGAGTAGTCATCCACAAGAATGATCTCATGCAGCATATGCTTGGGCGATCGATCAATGACCGAGTGCACGGTGCGCATTAACACCGAGAAGCCTTCGTTGTGGAAGACAATGATGACACTGGTTGTGGGCAAATCATATGGATAATCCCAGTGTTTGCACTCCTCCAGTCGTGTATCACGCACCGAGCGATGCATTGATATCTCATCGGAGCAGGCAATATTCATGCCATACTCCATTTCAGAGGCATCCGCCACATTCTTCTTATCCGGCGACAATGTGTGCGCATCTCCATTCTCACCAGGCCCCTTCCGTGGCTTCAGATCTTTTGGCTCAAAGTTGCCGAGACCTGCAACAAAACAAAAGTAGGAAAACAATATAAATGTTAACAAAGTGAGACACTTGTGCAAATAAAAACAATACAATACAATGCAAATAGAAACAATACAACAACTTAAAAGTGCATAATTATATGATTCAACAGATAGACAATTGGACAGCTACATTTGTTCAGAACATATCTTGGCGAAAAGCAAATGAAGGGAAGGGTTGTTGTTTCTGGTAAGACGCCAGAGTTTTGTCGAGCATCGTTGCATCTGCATCTCCAGACAACTCTTAAATGACCTGACCTGATTGCTGGATAGTTTACACACGTAATGGTCCAGCGAACGTCCTTCGACGCTGACCTTTTGCCAACAGATGCGATGCCAAAATACATTGCCAACAATGTATAAACAAATGTCACTTAACGAGACTTGAATTAAACCAACTCGTATATTAATAATATGCAATTTGTGTATCTGTTTGCATGTGTGTGTGAGTGTGTGTGTGTGTGTGTGTGTGTTTGAGTCAGGTGTATTGACATACCCTCCACTAGCTTAGGCTGTTCACGTGGCCTATTCTCCAATCGTTGATGACTGAACTTGGGTCCGCCAAAGCGCGTGTGATACGCCTCCTGGACACGTTTGTGATGATCACTCCAGTTGGCCAGCAGATAGAGCAGCGGCAATATGACCAAGAGGCAGAGAGCCAGGCGGCAAATGCGACCGCTGCGTATGTTGCTCACACGCATCTTTTAAAAATAATTCTGACTTCGATTCCAAGCTTAATAAATGTTGACGTGTCTACGTCGACGTCGACGTCAACGACGACGTTGGCGTTGGCGTTAGCGTCGCCAGCAACTGCTATGCGATCTCAATGTGAAGCAAAGGTGGCGACGACGACGGCAGGCAGCGAAAAGGTAACAACAATTAGTCAACCAGCAGCAGCAGCAGCAACAGCAGCAGTTAAAGAATTTTTTGGTTGCTCTGGATGTGTTGTTGATGTCAATGCACGAATCGCTGTCAATGTGTTTGTGATTTGTGTAAATCTGAAAGTAAGTGACTATTAGTATGTGTGCTTGTGCTGTGTGCGTCTCGTGTGTGTTTGCATTTGTGTGCGTGTGTGAGAAGTAGAACCAGGTGAGCCGCCGCTACGAAGGCGACGATCAAAAGGCAATCGTCGATAATGATAAATGAGCGTAGCGGCAGAACACCTTTAAATGTTAATGTAAAGTTATTAGAGTTCAATGTGAAATTGGCTTTTGTTGCTGATTACACTAACACATACCGCGTTGCAATGCGCGCGACGTTTGCAATTACAATGCACAAATAATTGCGGTGTGTAAACGTAAACAAAAAAAATGCACAGTATGTGGAACTGCCACGCGTTTGACGTTTTCTAGCACATCAGGTGGCTACGTTTGCACTCTAACGCCAACTATCGGCAGCAATGCGCATCAAATGCCGGCTGAAATCGATATGCAATAATATACTAAATATGCCCAAGCGCCTACACTGATTTTGCGCTTACGAACTGATTTAGGTTATTTTCTTTAACGTTTTTCGCTCGGCCTTGCGTAACATATGTTAGCTTTACGTTTTAACGTTACACAAGTCACATATAATAACATGTTTATTTAAAAAAAGGGCGCAATTCGAATTTAGAAAGACGTTGCGCGATATTCGAGCAGTATTTATACATTTATTTACATTGTTTTATACATTACAAAATTTTAGAGTTAACAAATATATGTACATATGTACAGATCCAGCTCAATAACATATTTACATTTACTAACAATACATATATGTATATGTATATGATATATAATTAAAGTTCAATAAATAAAATGGCAAGTCGCCAGTCGAGCATTTAGCAGCTATGCCCATTGAAAGCCAGCTGATAATGGAACTTAATGCAGCATCTTATTGCCCATCAGTACGGTGTGGACGCTGCCAATACGACGACGATCGTAAAATGGCTCCGGTTCATTTAGGGCACCAATTGCAGTAACTGCCGCAAATCCACCGTCACCGGGATTATCACTCATTACATGGCCCGATTTCCTCAGATACTCGACCACCTCATTGCTTACCTCAGACTCATAATCAACTCGCATGGGTATCAGTTGGTGATGTAGGCGACCATCATTGACAGCATGCAGCATACTCTCTTTGCGAATGAGATACTTCATGATGACCTAGTAGAAAAAATAAGAGTAATCGATTATTATTTGGTTAGCTAATCGATTAAGTGAAGTTGGCTGCTGTGACGCTTGTCGTTAAGTTGTCGGCATTTGACGTTGTCAATAAAATGCCACCATGTTGTAAATGATAATACAATTTATAATAATACATACCGCTGCTACGCTTGTTGTGATTTTGGTGCCGCCTGCAGCACCAACTAATAGGCGTACATCGCCATTGGCATCGACTATTATGGCCGGATTCATAGAGGACATGGGACGCTTGTGTGGATAAATATAGTTTGCGGGCGATGAGGGTACGCCAAAACCGTTGATAACACCTGGCGTGGAGAAATCATCCATCTCGTCGTTCAAAATGATTCCCGTTCGCGGAGACGCCACCTTGGAACCGAAACTGTAGGGTACAACATATTTTATGACCTTGCAGATAACGAGATATTGTTACTTACTAGGTGTTGATAGTGCTCGTTATAGATATGGCATCACCATTGGCCGCTAGCACATTCATGTGGGCGGTACCGTGATCCGGTTCAACAGTGAAATTGGCACCATAATGCAAATAATCCTGCGATGTCGAGTCATCTTTTATTAGCTTCAACACACTTTGTACAAAATCATTTCCGAGCATCTTATCCAACTGCTCCTTTATGCTCTGACCATACTCGGGATCGTTCTCATAATCACCCAAATTGGAACGCTGACCGTACGCATGCTTAAATGTCTCCACAACCCGCTGCCAGTAGATGCCTTCATTATCCGTATATAGATCATTCATCACATTCAATATGAAAGCGAGAAGCGGACCGCTTGATGGTAGAGGAGTTGTATATAGCGTATAGCCGCCGGTTACCTTCGCTGATATGTGACCATCGCTCTCCCAGCGCACTCTGTAATTGATAAATACGTCACAATCGTATCATAAAACCTTATCGAATATTATTAGGAGGAAACATTATAAAACTATTATATTACTTCCTCGATATAATCGTGATTGGTTAAAGTTTATTATCTAATCTGGATATTATTGGCAATTTCTGCACTGATATAGAGTGGAACATGCAGATGATTAAATGAATTCAGCAAGTCGCTCTTAAAGCAAGCGGTGAGAGCAGTTCTTCAGCGTAAGCTTTGATGTATTTTTTTACTATATATCTTTCTCGTTACAATCGATAATGTCAAAAAGTAGGTACAAAAATTGATCCAGTCAATAGTTAGGCGAACTTCTTCAGTTAAAGCTTTAATATGCTTTCCTCACAAAAATCGTGTTAAAGCTTTTATCAGGATGAGTGCTTGAGCTGAAGCTTTAATCCACTTTCTGCGCTACGGACTGTAATAATAAATTTATTGTATTCTGTGAAAATAACGAAAGTGGTTCACATTTGCTATCCAATTTGTGAATATCTGGACTAACTGAGCTGACAAAATTAAACTTTATACACAGGCGAGCTTTAAGCTTTAGTTGAGATTAATTGTAGTGATTATCTAATCACCTAGAATATATAAACTAACATTAAGTATTTCAAAAAGTCGATAAGGCTGTTCAACAAATCGAGCTTTCGGTTTTAGTTCTATAGTTAAAGCTTTAATGTGCTTGTTGAGCTTTTCATTGAAACAGTTAACCAAATCTAATATGCATCTGGTAATTGGTTGAAATTTGTTATCTAATTTTTGGATTTCGATTATTTACTAAGTCGAGCTTTGAGCTTCAATTAAGATTAAATGTAGTGATTATCTATCTATCTATATCTATCTATAATATATATATATTTCGATGAGATTCCTTAACTTATTCAAAAGCATAACACTTACTTGTAATTTTTGAGATCATCAAGAGTTATGATACCACCCAAACGTTGAATGTCCTCGACAAACCTGATGCCCGTCAGGCCGTCACCGTAAAATTCGCCAGCACCATTGTTGGCAATACGCTCGAGCGTATCGGCCAAGACGGTGCGCTTAATGTAATCATGCTCCACATAGGGTTCGCCTTGGTCGTTGAGGAACACTTGGGATAGTCCTGGATCTGATTGGATTTGTGGGAGCTTGGACTTGATGGCGGCGGCCAGATAACGTGAGACAACATGACCTTCGCGTGCCATTTTAATGGATGGCTGGAAGAGATGCTTCCACGACAGGCGGCCATATTTCTGATGCATTTCCCAATAGCCAAGTATCTCGCCGGGCACACCACCAGCCATGGCGCCCGTTACCTCCTTCTGGCCAACGAACATATCTTTGTGTGCTGCTGCCGGTGCCGATTCGCGGGCAATGACAGTTTCCACTTTGCCCGTTCGACGCGTATAAATGGTTGCCACAAAGCCGCCACCGATGCCCATCGAATGGGGCAACATGATGCCCTCACAGAGTAGCGTGGCAATGGCAGCATCGACAGCGGAGCCGCCATCCTGCAACATGCTACCACCGACCTCGGCGCATCCAATGCCGTTGGAGACAACGGCGCCAGTTATATAGCGCGTATCCCGCGATCTCAATCCAAATACGAGGCCCAGCGTCAAACCAGTGACTATCAGAGCGGCAATCACCAGCCATATAACGATCTTCCGATTTAAAATAAGCCTGTTAAATGCATAAAAGCAATTTTACATTAATTCAATTGCTGCCGAAAAGGTGCAAAGGCAAAAAAAAACCAAATAATCAAGGAATAAATAACTCCTCGACATCCACTCAGATGCCAATTGGAAGTGAAGTGCCTTTCCAAATGCTTCAACTGGGATTTTATTGAGTGGCCAAAATATTTGATTGATCCAATTACTGATTAAGCGATTTTTGTTAACTGATTCTGAAACTGATTTCGTTGCAATTGAATTGTTGTTCTTCTATTGTTTGCTAGTTTCTTGTTTCTTGATTGCTTGATTGATATTACTGCATAAACATTTATTGTGTACACAGCCGTTGAACAGACAAAAGCACTCACAATCGATTCACCTATTCGAAATGTGAATACACCGAAGCAACGGCTTCTATATGTTGCCGAAACCAAAGAGATAAACTATATAATCTACGAACATATCCTACATATATCTTATATATTTTTGAAGGCTTGCTTTTCTTGCTTTATTATTTTGGAAATTCAAGTTTGCGTCTCTGTTGTTGTTTTAATTCGAATTTGTGTTTCATTTCAACGTTTCATGCCTATTGCATTTGCAATATGTGCCGAATTCAAATCGTTTCATTCCACTGTTTCAGCAAATAATAATACAAATTGAGTAAATTGTAATTATAAAATGTTCGCTTAATCGAATGGAAAACCGCAAACTTTATCAAAACTTTTTGCTATAATTAAAAAATGCATCTATCTCTGTCTAATACCCTCTGTGTATATTTTTCCCAATTTTTTTCAAATTGTATTTCGTTTATATTTCTTAGAAATTGTTCTTAAATTATTGTTTAAACTTCAAATGTTTTAAACATGTTTTAAGGAAAATCTAAATAAACTTTGTAGTGTAGTGCTTTCAGCTTAACGCATTATTATACCCGTTACTCGCAGAAAACCAGAGTATTTTAAATTACATACACTGCAACGCATGTAACATCTACATATATTCTTGATCAGCTTCAAGAGCCAAATCAATCTATGACTCTACAAGATAATGAGCAATAAAATTTGGCAAATAGACTTTAAATTTAAAATATTTGAGATTTTCAGTTTAAATATTCAAGTTTAACCTCCAATAATCTTAATTAAGTCAGTATTTTTATTATCTTAACTCAATGGCTTACTTCAAAATTTGTTCGAAAATTAGAAAATCTCTATTTGCTGTTAGTTTATAAGATAGAACACTATTTTTAGTCGGCAATATTTGCTTTTATTATTTTCAAGCATACCACTAAATGCTTGAAGATTGATTAAATTGAAATCTAGTTATAGCTATATTAAGTTTTTGAGTTTTTTTTTTGTTTTTAAAACTAAAACATACAATTAATTCATATGTTTTTTGTGCAATGAGTATGTTATAGTCGGCACTTGATTAAAGCGCTTTTGTTTGTTTTTCTTTCAATTCAATAAAAGCTATTATAAAAATCGTTAAAAAAGATTATAATGTTAATAATTATACTGATAATTGATCAAGTGAACTATTTCTTGCTTGTGTCGTAGATAAGCAACAAAGTGTTGCATTCAATGCAAGGCCTAAAAATACCCATAGTATTGTAGTATTACTTAACTTTATTTATATATTTATTGTAATTGAATTATGACTACATTTATACTGGGTTTTATTGTGCTCTCTACCGGGTTTTTTTTTTGCTGTGGGGAGTAAGGGTCACAGTAAGGGAGGGGATGGGTCACAAAAAAAACAAAAAGTTAAAGAAAATAGTCACGCCTACGTGACTTTTGCATTAGTATGGCAGCAATTACAATTGAGATGCATTCGCATTTTTCAATGAAAATTCAGTCGAGCGCACGCGACAGTAAAGTACCCTGAACTGTTCTCTATAGTAAAAGCATTTTCATAATTATTACTACTAAACTGAAAATATCCCCATTCCCAAATTCATTTAGACGACGAGTTATCAAAAAATTTAAATAAACTTGATCTTCGAGTCTATAGCTTTTATAGTTGCTGAGATCGAAGCATGATACAGACAGACGATAGACGGACATTTTGCACAAAACTAATAATAAATGTTCAGGGTATAAAAATCCCGGCGGTCAGTTGGAGTGCCAGCAACAGTATAGTACCGTGGATCAGATTTTATAACTGAAAGTGGGGTAAGGCTACAGTCGATCTCAATCGACGGTGGGGACTCTGTACTCATCGGGAACAGACGGACATGGCTATATCGTCTCGGCTGTTGATGCTGAACAAGAATACATACACTTTATAGGGTCTACCACGCCTCCTTCTGTCTATTATACACATTTTGTTTTCGTCAAACTTAGAAGACTATGTACATTTAGTACAGAGTCTAATTAGAGTAGCTACAATAGATCCCAAATATCATTATTAACACACAAAAGTAACAATTCAATGAGATGATATAGCTCAAATGTTAATTGAAAAGTCATTTTCAAGATAATAACAATGCGGCGATGTCAATGATAATGAAAATTCCACATTCAAGTACCATGACGTTCGAAAATTATCAACGATGTCTAGCAAATTTAAGGTGGTCTCGTGTTCTTGGGCTCTTGAAGTCTTTACAGTCCCTGGCCATCTGAGGCAAAAGTCCGAACAATGTGGTTTATCAGTATGTTGATATTTTCAGTTAATAAATATATACTATATATACAGACGTTGTTTTCCCCCCAGATAATGGCGCTCATAAAGATGCGAAGTGCGGCAGTAAAACTCGACAGTTTCATTAATAAGCAATTTTGTAATATAAGCCGCGATTTTGTATATATGAGACGAGACAAGGAAGGGAATGAGCAAGTGGAGCACGTGAAATTAAATAACTCGTAATTTACTTTAATGTGCCTCGATTAATGTCATGTCTGTTCTATTTCTGGCATAAACTTGATCTAGTCTGCAGATTAAACTCAACAAGATATTTCTGCAAATCATTGCCTCGTGCCATTGATAAACGAAATCAGTATTAAGTACAATAATCCGATCTGAGAATATGTTATGCTTATGTCTAATTTATAGTAGCATAATATTTGTAATATAATAATAATAATATATAATATATATATATAAATGTATAATATCTCTGCATATATTTATAACAAATATAATATGATAATAATAGGATTATTTATGTAGATTAAATTAAAATTAAATTCAAGTAGATATCTCTGTATTTATTTATAACAAAAAAATATGATAATAATAATAATATTAATGCAGATTAAATTAAAATTAAATTAAAGTAGATATTTCTGTATTTATTTATAATAAATATAATATGATAATAATAAGAATAACAATGCAGATTAAATTAAAATTAAATTCAACTAGATATCTCTGTATTTACAAAAAAAATATGATGATAACAATAATATTAATGCAGATTAAATTAAAATTAAATTAAAGTAGATATTTCTGTATTTATTTATAATAAATATAATATGATAATAATAGGAATATTGATGCAGATTAAATTAAAATTAAGTTCAAGTAAATATATCTGCATATATTTATAATAAATATAATATGATAATAATAGGAATATTAATGCAGATTAAATTAAAATTAAATTCAAATATATATTTCTGTATTTATTTATATTTATATTTGTATTTATAATATAATAATAATAAAATCAGATTAAATGCAAGTAGATATTTCTGCATATTATCATAACAAATATAATATAATACTAATAATAATAATAATTAGAGTAATAATAATGCAGATTCAAGTAAGTAGTTCGGCGTATTTGTTTATAATAAATATTAAATAAAAATAATTAATTAAATAATAAATAGTAAGTGATATAGTCTGCATCTGATTAAATTAAAGTGAATCATTATTCTATTATATAATAATAATAATAATATAATTATTATAACATAATAAAATCCATAATTCCCGAGATTTGTCATAATAAATATATAACAATATAATTAATAATTTCTTGATTTCATCTTTAGAAATTCCAGCTATACATAGAGTATATGGCTTTATGAAGCTTATCTCTATTGGCTTCTGGGAAGACTTGTAGCTTGATATGAATACGCGTATTTGCCAGGTACAACTAACTTGGTCGACTAATAGGCTTACAAGTGTCGCTAATTTGAATATACATCTAACAATAGAAGTACTAAATAATGTGGCTAAATCATATGAAAGTCTGGTAACAGCTCTACATATAGTATGCATGGAATCCAACTATTATTTATTACCTGTGTACAAGTCAAATATTTAGTACGCAATTAGCGTTAATTGTCGTTTAAATTTTACTCATTTTTTTTATCGTTTTTCAAAGTTTTGTTTGCCATAAAGATAAGACGAGAATGAAACTACGTCACGGCTCAAGCGTTTGGTAGAGTCGTAACAGTCTGAGATGATCTTTGATGGCATTGTAATAGTACGTCGGAGCAACTTATTGTTGCTATTGACATTGGCAATAAATCAGTTGATTAATTATAGAGACGTCAGAAAAATCAATAATTATTAACTGTTCAGGGAGAATATAGGAAGAAAGTTCAGAAAAGGTTCCACAATTAGCTTTAGCTAGCTAAATGTTTATTGTCTTACATCCACTACAACAAGCAGTTGCTTATTAAGATCATCAAAATGCATTTGTTGTTAATTTCCCACACGTTAATATTCATTTTGTAGAGCCGTACACCTGCTTCACCTAATGTATTTCCCACACTGGCGTGTAATATTCGTAATCAATGAAATATTTATCAATTCACACTTTAGTCAAGTTCATAGATAATGAAATTGAAACTGAACATTTCACGCGTCGGAAATTCCCGCCTCCACCTCCCTCATTGAGGTAGAGGAAATAGTTTGAAAGTACACTTAAAAAGAGTAGTTACAAACAATTGATTGATTGAATGATAAGTAAGTTATACACTCTGTCAGCTACAAAGTTCATATTCATTTCATCTTTTACAGTCTGTGCCCTTAAAACTGGGCCAAAGTGGGTGTAATAGCTTTGTGCAAGTGTATGTAACAGTGAGAAGGGGCGTGGCATGAATATATTCTGGATCAACAGTATCCGTCTGTCAGTATGAGCGCGTCGATCTGAGCACCCATAAAGCTAGAGACACTAAATTCGTCCTGTTCCTGTTCCTGTTCCCTCCGCAGATGGACTTTATTTTAAATTTTGGATAGCTTCCCTCCCCTTTCCATCACAAATGCTAAATAAAAAACCAATTATAACCCACATTGATAAGCGGAGGCACTTCGAAATCTAAGAATAGCATTGTCAGGCAAACCTGAAAGTTTCTTAAAGATCGGTTCACAAAAAGTTAAAGGAAAGAAAGAAACTACATGTGCAAGCGAGACAGCAAGACAGTGAGACAACAAGACATGCATTGTTAAAAATGTATGTATAAAGAATATGTATGTATCTATAAAATTCCATTACGATCAAAATACTGTATTAACTAGACTGGCACAGGGTATTAAACAGTCGCTTTTTGCATTATTCACATTTGAACACTTCTTGTCTGTATAATTTTCAACAAATGTACATTTATAAAAAGTGAAAGGAATGTGAAAAAACGTAGAAAAATGTACTTTGTCGGAGTAAGCAGAGGTCACTCAACAGATTATTTAAGAAATAAGTAAATTATTATAATTAATAAATAAATCATACAATTTCAATTCGCTGCTTATTTTGTGCAGTGTATTATGTGGCTTTCTTTGTGTGCACTCTGAATTTCGGGGTCACGTATCTCTTTCAGTATCCAATTTGGGCTGCGAAGCGAATATTTGCTTATGGACCAACATAGCTGACAGGTTTTGAGCCCAACTTTTAATTTGTCATCGCTTTGATTTCATTTCGTTTTGATTTTGCATTTCAAATTTTGGCAAGCAATCAAAAAGAAGAATATACGATAATAGCACACTTTATAAATATTAAATTCTAATTGAATTCACTTTGGCACAGACTACATTCAATGACCATTTAATTACAGACATTATACTCTGTCATTTTTGTTGGTGCGTTACGATTGACTGATCAGCATTCAACGCATATGAGAACTCGCAAATTATAGAGTAACTGCGAGTCAAGCATATTGTGCGTAGCATCATTTAGGAATGTATATGTATGTATATGTATGTGTAAATGTATATGTATATGTATGTATGTATATATGTATATATGTATATATGTATATATGTATATATGTATATATGTATATATGTATATATGTATATATGTATATATGTATATATGTATATATGTATATATGTATATATGTATATATGTATATATGTATATATGTATATATGTATATATGTATATATGTATATATGTATATATGTATATATGTATATATGTATATATGTATATATGTATATATGTATATATGTATATATGTATATATGTATATATGTATATATGTATATATGTATATATGTATATATGTATATATGTATATATGTATATATGTATATATGTATATATGTATATATGTATATATGTATATATGTATATATGTATATATGTATATATGTATATATGTATATATGTATATATGTATATATGTATATATGTATATATGTATATATGTATATATGTATATATGTATATATGTATATATGTATATATGTATATATGTATATATGTATATATGTATATATGTATATATGTATTATATAGTATATATGTATATATGTATATATGTATATATGTATATATGTATATATGTATATATGTATATATGTATATATGTATATATGTATATATGTATATATGTATATATGTATATATGTATATATGTATATATGTATATATGTATATATGTATATATGTATATATGTATATATGTATATATGTATATATGTATATATGTATATATGTATATATGTATATATGTATATATGTATATATGTATATATGTATATATGTATATATGTATATATGTATATATGTATATATGTATATATGTATATATGTATATATGTATATATGTATATATGTATATATGTATATATGTATATATGTATATATGTATATATGTATATATGTATATATGTATATATGTATATATGTATATATGTATATATGTATATATGTATATATGTATATATGTATATATGTATATATGTATATATGTATATATGTATATATGTATATATGTATATATGTATATATGTATTTATGTATATATGTATATATGTATATATGTATATATGTATATATGTATATATGTATATATGTATATATGTATATATGTATATATGTATATATGTATATATATATATATATATATATATATATATATATATATATATTTATATATGTATATATGTATATATGTATATATGTATATATGTATATATGTATATATGTATATATGTATATATGTATATATGTATATATGTATATATGTATATATGTATATATGTATATATGTATATATGTATATATGTATATATGTATATATGTATATATGTATATATGTGTATATTTGTATATGTATATGTATATGCATATGTATATGTATATGTATATGCATATGTATATATACATATTTACATATTTACATATTTATATATGTATATGTATATGTATATATATACATATAAGTATTTGCGTCAGTTGCAATGTATATTGTGGATTTACTTATCGCATCAAGCATAGTTTACGATCATTATAAAGCGATAAATTCTTCTCAACGATAAATTGTATATTTCTTATCTTAATCTTATCGGGGGGTCCATCTATATTTGTATATGAGTATATCCATAAATGCCAACTCTTAAGCGCCATAATAATCCGTGTGCCAAATATTTGGGGAAAATCATAAAGATTCTTTGTTAAAACGATTATAACTCGCTTATAGGCATATATATACATACATATATGTATATATATATATTATAATGGGCAATTAACCATGGCTAATTTGGACTTTAAAAGTGCTTAATTCCAAAGTGTCGACAGGTGCTGAGCAATAACCCAATACAAAGAACTTCGAATGCTGAAAATAACAATAACTACAACAACAACTATTACAACAACTACAGAAATCAGTTAGGAAACTATAATGATTACGGGTTCTTCCGATAAGACACATTGGAAAAATGTAATTTCCTTTTCAACAAAGTTAAATTGCATGTATGTTATAATTGGCATGAATTCAAGCTGTACACATACCCTGTAATATTCCAAATATACAGACAATATGTAATTTATATTTAGCCCAATTGTGAGCAATTCATATGAGTATTTGAAAGAATTTACCATAAAAGCATTGCATTCACAACTGTTCTACAACTGACTAATTCAAAGTAACATTGTAATACCTGACTAATATACCCCATTGACACACCTAGATGCTAAGTATATAATCGCAACACGACTCTGATTGCCTCTGATACTTAGGTGCAAGGTCTCTTTGCTTGTTTGTTGTGTTTCTTTTCTATTCTTCTATTTTCTTTTTCTTTTTTTTTTTTTTTGATAAAGTTTTTTAGTTTTAGCATGAAAACAACATTCACAAATACGTCATATATCATGGGACAACCATTCACAGATTCAACAAATATCATTAAAGAAATATAAGAAAAAATACCTTCATTATCACATTTTCGACAAGAGCAAAAGCAATAAAAAGCCACAACGAAATCTCTAAACTTACTTTATTAAAGTCGTATAACATTTTGTTCTTAAAATTTAAAGCATGAAATGAAAATGTCCATTAATAATGGGCAAAATAGTGAGGCATATATATATAAATATATATCTATATATATTCCTGATCAGTATCAGATCTCAGCAATCTTAAGAGCTAGAGACACCAAATTTAGCTTTAAGGTTTTTTATACTCTCTACTTTGTTTTCTAACTTAACAGAGGCTTAAACAATTTTATATAGAAGCAATGATGAAAGTTTTATAGGAATCAGTCTACAAATTACAAAGATATTTAGAAAAGAAAGAATATATATATATATATATATTTTTGCACTTTGTAAAGTAGGTATGTGTGCATACAATGCATTCATAATATTCCAAGCTCTTTCAAATATTACAAAAATCATAATGAATATTAGTCACAAATTGTACATCATTATTTTGAGCAATAGTGATATTTGACAGTGTTGGTTAAATTCAAATAGAGATTTTACACATACATATTTCTGTCTCGCTTCTGCACATTTAAATACACCAAAGCAATTTCCTGAATATCTTGAGAGAGTGTTCTTTAAAGACCTTACTTACTTTTAGCACAAAGTAAATTTATTCCTGTATAATTTTTACAAATTGACCTAATGCCTCAAAGCGCTAAGAATATGGAAAATATGCAGTTGCGGTAAGCCGCTAAATAATTACATATGTACAATTATATATATATATGTGTATGTATATATATAATATTCTATAATAATACAGGGTATTGTACTGTCGCACATACTCGATCGTTTGTTATTGTTAAAACATCTCATCATTTGCATTTCAAATTTATATTAATTGATATAAATGTAATGCATTTAACTGCAGAAATTATTAAGCTAAAGTCTGAAATTCGAAAATCGAATTTAAAAATAATAATTGCAGAAGAAATAATTGTATTATTTGTTTTGTTTAAATTCACTTGAAATACTTTCATCGCACTCCGTCGGGAAAGATGCTTTTACAGCATCACATAATTAAACCCATTTCTTGAGTCTGTTCAATATACGTATCTATTTACATATGTATGTATATAAGAGTAAACTTAACACTTACCTCATTTTGATACGTTTTTTTTTTTTTTTTTGTATTTAAGCAACTCACGAAATATACAGTAATTCAATTGAGAAAACTATCACGTCTGTTCATTGAGCGGTTTTCGATTTCAAAACAAAAACAATAATAACAAATGCGAATGTGCTTTTCAAGGTATTTATGCAAAATACATTTTTGTAAATGAATGCAAACAATAACAGTTAACACGGTCAAGGAGCCGTTTTGTTTAAAAAAATATATATATACAAATAAACCAAGAATGGAACTATTTGGAAATTAAAAAAAAATAGCGGCGATGATCACGAATTGTCAAAACTGTCGAAGTCCGGAGGCTAAACCGAGCACCTGACGCGTTTGACTTCGACTGATGTCGTTGGAGAACTCACGACGCCGCTTTACAACTTTGTTTCGATTCCACTGTATTATTTTCTTCTTCTTTTTTACTTTTGCTATTATATACGTAGTATATGCACTTTAGTTTACTAACTGTTCTTTATCGAAGAGTCTGTCACAAATTCACTAACACACACACAGACACAGACACATGCACATAAACAATCGACAGAGAGCGAGAGTTATTAAATCAAAATGAGCTGCGACGAGCGCAACTAACTAAACGATAAAAGCTATACATTAGCACTATACGCACACATGCATATGTGTGTGGGTGTGTGCGTAATAGAATGTTCAATTAAGGAGAAGCTTACGCTAAGCTTAACACGATAAATGCATGTGTGTGTGTGTGTGTGTGTGTATAATGAGCTCAACACTGTCTGTGTGTGCATAAACCAATGAGCCAAGAGAGAAGCTTTAATGCAAACTCTGAGAGCAAGCTTTATTGGATTCCAATCAGAATCGCAACTGTGTAATTATGAATACTAACGCCACTTCGAGTCTGATGAACAGCTGTTTGCATTGTTTAACTAGAAGAAAGAGGCGCGTGTGACAACAAATAAATAATAAAATGAAAAAATAATAGCGTTAAATGTTAATTGAAATGAAGTTAAATCACTAAAATTTGGCTTTAATTTGTTTCCCATGCTAAAAAAAATGATTTGTATGCCAGACAAACTGTTCACTTTAACGCCAACAAGTTAAAATTGCTCCAATTGCAAATTCATTGTTTTGTTTTTTTTTTGTTTTTCTTTTTTTTTGTGTGTTTGAATGCGTGTGTGTGTGTCTGAGTGTCTGTATGTTAGTGTGTATGTGTGTGTGTGTGTGTGATTGGTGGATCATTCGTCAACGCCAACGTCCCATTGGTCCAGCCACTTTTACGGTATATTTGGGAGAACGTCTTTTGGCTTTCTGCTGCTGCTGCTCCTGCTCGATCATCTTGAGGGCAGCGGGGCCAAGTGCTACATATGGCATATTGGGATCTGGGGTTGTATGCGACGGCAACGTGCCCCTTGGCATGCGTTGGAAGTTTGGCAACGGCGTGTTCTTCTTCTCGTGCGCCAAGTCCGTGTAGCCAAGCTTGCGTCTCTGCTGTGGCGTTATCTTGTTGCAGTGGCACAATTGATGAATGCGCAATGCACGCTCCAGATCAAAGATGCGATCACAAAACTTGCACTGTTTTCCAGCAGCTATGATTGTTGTGTTGCTCTCACGTGCACGTCTGGCGCGGAAGCGCACCTTGAAGTCTTCGTCATGGGTGCGACGATGGGCGCCCAGCAGTGATTTAATGTGGAATTGGGCGCCACAGGAGCTGCAACTGTAGGTGGGCTTGTGCATGTGCTTGATGCTTAGATGACTGCGGCGATTTGTGTGGCCCAAAGTCAGATGTTGCTCGAACTCATCATTCAACGAGCGATTAAATTTTCCCTCATCGTCATCCTCTTCCTCCTCGACAATGTCACGGGGCGACAAACCATTGCGACGTGGCGATTGTATAAAGTCTGAAAAGGTTGTGAAAGATTGAGAGATACACTGCTTCAACTGTTACTCACTAGCAATGGTAGATATTTTGGGGCGTCCAGCATTGGACACCTCATCTTTTAGCTTCATCTGG
The DNA here is from genome assembly GCA_035042075.1 of Drosophila macrospina. Lineage (NCBI taxonomy): Eukaryota > Metazoa > Arthropoda > Insecta > Diptera > Drosophilidae > Drosophila > Drosophila macrospina. The sequence goes on along the minus strand of JAWNLW010000429.1, from coordinate 710,875 downwards.
GAAATCTTCTTGCTATGCTTGCGCCTGTGATTAAGGCCCCCGCTGCCTCCCTCGCTGGATTGTCTGCCACGGCGTCTGACGGCCCGGCTGGGAGCAATAAAATGATTCGACTCTGACAAATAGTTCAGTTTACGCTCGACCGTTTTGCGGGCGTTAACAACATCCGTGGCGGACTTGTCAAATGTTTGCAACTTGATATTGCGGTGGTGTAGTGTGGTTTTGTTATGTTTCATTGTGAATTCTTGGTATTTTATTGAACTTTGTGGCCGGCAAAGTTCATTGAATATATGTTCTGTTTTGTAAAAATTTATTTTAGTTTGTTTCACTTTCACAACTGTAAAGTATAAACTGAATATAAGTAATAAGATATAAAATCCAACGCATGTTTAAATTCGTATTGAATAATTTTCTAACTGTTGTTTCTGAGTGTTGAGCAACACCCGACTATTCGTTAATGCATAGGTGGCGCTGCTGTTTTTACATTTGGAACGTAATGTTTTATTAAATGACACAATAAATTCGATTATCTTCCCAATTTGAATATTTATTAAATTTAGCGACATGCATAAGTTAGAAGCAAAAAATACAAATTTCAACATCAAGATAACATTTGTATCGATAAGTACTGTTGACGTTTTGCCTTACGTTGGTTCTTTTTGCGCTTACGTTGCTCTTTGCTGCGCTTTTGCGTTATGCTTGTTTACGTGCTGTTACTTACGGCTGGCCGCGTGCATTTTTTTGGCAGCCAACAATAAAGTAATTGCAAACCGCGGGAAGTTAACAAAAGCTCAATATTATTACATATTTAGCCACGACGCTGTGCGGATTTGAGATTAAAGAAAGTGTTGTGTAGTGGTACTGTTATTATTGTTAGTGCTGTGGCTTTTGGAATATGAGTGATACGCGTGAACAGATTTTGGAACAAATAAAATTACAAGGCGATCTCGTGCGTCAGCTGAAAGCATCGAAGGAGTCTAAAGAGAAGGTCAGTACGATAATCAAACATACATACGTACATACATACATTCATGTTGTATGCATGCATACAAAAGCATTTGCAGGTTGTACATACATTCAGATACAATAAGTGCAACTATTTTGTATCGAAGCTGCACGCAATTATGTACATAGATAGCTATCGCTTGCTAATGCTTTTTTGATATCCTGTTGCACTTGTATCGAGTATGTAGACATGTAATTTGAATTATGTATTTCATCAGCCTCATATACTTATGCGTGTACGATATTCAATGTAAGAAAACATTCCCACACAGAATCAAAGCACGCAACATCATGACACATTCGATTCGGTTTCGATTCCCGCTCTTGCTGTGTTGGCAGCTTCATTATTGAATTTTACATTAGACCAACTCCGCAATTAGATTGCATGCACATAATGGAGAGCTTAATTGGCAGTGGCAACAACAAAACAGAACTTTCACATTCGAGTGTTGCTGTTGCTTTTGTTGTTGTTGGTATGTAATTGTATAGTATCTTGCTCTTGCACTCTCTCATACTGTAAATCAATGTTTCGTCTCTCTGTCAGTCAGTCGAAATCCGTTTGCCTTTCAATACATAAATCATGAAGAGCTTTTTGTGCGATTTCCTCTCCGTGCTTCGTGCTCTGTGCTCCCTGCTCTCTTCATCTGCAACTTCCATTGTTTTGCCCCTTTTTTAATGTTGAAAATTTGTGGTCATTGTTGTCATTGTGATTATTCTGTGCTCATGACCGACTGACTGGCCAAACAAGAGGCACAGCGCTATTGCTGCCAAAACCGGCTTAGCAACCATGAGTGTGCACGTGCATGTGTGTGTGTGTGTACAAGCAACATTTAAATCTGAGCAATTGCTTCTGTTAATGATTATTTAATGCGTTCATTGCATTCAAGAGCGCTGAAATCAGCTGTTATTGCGCCTTGACAACAGTGGCAAACATATCGATATATCGATAATTTAAAACTGGTTTTAAGTATGTATGAATATTTAAAAATATATTCAAAGCAAATGTGGATATTTGAACTGATATTTGGAGACATAGGAAAGGTTAAGGATTTGGGGGAAGCTTTTCATAATTTTGACCAGCATTTACACCAAATTTATTTATTGTTGAGCTTCCGTGAGATATCCTTGAACTTGCTAAAATGGCAAGATCGTCGCGTCTTCGCTTTTCCAGTGCGTTTCCGTTTCAGTTTCGATTTCAAGTGTTCAAAATAATAAAAAGTGTCAAGTGTTTGAAAAGATGTTTCAATCCCAAAACGATTAACAAGTAAACAAATATAATAAAAAAAAATACAGTTGAAAACCGGCGGTCAATAGAACGCAATAATTAGTTGTTAGATTTTTTTTTAATTCAAGCTTCAATTTTTATGTTGTCTAATAGAGATTTTCAATATATATTTTTTATTTCGTCTTTTTCTGCATACACTCACACGCACACTGTGACACACACATACACACGCATTAGTTATTTAACATTTAACAATTTCACTTCTTTCGTAACTAACTTTAATTACTTTAAAAATCGCAAAAGTTGATAGCTCTAATGAAAGTAAAAATTAAAAAGAAAATCAACTTTAATCGGTTTTTTATTGTTGTTGTTGTTTATTAGGTTTAAAAAGCGCTAATGCAAAAGAGTTGTTGCAAAGAGTAAAAAATAAATAAAAGAAAAGAAAAATATTCAAATTCCATAAATGTTGCGTTCAATTGGCCGCCAGTGGCGCTGTAGTGCTGCGTTTCAGTGCCGCTGTTGTAGTCCTGCTCGCCGGCAGCAGCCGCTGGCGACATCTAGCGTCGAGCGCGCGTTATCAACATCGGTTGGACGACAAGTCAAAGCACAACAACAGCAACAACAATTACAAGAACAACAACAACAACAAATGCATAAGGTTAGCATCTAAGTGCACATATGCAAACAAATGAAAGTTTACCCACAAATCACATTCTGTTTTCCCTTCACTTCCAGATCGATGAGGAGGTCTCACGTCTGTTGGCCCTAAAGGCCACACTTGGTGGCGATGCGGCGCCAACGAATCAAAAGTTCACGTTGAAGACTCCCAAAGGGACGCGGGACTATGCACCGCAGCAGATGACGCTGCGCCAAGGTGTGCTCGACAAGATTGTCCAGGTTTTCAAGCGTCATGGCGGTGAGGCGATCGATACGCCCGTCTTTGAGCTCAAGGTGAGATTAGATTCATTAACTTTTATAAACTTCATGCTAATTCATTTCATTTCCGCATTCCAGGAGGTGCTAACGGGCAAATATGGCGAGGACTCGAAGCTTATTTACGATCTGAAAGATCAGGGCGGCGAGATATTATCGATGCGATATGACTTGACCGTTCCACTGGCTCGCTATCTGGCCATGAACAAGATATCCAGCATTAAACGCTATCATATTGCCAAGGTCTATCGGCGTGATAACCCGGCCATGACACGTGGGCGCTATCGGGAATTCTATCAATGTGATTTCGATATTGCCGGCACCTATGATCCCATGTTGGCGGATGCCGAATGCGTTAAGATTGTTGCCGAAGTCCTCGACACCCTCGATATAGGAGATTATGTGATAAAGCTCAATCATCGTCAGCTATTGGACGGCATGTTCGAGGCATGTGGTGTGCCAGAAAAGGATTTCCGTGCTATTTGCTCGGCGGTCGACAAATTGGACAAGGTAACTATCAAACTATCAACGGAGAGCTTCACTTATTATAGGACTAACGCTATTCTTCAATTGCAGTCACCGTGGGAGGATGTGCGCAAGGAAATGGTAGACGAGAAGGGCCTCAATGGCGCCACCGCCGACAAGATTGGCGAATATGTGCGCCTTAGTGGTGGCAAAGAGCTTGTCGAGCAGCTGCTTGCGGATCCAATACTCAAGGCGGTGCCTAATGCTGTCAAGGGACTCGAGGGAATGCAGCTGCTGCTCAACTACTGTGCACTCTTCGGACTTGAGTCGCGCATCAGCTTCGATTTGAGTCTGGCCCGTGGCCTCGACTATTACACGGGTGTCATCTACGAGGGTGTACTTAAGGCTGACCCTGATGCGGTTGGTTCATCCGCTAAAACGTCACCGGTGCTGGAGAACGGCAAACCAGTGACGGACCAGGGCAGCGGCGGCACCGTTGGATCCGTTGCCGGCGGTGGACGTTATGATAATTTGGTTGGCATGTTTGATCCACGCGGCAAGGCTGTGCCCTGTGTGGGCGTCTCCATTGGCGTAGAGCGCATCTTCTCAGTGTTGGAGGCGAAATTTGCCGCCAGCAAAGTAAAATTACGCACCAACGATGTCGAGGTATATGTGGCCTCCGCCCACAAAGGTCTCCACGAGCAGCGACTACGCGTGCTCAACCAACTCTGGGATGCGGGCATTAAGGTGAGTCATCTGTCTCTGCGCTTGACAATGAATCCCTAACCAATCCGCTTAATTTTCAGGCGGAACATTCGTACAAGTTGAATCCCAAACTTCTGGCCCAATTGCAACATTGCGAGGAGCACCAAATACCATTGGCCATCGTCTTGGGCGATGCCGAGTTGGCCCAAGGAGTGGTCAAGCTGCGCGAAGTGACCACGCGGCAGGAGTCGACTGTCCCGCTGGCGGAGTTGCCCAATGAGATTCGCAGCCGCCTGAAGCAATAGCTTACAATGCTCTACGGATCTGGTCTCCTCTCGCAACGTCTGGATATTACTACTACGCAATGATGTTTTTTTTCCTAATTTATCAACGCATCAAATATTTTTTTTTTTTAATTTCTACGTAAATTGTTTTATGTATAAAATGTATTTGTATTTTGCTCTCGCGGGCCGACACCATGTGCTACTATATTATATGAACCTACCATAAAACGTAGGAATAAGTTAAAGACAACTTATACCAAAACTGGAGACTAAAAATAAACTGCAAACGCATTCGCATTTAAACAAATACAAACAGAAATATATATATATATATATATATATATAGTATATATAAATTGAAGACAGATAAGACGAAACAACTGCGTTCTTAAGATTATGTATTTCGCATTTTTATTTGACAAAGGGTTCTCAAGAAGTGAAGAGTGGAAACTTTGAAGGTTCTTAACTGATAGAACTAGAGCTTACTATAAACAATAATCTAAATTCAAAATGTTCTATAACCGTGAAAATGCTGTGTTTATATTTATATTTAAAAAGAGGAATCTACAAGTTGTACATTAACGTGGGGATTTCAAGGGGTTGTAAGGAAAGGAAAAGGATACTTAAAGATTCTCTCGAAATATTTTTATATTATGATTCCAATTCAGATGTTAAACCCAAGTCTATCAATAGTGAACTGGTAATCCCTTGGAAAGCCATTAGTTCACTTGTTGTTGCTTATGGAAATCGATATTGAATTCTAAAATATTATAATCAGTTTAATCTTATCCTTTCAGCGCTTGCCGAGCGGCGCTGAGGAGCAGGAGTTGCAACCACAACAACAAGAAGGAGAGCAACAAGTGTTGAATAAAGGAATAAGCCAGGATGCCGGAAACATTGCCAGCAACGGCAACGGTGACCGCCAGCAGCATAGATTGCACAGTTGCGGTGCTTAAGGTGCCCACGCCCACCATGCAACTGCCGCAGGCATGCAACCTCCAGAGTCTGGGCCTCATTATGGAGCCCAACAACATCAACATCGAGCTAAATCCCGCGGCAACAAGCTCTGGCTTCAAGGTACGTACACAATCACAATCAAGATGATTTTAGTTAAGTTAAGCAATCTTAAGAACAAAAATAATATTATAATGGAAGATTATATTTTATTATCAGATGAGTTTATATGTACCACTGAGAGATCTTCTTATGATAATATAATAGGTGGATCTGTAGCCCAACTCCATAAATAATCTGTTATTCCTTCAATTTCTCTGACAAAACTATTCTATTTATGATAGAAGTAATATTCATTTACATTTCTTCAATCTGGATATGTAGGATATTTATTATCCTAAATTAATAAGAATACAGTGTAATTGAATATATGTATGAAATACTCCCTGATCCCACAATCTTCCCGCAACGGCTTCAAATTCTCTGTAGACTCCCTCAACGAACAGCAACAAATCTCTGTTTTCTCCACGACTTGTCTTCTAAAGTTCTCTGCGACTTTCAACTCCGAATTGTGACGTCTTCTGCTTGCGACCTCTAATATATTCTTCTTCTTGTCGTAGGGCGTTGCCACTCAGTTGCACTACTACTCATTGTTACATGTATATTAGACAAATAAAATAACTTTTTCAATCAGTAAAGAATTTGCTGAGCCAATTGAAGATCTTAGAAAACATGAGATCTTTCTTATTTTCTTCAATTCTATAACAAAATCTTTTTAATCTTCATTCAATATTCTTCTATACTTCAACTAAGATAGGTTTACCAACCATAAGCCAAGTGCTCGCTCAGCTTTCTTTCATTAAATTCTCTGTTCAATAATCGTCAATTATTAAATAAAAATTGGTTTTATGCTCAAATCGTATATTGTGAAATAGGTTGAACAATTATACATATGCCAAGGACTCTAGGTTTTATTCTAATCTCCGTTTAATATTCCTCTATTCCTAAACTAAAATATGTTGTAATTAACTTCTATTTATGTTTTCTTATAAACCATCCCATCTATCCTAACATTCTATTAAACATATAAGACCTTATTGAAGCATTTTAATACGATTGCTTCAATAGGTCAACGATTGGCTTCTCATTGCTTCACCGAGGCAGTTACCTCGATTGGGTGTCCAACTTAAGCAGCCAGCAAGTTGCCCGATATGAATAATCAGCAAGGGCTGACAATGGTTCATCGATGCTTGGCCCAAAAAGTGTGGGCGTTAGATTGGAATTATCAGTGTATACGAGTGCTGAAATCCGTCCAAATATATTTTTAACACAATCGTGTAAAGCGTCACGACATTTCTCCAAAGTTGTGGCCTGGATGGGATTCTCTGGCGATATGTTGATCTCATTCCCAGTCTGAATTGAGGAATCGCTTAACGTGCTTGAATAGATCAATGTGTTTAATATGGCCAGTACTTTGGATATCTTGAATATTTCCCATTTTCCAGATTTTGCAGCCTCGTTTGTTTTTTCCGATATTTCCGATATTGCTGATATACCGGGTCCCTCTAAATTTTCTAATGTTTCCGAAACATTCGCGTCTCCTAATTCCGGTATTTCCAATATTGCCGATCTTTTCGATTTGCTAGATCTTTTCGATTTACGAGATCTTCCCGATTTACCCGCTATCTCCGAATATCCTGTTATTCCCGATGTGTCCGACATATAACAACTACCAGATGGAAACTGTCTGTCTTCAGCCCAATCACCAGAGCCCAACTGGGTGGTCATAGATGCCGGATCCATGATTTCCAAGCCACCAGTCAACCTTTCCGGGTAGTTCTTCTCCATCGTGTTCGTCTCCCGCTTCTCCTTTTGTCGGCCAGCCGAGCACGTCTTCAGATGTTTCGGCTTGAACAGGAGATCGGTCACAGTATCTCGGAACACCGTTTCGTTCAGTGTATCATCTGGGTTATTAGATACAAAAATATAGTGAATGCCGCCATCTGGCGCTGTGTCATAATGCCGTGGAGGCTTCTGGCTCCAACGATCGAAGCGTTCCTCCAATTCATCGAGTATGTTCTTGTTGAAGTACTTGCTCATGGTTTCTAATGGCAAACATAAACTTTCACAAATTTTGTAGTAAATTATTTCTAATAATAAATAAGTATTGTATTCTCAACCGAACTTATTTCGTTGGAGTCCGTTTGCGTACTGTGAACTGAAATGTTTTCCTTTAACCAAATGGATTTTACCCAGATGACTATGATTATATTTGTTGTGACTTTTCGATGACTTTCTCATAATATGAAAATATACAGGGTATGTGGTAGTCGTGCACTCTGAAGTGTGGCCCCTTTTCTATACAATTGATGACAAATTTACGGGAACTTAAGTATTCATTTGCACTTAAGCAGCACAGGAGAAGCAAATGCTATTGTTGCAACCCTGAGATTGCTGCAGCCCTGGAAGAACTATATACTATATATACGTATATATATATATATATGTATATATATATACGAACATAATCGCTTAAAACTGACACCAGTTGCTGATATTTATATGTATTCTGTTAGGTTTACAGGGTATTTTCATGTCTGACATATCTTCTTGCTAAGTTTAATTGTGGTAGGCAACCTAAGAAATATGCATAGTTTCAATTTCTGTCTCTTGTAAGACTTTCACATTAAAGTACGTAATCAGACTCACACATACCCTATAAAAACAGAGCTTTTGCCATAGCTTTTGGTATTTCTTTCACTGCATCCCCATAAATAAATTTAACTATTTTAGTTTTACAAAGTTACAGGGTAAATCGATGCTTTAGTTCACGCTACAGGGTATTTACATGTGCAGCATGGCTGTTTGCTTTGCTCAATTAGGAAAACTAACGTTCGTACATTAAATCCCAGTAGACACAATCATATTAAGACTTGCCGTGTTTGGTGAGAAATTGGGTATATAAACTCTCGCATACCCTACATAGATTAAGCATATTGAATAGCTGAATTTTCGCTTCGATTAAATTCGCTCAAATAAATCGGATAAATGAGAGTTATTGATTTGCTTGTAGGTTACAGGGTATCTCAGTAGGAGCTGTAATATTATTTATATAATTTGTTCCCCCCCTTCGCTGCTTCCCATTCCCCTCGCTGGCCGTTGCGTAATTTAATTATGCACACGAAAATGTCAAACGGTCGCGGCAACTCCTCGCAACGTTTTTACACTCGAATTGAGTCCTGCCACTGCCACTGCCACTGATGTCTCGTCCTGGCTGCCACTGCCGCCACTGATGATGATGCTGCCTCTGCTCCTGTGGTCGCCGCATTTTTCATGCTTCAGTGCGTGCAATTTGTTTGCGGAGAAGGGCATAAAGGGGGGAACACCGTATGCCGTTGCCTTTGCCGTTGCCGTTGCCGTTGCCGTTGCCGTTGCCTCATTCAAATGACCTAACCCAGGATGCGTTCCTGATTTTGACAGCCAGTCAGCCAGCGACGTCGACGGCGACGTCGACGTAAGCAGCGCACATTCTGGCTAATACAGTTTTAATATAAATTTCATTTCATTTTATTTCGTTTCGTTGCGTTGCGTTGCGTTGCGACTGTCCAACATTACGTTGCTGCTGTTGCTGATGTTGTTGTTGTTGTTGTTCTTGTGTCATCCTTCGTTGTCTTTGTCGTTGACATGTCACTGACATCACACAGTGCACAGTGGTACGCATGTGACTAATCATGTGCAACGTCATTTGTTATTAATAAAACTTGAAAATGTTGTGAAAAAACTTGAAATAAATATAATAATAAATATACTTAGAGAATGTTTACAGGCAAAATAAATAGCTATAAATTTAATTAAGCAGTTGTAAACATTTAAACTCAATATATATTTAATTAACAATATTTTCATTTATTTACACATTGCATTTTTTAAGCATTTGTGAAATGTTTAGTCTGCAAGAAGCTCTGAGGATTCGAACTTCTGTTTTAATTGCAAATTGAATCAATAAAGAGAAATTCAAAAAATTTGTATTACTAAAATATAAAATTGAAAAAATTTAGATAAGCGCATGTTTTTATTACTTCCATTCATTTATTAAGGTTTTAATGACAATTGCTTCTTTATTTTTGACAACAATTAAACGAAATTTCAATGTACGTAAGATATGAAAGATTTTATTTCTGTGATCATATTTTCAGAGTCATTAAACATTATTTTAAATTTCAAATAAATTATTAGTTATCAGCATATTTTAGAAAATAAATAAATCAATTTAATGCGATTTTATTCAATTGAAATTGAAAATGTAGTTGAAAAGTTTACATTTTTTAAATTTGTTTGTATATATTTGGAGTATATATATATTTTTCTTTTATTTTTAATGTTACTTTTCATTTATAGGTGTCGTCATAACTGAACAAGATTTTATTTTTATTTGAACCAATTTTAATAATGTATAATTTTAAAATAGTTGTTGTTATGGAAATAAATAACTTAATAAAACTTAAATTTTAATTCAAACATTCTTGTTTTAATATTTTTATTTTAAATATATTTTACGGTATGATTTCAAATTTCAAAAGACAATTTCATAAGCCTCTGCACACTGTGCAGTGCAGTTTCTACTGTTGTTGTTGCTGCTTCCTTTGCCTTGTGGTGGTGGATTGATTGGATGGAATGGGATTGGGATTGGGTTTGGGATTGCCCTTCATAGTTGACGTTGTTCTGCAGTTTAACTCTCAATGGTGTGTGTGTGCGTGTGTGTGTGTGTGTGTGTGTGTGTATGTGTGCAGTGATTTGTTGTAGGGCTGCAGGGTGCACTTCAAAAACGCGGCTTGTTTGTCAGCACCAGTTTAGTCGATTGGGGTGAGCGAGAAGGGATAGCGGGAGAGGTATAGAGTGACGCTGCTGCGAAGGGGAGGCAGAGAGACAAACAGAGAGAGAGAGAGAGCAAGCGAGAGCGAAAGAGAGGGGGAGGCGCAGTCAACCGGCCAGTTGAGCCTGATATCATTCAATGCTTCTAATTTACGGATTAATGAAGGCGCAATTTTACATATTGAAATATTCGTTGTGCGCTCGACGATCGTGGGAAGCGATTAGTGGGCCGTGGCCGTGGCCGTGACAACGGGCAGTGTCACTTCTGCCACTGCCACCGCATGTTGCCTATTGTATCCCCCTTCCTCATCCCTCTTCATCCTCAATTCATGCGCTCTTGCTTCTCGTCTCTTTAAATTTCCTATGCTCCGGCTGTGGCATTGATGGATTGCCACATAAATTTGTGATTTGCTAAGCTTGATTTTCCATTTGCTTTTCCCCAAAAATGCAACAAACTTAATTTGTATGAATATTTATGTGTGTGTGTGTGTGTGTGTGTGTGTGTGTGCGTGTGTGTGTGTGTAACGCAACGTGTCATTGCTTGTGGCGAGTTGGGTGCGGGGTGCATTCGGAATTGGGGTTGTGTGCTGGGTTTGTGTGAAATTATTGTTGCTTTGTCGCTTTGTTGTTGTCGTAGGTTGTGACTGCAACATATTTGCATAATTTCAAGTGTGCCACGTTAAGAGAACACACTGAGTTGTTAGCATGGCAAGTGAACTTTCTCCTCTTTCTTATTTCAATTACTAAGACTAAGCCGTTAAGATTTACGTTAAAAACACCTATCTAATTTCATATAACGGCCTCTCCAATTCGCTTTGCGGCCTCGCCAAAAACTTCTTATTCTTCCATTTGAGGCCAACTTTGACGATTCTGATATAGGCCGTTAAGCGAGGTATAGGTGTAATATACAAATATTTCCTTCCACAGTATTTTTACAATTATCCTATACCCTGTAATCTAATTAGCTATAATGCTTCTCCACAGAAATGACACGTTGCAATTAATAATTTATATGATAAACTTCATAAATAATCCCTAGGTATTAAAGTTACTTTCGATCATTCTCAACTGTTTCACTTAAAATCTCCACTCCACTCCCCTTTGCCCCCGTAGCCAAAGCTGCTTTAGATCATCAATCCTTTGTCAAGTTTCAACAATTTACAGTTCAACGCCTCTGCAAAAAAAAAAAAAAAAGGAAAAGGAACGAAAGAATAAAAAAGAATACAATAAATAAATAAGGCAAACGGAAGTCAGCTGCTTAGTGCAAACACTAATAATATTAATAACGATAATCACAATGAAAAGAATCTGCCAATCCGATTTCAAGTCATAAATACGTAACGCATTCGCCTAACTCACTTTCTCACTCTCGCTGTCGCTTCCTGTTCAATGATATGTATCTTTGGTGCATGTGCGGAAAAGAGACAGCTGGATTGAGCGCTTCCAGTGGCGGGCCACGCGTCGACAGTTGCTTATCTCGGGTGACCAGCGCGCCACGTGCGATTGCCAATACCAATTCCATTCATGGGCTATAGTTTTTGGCACGTATGTATGTATATGGATGCATATGCATGTGTACGTGTGTGTGTGTGTGTGTGTGCACAAGAAGGAAAGGGAAGGGAAACTGGTGCGGAGAGCAACAAATTTGCGTGCAATCGTTAGCCTCGCATTTTTAATGACTTTTTCGTTTCAGCTCTGTTGGCAATGCATTTAATTCGATTATGATCCCTGGTGCCCAGTCTGCCAGAGGGTAGCTTTAAAAGTAATTGAAACGAAACTGTAAGTGGAGCGCTGCGCATTTCCCAGGCATACAAGCGTTATACTGCATACATATATGTATGTATGTATGTAAGTGTGTGTGCGTGTGTGCGGCCAAGTACAACTAATGTGGGTGTTAACGGTGTGTTAAGTGATTTTGCCATTTGTAAAATCGAACAATTGCAAAAGCCGCTGCGATAACTATCGATGTCGATGTCGATGTCAGCGTCACGTTTTGCCCATATTTCAAATGCTCAAGTTGAAAACTTTGATATCCGTTTTAAAATTGCTGCAATACGAGTGCGTAAGCATTCCAAAAAGTATCGGCTTACGTTTCTTCTTACGTTGCCTTTGCTTCAACGTGACATTTGCCAGGGCTACTCAACTGACTGCATGTGAACGTTTGGCAACGCTAAAAATGTAAGAATAATGAATTCTTTTGATTATACACTGCTTTTTTTTGTTTGTTTGTTTAATGTTTCTATACAAGTTTGCGCTTTTAGCAGTCTTAATTTTAAATATGTCTGTATGCCAGCCCATTATATGGCCGGCTGTCGTCCCTTGTCGACCCCGTCCACTGGTCCACCGGTTCAGTCCCGTGACCGGCAATGGCTAATGAAAACTAAAAACTTCAATTACCAAAAGAGCGGAATAATGCGTTTTTAAACCCAAAAATGTAAGAACAGTAGCAAGAAATTGTGATAGATGAGGGTATGGCAATGCTTTTTACGGGCCACTTGTTTGTCCCTCGGCTGCTTATAAACAATGCGTTAACCGAAAAGCACAACACAGAGCACCAAGAAAATGGCAATAAATCAGTGTAAGCAAAGCAAACACGCTTACACACACACACGCACTTACACAGAGACAAATAGTAAAGTAATGCAAAGCAAAACTAAGAGAACGAAAGGGTTTCGATTGTTGTATTTGTTGGACTTTCCAGAATTTCCCAATGGGGTGATTATTTAAAATTGTTCAACGCATAAATAGCAGACCAAAAGTAGACAGCGGGGCAGCAGCTGTTGAAACCCGTTCGTATTCGTACGTGTGTGTGTTTATGTTTTGCCTGAGTTAATGGGTGTTTGTGTGTGTGATATAATTGTTGCCAACTTTTTGTTATCAAAGTTTTGTAAACAACAAGAACATTTCGATGCTCTCAAAAGCTGCTTAATATTTGCAGACGCCATTCAGCTCAGCTGTTAATGCTATGTAGTTGAGATCAGAATCGTAATTGGTTAAAAACTGATATTTTTGGTATATTCGCAATTTGTGATACCCATTTGCTTATTAGCTTAGGAATATCTGAATTTGTATTATCCCTTAACATTTAACAGATTATATTTATCAGCTGTAAGGCTGCTGTCGTGCTCTGTTGGCACTGTTATCTGTTTTGATTGTCAGTTATATTTGAGCTTGCCAATTTACATACAAATTAATTTCTTACTATAACCACCATTATTAATTTATTCAGTTGTTTTTTACATTAATTATGGTACAAACTGCATTGGTAAATACCATTTAATAAATGAGAAAGCCGAGTTCAATTGAAGAGTAACGGCTCTTTTCCAGTATACTGCTCAGCTGTTATTAACATAAAAGCAACACATGAGCTGTGTGCCATGTGCCAGTATTTTCTGTACATTTGAAATTCGCTTGTGAATAATGGAGTTAGAAGCTGCTGCCAAAATGTCGACCAATGTGAAACATGAGCAACTGGATAGCAACGAATCTCTGCGGGTGCTTGTTGAAGATTTGGGGTATCCGGTTAAAGAGGCACGACAAGCGCTTAAATGCACCGACAACAACGTCGAGTGGGCGGTACAATATCTGCTGGAAGGTGATGACTTGGATGAGACAGAGATCGCCGATGCTGCGTTAATGCGACGCAATCGTCGTCGCTATAAACAGCTGCGCAATTGCCTTATGGACAACCCGGCCTTGAGCGATTATGCTATTGCGTCATTGATGAAGAATCCGAAAAATGCCGAAGCTTTGCGTGATATGGTCGGCAATCACAGTGTGCAGTTCCTGCAATCGTGTTTGCTGGAATCTTCTTCTGATGAGGAGGAGGAGGCAACTAAATCTCATAACGGTGTCCATGTAGAAAAGTAGACATTAAAATCAATTTAATCAAAAGGTAAACTGCGTTTGTTTTTGTTGTTGTTTGCCGCCGCCGTTGCTGCTGTTTCTGCTTCTGCTGCTGTTGTTGTGGCGCCGGTCAAGCCACCCTTTGTGCGTGCTTTTCTTCCTTCGTTTCGTTTCTTTATATATTTTTTTTGTTTTGTTTTGGTTTTTGTTTTTGTATTTCGGGCACTGTCGAGCGTGTCAACCCTTTTGGTTTTTGGCTTGATGATTAATGATCGTTTTTTATTTTACTTGCTGCTGTTTTGTACTGATTTCAATTTACCGCTAACCATATACCCTTACAGAGTACAAGCTCTTTAGGTATATTATCAACTTTGGCATACAATAAATAATACATTTAGAATTTTTCCTTATTGAAATATGTACATATAAATATACATATATATAATAATAAGCGAATAATAATATTTACGCATGTAAAGCGCATTTGCCGTCAGTGGCGGCTAAGCGGGGCTAAGCATGAACATACATACATACATGAGTGTGTGTAAACTTCGTTGCGACAGTGTGAAGTTGTAACTTTCTTCATTGCTTGCTGCTGCTGTTGAAAATTCTAATTAATTTTGACTTGCAACCGTTTGCACTGTCAACCGCAGCCACGTTGCCACGCTGTTGCCCGGTGTCGTTGTCAACGCTTATCGGGCATTTGATCGGCGTTGCGGCGTACCGCAAAATGCGACGGCGTCAACCCTTGACGCGCGTAGGCGTCGTCCTATCATTTATCATCGGTTGCAAATGCGTTGCGACGCTTAAAAGTTGCTACCGTAACTGAGCTCAGACCCAAAAGGCAATTTTAAAGTGCATTGTGCACCCATTTCACAATTCACATTTCGCATTTCACATTTCACAGTCACAGTTAATAAATTACGTATTGAAATTGGATATCGTTGTTGTTGCTTGCCTGCTTGCTTGTTTGCTGGCTGGCTTGCTGTCTTGCGGCCTGGCGCACAATGCACCGCAATTAGAAGCACTGCGAGCGCTGCTTGTGCAGCCCTGGTTTTTGATCATTTTTCCCCCGGCGCGTCGTTAACATATTATTATCAAAGGCAATCAATATGTTGACAACAAGCAGCTATAATCATTACAACAACAACAGCGTGCGAAAATAAACTACAGTAAAAGAAATTAATATTGAAATTTAAAAAAAAAGCGAAGACAACGCGACAACGGCAAATTTAATTGCACTGCAATTTAGTGTGTGCACACTTGCAGACATATGTATGTATGTATGTATGTGTACATGCACATATGTATATACGAACATACGTGCACGCACGCATACATATGCAAATGAATTGGCAAATTATAGACGCTGTAAGCTGCAGGCGGCGGCCTTGACAGCCATCTTGAAATATGTCCAAAAATGAGGAAGAGATAAATGAATAATGTCGATTATAGCATACCCTGGGAATTAAATAAAATAAAATATAAACTTATCTTTATATTTATTTTTTAATATCATATTTATTTATATATATACTAAATATATTGAAATATAATATATATAGTTTTCAGCTATTGTGTATTTTATTTTATATTTGAATTTTTGTTTTTAACTGTGCATTTATTTATTTTACTCATTGTTTCTATAGATGATTTTACAATTTACAAAAGGAAATTAACTATTTGTTAAAAATATCAAATTTACTGATTTTTTTTAACTGTAATTAATTTTTTTTAAAATAATTTTTTTCAAGTGCAAAGCTTAGGACTTTCTACTGAGTGTAAACATTTATTTTTAAAATGTGCATTTGTTTTTAAGTTTTGTAGTCAAAAAATGTTCATATTTAAATAATGCAAATAAATTAAAATGCATAAAAAAATATTTTTTTTTTTTTGGTTAAAAAAGTGCTTTAATAGAGTATTGCCAAAATGATAGGCTCTTGTTTTTTTTTCAACTAATTTCTACCATTAAAAAATACATAAATATTTATTCCACACTAAGTGTTAAATTGATAAAAAATATGCAGTTTGTATACAAAACAGAACTATCCCTAATAATAATAATATATTTCAGAATAGATTGCTAAATAGTATGTGATGTTAAATGGCAGCTAGAAACTGCAATAATTGTTTCATGTATTAAATCTATTCAGAGTTTTTAGACTCTGAACTAAAAGTTCACAGTCTATTAGGTTTGACGAAAGCGAAATGTGCGTAACAGGCAGAAGGAGGCGTGGCAGACCCTATAAAGTATATATATTCTTGATCAGCATCAACAGCCGAGACGATATAGCCATGTCCGTCTGTCCGTCTGTCCGTCTGTCCGTCTGTATGAACACCTAGATCTCAGAGACTATAAGAGCTAGAGTAACCAAATTTGGTGACAACACGTGTATTGTTTGCAGGCAGATCAAGTTTGTTTTAGATTTTTGCCACGCCCCCTTCCGCCCCCGCAAATCGAAAAAAACGTATAACTGAAGCTACCGACTTTAGATTTAATTCAGATTTGGCACATATGGAGAATGTCCTTTTCCGGACGTTTTCTGAAGATTTCAGCACGATCGGATCATAAACATAGAAGATATTAAGGAATGAATGATAACCAGATTCATGGCAGCTGTGCGGCCGAAATTGCTTTAGTTAGAACAACAACAACAAGAAACGCCGCAAAGGCGCGAGTTCGAATCCCACTGCTGACAATTCCAAAATACATTTTTTAATAATTATAAATTAATTACTTTTATTTTATATATACATATAATATTAATTTTTCCATATTTGTCAGAAAATGTTGAGAATTCAAGAGAAAGCAATAACCAAATTTCATTAGAAATTCGTATATATATATATATATATGACAAATGCAAAAACCCGTGCTGTAGTTCAGAGTCTCCCACAGTCGTACCCCGACTGTAGCTTCCTGACTTGTTAAGATTAGTTTATGGTATGGAATTTAGTCTCTTTAATAGATCGTCATGTACATAGATAAGTTGTTGTTGTTTTGGCCAATTAGACTTGGTTTCGATCCCAACCGAGCCCAAAGGCGAATCAATGCCAATAGTTATGCCCATAGGTAAATCAAACAATGAATTTACATATTTACATCGAGCGATGAGAACCGCATCCTTGGTTTCATTTTTTATGTTATTTGCCGAAGTGCTTAATTGTGTTAAGGGGAACGATGTCCTCGTTTTGGCCAGCAGCTGCTGAGGGCTGCCAATTAATAGATGAGAATGGATTTGTGTAAGAAATATGCGTTGCCATTTGCATGCAGCGGCAGAAGCAGCAGCAGCAGCAGCAACAATAACAACAACAACAATAACAACAACATCAACAGCAGCAGCAGTGGCAAGAACGATGCGTGCCACTGACAAGCCCCGACCAGAGACAATTAGGCAATTATTTGCGCAAAGGATCAAAACCAAAACAAAAAGCATTCATTGCCAGCGTCTGTCTGTGCCTCTTCCCTCTCTCTATCGCCACAACACACTCTCTCACTCTCTCTTTCCCGCTGTGCTCTTTGCTTGTCTTGTATCTTGTTGCCAGTGCAGTCGATTTAGCTCTTTAACCGTCAAATCTGGCTATTTTTTTAGTTTTCGTTGGGAATAAATGGCCGAAATTAGAGTTTTTATGGCTAGTTTTTGGGATTTTCTGGAATAAAATAAACTCCAAATATTAATGATAATATGTGACAACTAATATAAAAATAAACTTAAGTTTTAATACAATTGAAGAAAAGTTAATGAAAAATTAATGCCGTTATTCGTTCATGTTTATCAAAAATTAATTTATTTACTTATTAATATAGCATATAATATACATTGAAGTATATGATATATAAATATTGTATATTTAATTTAAATACATTTATTATATATATTATTTTTATCTATATACTTCTTTAATCTTATACAAAGATTTGATTCGATTTTATTTATATACATTTTTACTAATTTTATATTATTTTTTGGTATATTTTAATGTGCTTTAATTTGTTTATTTTTAAATTTTAAGCTTTTTTAAAGCTTATTTGACATTACATTTATAGATTGATTTAAATGATTTAATTGATTTATTTAAATTTATTAATGTTCAAAACTAAATTTTTTACTGATAATGTACATTTTAATTAGAAATTTATTTTTTAATGTTATCTGGAATATTGTGTTTGAAAATGACTTCGAAATTAGGCACAGCTTGGACTTAGTGATTTTATAGGCCCTATACCCCCTGAGAATATATGAAATGAGTATTATAATATTGTTGTATATTATGTTACAGGCAGAGAGAAGCATTGTCTAGTCTATTACATACATATATGTATATAATAAATGTTTTTATATACTATTCTACGTTATTTTTATTATAACTGAGCGATTAATTTAAAGCTACAATTATATAATGAATTAAATAAATAGGTACGTAATTTTTAAAATTAATATATATTAATATATATATAGTATTTATTTTTTACATATTTATAAATTGTATTTAAAGTCCTCACCAGCCAAATGATGTCAGCTAAATCTCACTGCTTCGAAGGTATCTCTAACTCAACGAGCACACTTGGCTTTATCTCTAGCTTAAATCTTATTGTAGTAGTGTGGCAACACTGTTAGTGGGAAAGCGCACAGTGTGTCCAAATGCCATAGCGTTGAGGCGATGTGTGTTTTGCTGTAGCTTCGTTTCATTTCATTTGATTTGATTTCGTTGTGTTTCGCTTCGAGTTTGCTTTTAATTGAACATAAGCAATTAGCGTGCAATTTGTTTCGCTCGCAAAAATGCTAACGGTAATTGTGGGCCATCTTTTTGCTGTGTCTGCTCCCCATTCACGTGTGCCACGTGCTTTTGGTTGGCCAAAACGCACTTGAGTAGAATTAATTTTAAATGCTGCGCTGCACGCGGCTAAGTGATTATAAGGAACCTTACCATGCCATACCATGCCATACCGTACCATACCATACCATGCCATACCATGCCATACCGTACCATACCATATTATGCCATATCATACCATCCACCCGAGCAATTGCTCGCTCGCTCGCATGTTTAATTATAATTAAAAAAAAAAAAAAGAGAAGAAAACCTTGGCTCATCTCTCGCCATCCCTCTCCCCTGCTCGCTGAGAGACATCTCTCTCGCACATGCTTCAAACATAACCTGGTCCCATAAACATTAAAATGGTTAATTGAGTGCTTAGTGGCCGGGCTATGGGCTCAGCTTGCAGCCGTCGTCGCAGCCTGAGGATCTTGAACTCATCTGCCTTGGCCATTGTTAGCGGGAGCGAACGAGAAAGAGACAGATAGAGAGAGAGAGAGAGAGAGAGAGAGAGAGAGGCAGAGAGAGCAGGCCATGCACTCCATAATATTAATTATTTTAATTGAAATGTTCATTATTTTACATCTAATTTAGCGCTAGATGCGTGTGCGACCCCCCCGAACTCCTCACCCTTACCCTCAATCGAACTACGTTTCAACCCAAATACAAACATCAGCTCCATATATTGCAAAAGGAGAAACGACAGACGACGAGTCCTGTGTACAATTCTCACATGCTTTTAAGCTTTCACTTTGAGGCCGTTAGCCACAGTGGTGCCAGAGTGTTGCATTAAAGAAGCTTAATAATTACTTTATTAATTTGCGTTTCAGTTAAGTTTATTTTCGATTTGTAATAACTATTGTTATTAATATTATTTGTTATTATCTATTTTATAAAGCGTCTTAATTGTGCTATATCTTGGTACAGAGTATCCCATAGAGCAGCAGTTAAAACTAGATTATTCTTCTGTGTTTTATTACACTTTTTTAAGCTTATAAGTAAAGAATCATAATTCCTCAACAATTAATTTATTGTCAAAAATATTGTATTTCGATCAAAGGCAATTTATTTGTTTGTAAGGAAAATAGCTTTCTTTACATTTGTAAATGTTTTAAGTTCAAATATAATACGAAATGAATATCCAACGTTTTCAACAGAAATCTAAATCTGTGCTGTCACTTAAAACTTTAAATCTTTTTTATCTTTAAATCTACAATTTTACAATAAAATGATGATCAAGACACTTTGAACAAAAGCACAATTTCCTAATTTTCCTAGCAAATGAAGTCACAGTTATCTACTTAATTTCGATCTAAGATAATTAATTTGCAGTTTATGTGTTTATCAAAGTTGAGTCCACTGTGCACACTGTGCTTGAGGTGGCTTACATTAATTTTGTTTTATTTTTTTTTCACCCATTTTTTGGGGGTTGTTGCATTGGCATTGGCGCGGGGTTTATTATAAATTTTTAATTGGCTTTTTATGTATGAATAATGCTGCTCTTTGCCAGCGGTCGTCCTGCCAAGGGGATGCAATCCAAGGGGGTTGCGGTGGATGCGCTGCTTCACATTCTCTAGCATTGTGAGCGAGTGCGTGTGTGTGTATGCGAGTGTGTGTGTGTGTGTGTGTATCTGTGTCTTGGGTGCGTGTGCTATGCTTATCCTAAGTAGTTTGAGCCTATTATTTATGCAGCCAATTCATTATGTGGTTGCCGTTTCGCTTTTCGTTTTTCTATTACGTGTTGTTATTATTATTATTATTTTTATTTTCTTTTCCTTTTTCGTTTTTATTTTTTGCAAATTTGTTACGGATTGTGCACAGAAAGGGTTGCAAGGCAGGGAGATAACGAAATGTATGTGTGTGTGTGTGTGTGTGTGTCAAGTTGATTCGGTTAACCGACAGGAATCAAATCAGTTCGAGGTGCAAAATAATAAATGGCTAAATGCCAGCAATAACAATAACAACAACAGCAACAGCGACAATCACAATAATAACAACTCAACCCCATGTCAAAAATAAAAAAATATATTTTTGTCAACTCATTAGAAACGTGATTATGATGATGAAAGTGCTTTGAAAAGGGTTTGTCATTTAATTAAAAATTGTAGAAAAGGAAATGCGATCAACTTTACATAAGAAACGTAAGCTCCACCTACACAGCATACATATACATATGTATGTACATAAACAACAACTAGAATGTAACTATGTGTTTGTCTGTATGTGTGCCGCTCGCTTGACAGCCCGTTAACAGAGCGCGCGCCTACGCACAGGTGCGCTTTAACAGTGCACTGTTAACGGGCTGCGGTTCTGCGGCTGCTACCCTCGTTGTCCGGCACCTGCGATAGGCGGCTGTCAGGGAAATGCCAAACGTTTGGCATCCAATGGCAGCGCAGCCCCAAAACCTAAAAGGAGAAAAAAAAAGAAAAGCACAGCAATAACAACAACTATACCCCCCTTTTGAACGCTGCAGCAGTTGAATGTGTGCGCAAGAGCCAAAACAACCCTCGCAATAGCAGCAGCAACATCAGCAATAGCAGCAACAACAAATGCCGGTCTCAGCAGCAATAGCAGCTGATAAGCCAGTGAGAGCGAGAGAGCGCCAGAGCGCCAGAGCGCAGGCTGGCCCAACCACCTAACAAACAGGCGTAGCAGCAGCAGAGACAGAGCAAGCGACAGTAGCAGCAGCAGCAGCAACAACAATAATTGCTGCTTTTCGGTTTTCATTCATGCAGCCTCGTCGCATTCGTCAAGTGAACTTCGGCGCTGGCGGTCGTGTTGTGTGCGCAGGCAGCAGAAGCAGCAGCAGCAACAACAGAAACAGAAATTACGTTACGCGAAATTCAAATTTTTTGTGTGCAAAAAAATCAAAGTGCGAATCGCATCGTTTATTATTAATTTATATATAAATAAATATTTTTTTTTTTGCCAATCATATTTATGTAAGTGTTTATGTGTGTGTATGTGTATGCCACAACAGTAATAACAAAAGCAACAGCAGCAACAACAACAACACGAAGATCTTCTTGTGTGTTTGCGCCACCCCCCTTGGCGTTTGTGTGAAGCAATAATTTGAAATATGCAAATTTACGAGCTAACTAATTGAGTCGAGTTCAGTTCGCAGCAGTTCGCGTTTTAGTGTTGTTGCAGGTGTCGGGTCTCGCTCACGCTCACAGTCGCACTCACACTGGCACTAGCACTAGCACTAGCACTCTCACTCTCACTCTCGCTAGCCGCTCACTTCGTTTACGTGTGTTGAGTGATCTTGCTACGCTAGCGGCGTCTTCTTCTTGCCATCTGTACTAATTCAATCAACGGTAAATCACGCGCGCATATTAACGGCAAACGGCATACAGCAAACCGCTCTCCCGCGCTCTCTACTCCCACTTTTCTCACACACTCTCTTCACGTCTATCTATCGTACACACACGTGTGCAGTGTGCAGTCCAAATACGAGCAAAAGCAACAATTTTCATGCGTTTAGTAAGACTATTAAAATTCGCACTCAATTAGCGCTGAACAACAACAACAACAACAAAATTCATAACATAAACAAAAGGAAAGAAAACACAACAATAACAGCAACAATAGCAACCACATTCCTGTGTGCAAATCGTACAACAAACAATGCTAAATAAATACTAGAAAAATAAATATTTTGTAAAAAAAATAACAAGAAAAGAAAAGCAAGAAAAGGCAAGGCGAAAAAATATATAGAACAAGAGAAAAGCCTTTCTGCAACCAGAGGCCGAAAAGAAGAAGGAGAAACGAGCACAGCAAGAACAATAACCGATTGGCACACAGAGAAGAAGAAGAAGAAGAAGAGAGAGAGAGAGAGAGAGAGACTCCCACCCTCTGCCGACTTTTGTTTCTTCGCCTACATCATCATCTTCCCCATACGTCGTCGCAGCAACAAAAGCAACAATTTTCTGCATATGTAAGTCGAAACTTTTACGCTGCGATCCTTTTAATTAGTTTACTTTTAGTTTCTGCTGCCTGTTGTTTATTTTTGCCATTTGTTTTAATTAACGTCGTCAGCGTTGTCGTTGTTGTTGTTGTTGTCGGTGCTGCTGCTGCTGCAATTCGCAGGCCAGAAGAAAACGAGCGGAGAGACTTGAGACTCGAGACACAAGAACAACAAAACGCAAATCTTTTCTGTTAATTGCTTGAGTTTCAAGTTTCGCTGCGTTTACGTTAAAACAGCAACAGCAACAACAACAACAAAGAGACACAATAAATAAGTATCTAAGTGTACCCACATAAATGTGAGCGTGTGTAAGTTATATAAAATCAATCAGATAGAAAAATACCAAAAATGAAATATGCAATAATTCGATAAATTCCAAGAGAATGATTCGAGAATTTGCTTGAATTTCGTTTGATTAAGCAACAAAGATACAAATGTATCTGTGCACAAGTCGGCAACTGTAGATCAGTTAAATGTCAAAATAAATAATAATAATCTACCTCGTTCATTTATTTATAAGATGAAATTCTAATTAGCAATACAGCTATTCGGTTAATATTCTAAAACTTAATTAATATGTGAAGAAACTAGAAGATCTATTGTTTATCTATTTTTAAGTAGGAAAAAACTTCATCAGCCTGAATTTCTTGCTTGAGTGTAGCATTTTATGGAATCTCAGAAGTTTGCTCAATAAGAACTCCCAGAAAATTCTAATTCTGCCGTTCTACAGTGTGGAATTTTTCTAAGAATGCAAGGAATATTAAATAAGAAAACACTTAAATATATTATTGTAGCTTTGATTAAATGAAATTGCTGCATAATTGTGCTATCTTTGTTGTTCAACTTCTTACAATTGAGTAGAAAGTTCATAGATTCTACAAATCAACGGTTCTACATTCTACATACTATCTTGTTGATTAACAAATTTTTTAATAATTTCAGCTTCTTCTTCAAATTAAAATAATATTAACTTGTCTTCTTTGTACTGAAATATTTAGTAGTATGCTGCTTAATAGTTTTTGCTTAATAAGATAATTGAATATTATTGCTACCGTTAAAGCTAATTAACTTTGCGTATTATTCAACACTGGCATATTCCCATAGTTTTCTAATGCTCATTGCTCTGTCACTTGCGTATGCTGGCTCTCCTAGCTTCCGTGCTATGCAACAATATATCATTCAGCTTCTTCTAGAGTTTGGGAAGAGAAGCAGCAGAGCTTAATTAGTTACCCTTTTATCAGCTTGTGTGGCAACCCTAACGATCTCAGTTATCATCTAATTGCAAATTTTACGCATTTGCATAGCTCACTCACTCTCTCTTTCTCTCTCTCTCTCACTCTCTACAGCTATTTCTGGTTTTCTTCACTCAAAGTGCGTTGGTGGTTGACTTTTCTCCCACAGTTGTGGTTATTGTTGTTGTTGTTGTTGCTGTTGTTGTTGTTGTCAGTTAACCAACCCATTAATGCCAAATGCGTGTCTGTCAAGTTATAAACTCAGACTCTGGGCGTCTCCTTGTTTTTGGAGCGTGTAAAGTGGAGGTGCAAAAATAATGAAAGAAAACAAAAGCACAGAGATAGATAGAGATAGAGGATAGAAGAGAGAGAGAGATAGGAGACAGAGAAGATTTGCAGGCAAGTGAAGTGGAAGTGCATTGGCTCAGTTAACGTCGCCTGGTCGCGTCTCGTCTCGTCTCGTCTCGTTTTGCCTCGTCTCGAGTCGCGACTCACGTTGCATTAATTAACATTTAAACAATAATTAAATTATTCATACAAATGTGGCAAATGTAAGCGAAGGCGGCTGCCTGAGGCGTGGCACCAGGGACAGTGGGGGCATACAAGGAGGCACCTTCATCAACTCCATCGTTGATGCGTCCGCCGATTGTGGCCGACAGCAACAGCCTATTAGTATGGCTTATTGCCTTGCTACCGATCCGATCCGATTCCGCAGCCTCATTCCCCACGTCTCTGCCTCCAATGTCGCCACTGTCTCCTCTGTTTCCCCCTCCTCCGGCTGCTCCTGCCCGCAGCCAACGATCTTATCGCTTTCAGGGCGCGCACGCGCGCAACTTGCGGCTCGCACAGTAGCAACAGACAAGGCAACAGACGCACCTACATACATACACATACATATGTAGAGGACACACACACACACACACACACACACACACACACTCACACATGCTCATCTGCACATGCAACAAACACCCCAACACCATTGACTCCAACGCCGCATCCACTGTTGCCGTCGTGCTTTGCCACTTCAATCACACTGTGCCACGTACTTCAGTTCGAACTCCTTATGGATCATATTTCACTTTTATGTGCTGTATCTTTCTATATTTTGCATACTTTAAATGAAATATATAAAATTGAGTTTAACAAATTTCAGATTTTTAAGATAAATATTTTGAAACAAATTAAGAAGCTAATTAAATGAAGTATGAGAAATTATATGCTAGAATTATGTTTCTGTAGGATGTAATAAAATTAAATATAATTAAACATTTAATAGATTGAATATTTTTGAATATAAAAAAAATATTTGCAACTATATTTATACTATAAAAATATATTAAATAATCCTAAGCATAGCAAAGATTTAGAGTTCAGAGAAAATAACATAAATTTCGAATAATAGCATCAATAAAGGTTATAAAATAATAATGGATTAAGTTACGATATTCGAATTTTTAAATCAATTTCTTTATTTTATCAGACTCGATTTGAAATTTCTGCTTGTTAAATAATTTAAAGAAATGTTGAATCAGAAGTTTACTTGAGCTTTATGCTAAGAATATAGATTCT